>CM053030.1:285558307-285873969 GCA_028564925.1 Lithobates sylvaticus
TTCCATATACCTCTGATATTGGGACATTCCCACCAAATATGCAACACTGAGCCCACGTGTCTGCAATTTCGGAAACACAGGGGAGAACATAATGGGTATATTTTAGCTAGTCTCAGTGGAATGAGATACCATCTCATTAGAACTTTCATAGTTGCTTCTACCAGCGCTATATTCAAAATCTCCTGGGAGGCTAATTCAGATGCCTCATGCCAATCTGCTAAGCTCCAGGTTTGAATTTACCGTAGCAAGTGCCCGATAGATCACCGATATTCCCCCTGCTGCTCCATGGCTTGTCCACACCAGAGCTCTTATTCTGTGATGGTTAATGAGTCAGGTTTTGTAGTCCACAATGTATGGATAAAATTGGAGATTTGGTAATGTCAGTATCTTTCGGAAGTTGGCATTTCAAGTTTGCCTAACAGTGTGCAAAAGTGAGAGGGTTAACAAAATGTCCGATCCTATATAGCCCATTATCAAGCCACCATTTAAATGCTTTTATTTCCATACCTGGGGGAAAGAGGATTGCAAAAGAGGTGAGAGAGTGGGCGCCAGTTAGAGATTAAATGCTGGTGGTTTTTGAGGGAGTCCCATGTTACCAAAGAGTGGGAGAGAGTAGGGACCATAATCGCGGGTTTGGATTTAGGGGAGCACCAAAGGAGGTAGTCTAGTGTATAGTGAGGGATGGTTGGCATTTCCATGTGGACCCAACATGGATGGGCCGACTTTGAATAAATTGTGACATTTTGGCAGCTTGGTGATACCAGATAAATTTTGGAAGACCTACTGCACCTTTATGCCTAGTTCAGTATAGGGTCCCCTTGGCAACTCTATGTGCCTTTGCACCCCAGATAAATCTGAGAATTTTGGATTGGAATTATGGAGTTGGTCCCGCAGGATTGGTATAGGAAGTGAACTGAAGAGATACAGAATGCGTGGAAGTAGAGTCATTTTTACAGCGTTAACCCTGCCCAACCAACAGAGCCCCAATTTGCCCCAAAGTGTAAGATCTGCCTCAAGTTTGCGGTACATCGGGGGAAAGTTAACAGCATACAAGCTGTCCACTGAGGCAGCCAGATTGACTCCTAAGTAGTGGATAAACTAATCACTCCATATGAATTGCAATTTTTCTTTTAATCGTGCGACTAGGTGTTCTGGTAGGTTTACATTCAATGTCATAGATTTTGAAAAGTTTACTTTGAGACCTGCCACTACACTAAAGTTATCCAATAGTTTGCATATGTTAGGTAGCAAGATTAAAGAAGAGGTTAGGAGAGTAGGATGTTGCAAAGAGGGCGCACTTGTGAGTTTGTGGGCTACACTGAACTCTATGGATATTCAGGTGGTCTCTAATGGCAATGGCCAGTGTTTCAATGACAATAGCAAAGATCATAGGAGCTAAGGGAGTCAGAATAGAATCCTTTTAATTGAATTTTCGCTTCAGGGTTTGAGTAGAGGGCCCCTATCACATTCATAAAGGTTTGTCCAAATCCCCATCGATGCAAGATAGGTATAAGGAATGACCAGGAGACAGAAATAAAATGCCCTCTGTAGGTCTAGTGAGAGCAGAAAGCCTGTTTGGGGGGGGATTACCTGAAGAGATACAGAATATGTGGAAGTAGAGTCATTTTTACAGATGATCTCTTGTAAGAGATAATGTCAATTGCTCTGCAAATATGGTCAGGGCATTGTCGTCCCGGTATATAAAGCCAACTTGGTCCTTGTGAACATAGAGACTAATGAATGAGGAAATACGGTCTGCCATAATTTTGGTTGGAATCTTGAGATCATTATTTATTAAGGATATGGGGTGGTAATTAGTGACTAAGCTGGGGTCTTTGCCTGGTTTTGGGATCACTGTGATGAAGGCTGAGTTCAGGGACTTATCAAGCTGGGTTTGTTTATGCAGCTGATTAAAAAAGTGTGCTAAAATAGGGAGCTAAGGTAGTGGCAAAATGTTTATAATATGGGACCAAGAATGCATCCTGATCTTGAGCCAAGTTTTTTTTAAAGATTTTTTAAGATTATTAATTACCTGTGTAACCTCTTCTGCCGATATCGGTTCCTCTGGCCTATCTCTATGGTGGTCCTAAAGCGTGGGGATTTTAATTGAGTTAAGAAAGATTTCTAAGGAGTTATCTTGGGTCATTTTTCCAGTACTATATAGTTTCCTGTAAAAGTCATGGAAAGCTTCCATGATCTTTTGGGGATTTTGGGAAAGAGTATTACTCCCTATCTCGATTTTAGGTAAGGTATGCGTTTTTAGTTTAGGAGTCAATCTGGTCGCCAATATGGATCCTCCCCTTGATAATAAAAGCAGGCGCCACTCCAGCGTAAGCTTTTTCCGACAAGAGCTAAGTTCAGAGCTGTACGAGCAGTGTCTAGTTTCTCCATTGAAACAGAAGTGGGGTTTCATTTATGTTGTTTGTTAAGGAGTAAGAAGTCTTTTTCTAGTTTTTCTATATCTGCCTTTTGCGCCTTTCGTAGCCTCAAAGCCATTTGAATGAGCTTTCCTCTAATGGTAACCTTATAAGCTGCCCACAATGTAGTCGGGGAAATGTCCTCTATATCATTCAAAAGGAAGTATTCTCAAATATTTTGTTCTATTGACATGGGTCGAGTTACTAAGGATTGAGGCATTAAGTCTCCAGTTGGCACTTTTTTTTTCTGTTCTGAGGGTCGTCCCATTATTAGGAAGAGAAGAGAATGGTCTGATCAGGCAGTCTTTTATATAGGACTTATGTCCCGTACACATGGTCGGAAAATCCGACCACAAAATCCATCGGATTTTTTCCGACGGATTTAGTCCGACACTGGTGTTGCATACACACGGTCGGACAAAGTTGTCGGAAAATCCGATCATTCTGAACGTGGTGACGTTTGTTGCCTACGACGGGACTACGTAGAGGCTAGTAGCCAACAGCTTTGGTCTTGTAATGTGATCTGAGCATGCGTGGCACTTTGTCCGTCGGAATTCGCTACACACGATCGGGAAAAGTCCGATAGGACTTTGTTGTCGGAAAATTTGAGAGCAGGAGATAAAACTTTGTCCGTCGGAAAATCCGATGGAAAATGTCCGATGGAGCCTACACACGGTCGGAATTTCCGACAACATTGTCCGATAGGACATTTTCTGTCGGAAAATCCGACCGTGTGTATGGGGCTTTAGACACTACTGGGATATTAGAAGTGGAAACAAAGAAGTGGTCAATTCTAGCAAAAGAATTGTGAGGGTTAGAATAGTGAGTGTAGTCCCGTACAGTCGGGTTAACTTCCCTCCGGATATCCACTAATCCTTGTCGGTAGATCTGTCTAGCTACATTAAGGCTCTGCCTGGTGGGATGTATATGTTCCTTTCCCAAGGGGCGAGTTTTATCCAGTCCTGTGTCAAAGGCTATATTGGAGTCACCTCTGTATATGACAGTGCCTTCAGTTAGTGGATTCAAAGTGCGAAATTGGGAAGCAAAGAATTGGTATGGGCCCCATAATATGACACCAAGGAGTAGAGTTGGTTATCAATGAGACCCTTTATGAGTAAGAATCTTCCCTCAGGATCTTTAAATTCAGAGATAAAGGAGAACTGGCAGGTATGAGAAAAAAAATATAGCCACCCCTTTAGTTTTTGTGTCTGCACTGGCAAGATGGAATTTAGGGAATTTGGGATGTATAAATGAGGGGGGTATACGTGCGAGGCAAGTGTGTTTCTTGGAGGAACAGTATATCTATTTTCTGGCTATGATAATACTGGAAGATCTTCCGGCGTTTAACTGGCGAGTTCATTCCTTGGACATTGCGCAAGGAAGGGTTTGGGGTGGTAGAATTAGCCATGGAACAGTGCAGGAGAAAATGCTGATGAGTATCAGTCACTTACCCAGGGCAGGACTTAGGGTGGTGGGGGCCCCTGGGCTTGAGTGACTTTCGGGCCCTACCTTCTATACATTACCGTATTTATCGGCATATAACATGCGCCGGTATATAACACGCACCCCAAGTTTAGGAGGGAATTTTAAGGAAAAAACTTACATTTAAATGCCCATCAATGCAGACTTATCAGTGTCCATCTGCAGCCTTGCCCATCCATCTGCAGCCTTGCCCAGGGTCATTGCAGCATTGTCAGTGTCATTTGCAGCCTTGTCAGTGTAGCCTTGTCATTTGCAGCCTTGCCCCAGTGTCATTTGCAGCCTTGTCATTGCAGTCCTGAAGTTTAAAAATGGTGCTGCCGGGATACAGAGTCCTGTGTATCTCAGCGGCTCTCAGGTCCTCTTGGCGGCTCTCGGGTCCTCTTGGCCCGTCTCGGGTCCTCTCTGCGGTTTTCGGGTGGTCTCGCAGATCCGAGAGTAGCCTAGTGTACTTGGCTCAGCTCACAGTCACGCCCAGTCCCTGTGTTATGTCCATCATAGGGCAGGACTGGGCGTGACTGTGAGCCGAGCCGAGTACACTATGTATCTCGGCGGGGCCCCTATTGAGCGGGGCCCATGGGCTTGAGCCCAGTCAAGCCCAATGGTAAGTCCTGCCCTGCACTTACCTCCAAGCCGGTAGTTGATGTAGAGGTCGGTAGTTTGAGGTAGTTCATTCCGTCGTTGTTAGGGAGTCAGGAGAGGTGCGAGCTCAAACGGGTCACTAGGGGAAAAGTAAAGTTAGTGCAAGAGAAAAGGTTTAGTCGGAAAAGAGAAAGGATGATAAACAGGGTGAGAACCAAAGGGAAGAGGTGGGGTATACCCACTCTACCCTTAAATACACAGTTTCCCTCTAATACGAGGGAAAGTCCTGGCCGGGAGAGAGGAAAATTCTGCTTCTCTGGGGTCAGAAGGAGGTGCATGAGCACCGCTTCGGTCACAGCGCCCCCCCCCCATATTAAACTAGTGAGGGCTACAAAATAGGAGGCATCACCACAAACATCTATAAAGTAAAGAATACACATTAAAACAAGCCTTGTTGAGGCAAGTGCATGGCTTAAAAGAGGGGGAGGAGGAGAGGACTGGCTCCTGGTAAGCCGGGATGATGTTGAGGGGTAAAGGATTTGAGAGTCTGGCTCAGGAAGGAGAACATAGGGTGAGAGTCTGCTAAAGACCATATAGGATAGGTAGGGTAAGTCTAGTGGCAGTAAAATAGATCGGCCCTTGCCCCAGGAAGAATGATGGGTGCTGTCCAGGTGATTCCTGCTGGTATAGTGGGAGAGAATGAGAGTCAACAGGACTGCACATAGCTATGTATGGACAAGTTATGCAATATTACATAACCATAGTCAGGCTGTTGCATCCTGGAAGGAATCCTTTGGGTGGGGGCATCTATGTAGCGTAGGTCGCCGGGAAGGCTGCTTCCACAAAGGAAAAGTATTTCCACCGGACTGTAGGAAAAATATATCAAAGGGATATGAGAGGTTAACATTCTGGTAGCTTGAGAGGGATTCCAGGACGTCTGTGGATGTTAAGGAGTGGACAGCATCGGTAGTACAGGGTCTTCAGGGGCCAGGCCCGACCAAGAGGTAAGATGATATGTCAGCGATTTCCACGGATCCAGTTCAGGTGAGTCGACCTTCCTTATCCTTTTTGAGTTTGGGTTTTTACCAATGTGAGGTAAGTGGGCTAGCCAGGGGGGGCCTCTTGGAATAGCTGGATGATGAAGTTTGCATCGGGGAAGGAGGGTCCCTGGATATTATGCCCGACTTCTATAGTAAATTCTCTCCTTCAGGAAAGGTGGAGAATCTGTATGGCTTGTTATTGACCTCAAATTTCAGACTGAAGGGACCATCAGTATTTGATGTTCTGCTGAGTCAGTGCCGCCAGTAGGGGTTTAAGTGCCCGTTTCCTCTGGATTGTGGAAGGAGAGATGTCGGCAAAGATCTGGATCGGGTGCCCCATGATTTGTAGTTGGGAGGCGGATCTGGCCCTTTTCATGACTTTCTCTTTAACCGTATAGTAGTGTGGCTTAACAAGAATGTCACGGGGGAGTCCATTTGATCGTGAGGGCACTAGGGCCCTATGGGCTCGGTCAAGTTCAATTCTGTGGGAGCGAATATCAGGGATAAGTTCTTTGATGAGGGAATTAACTGCTGCAGGGATATCCATGATAGATTTGGGTAAACCCCTGATTCTAAAATTATACCTTTGAGACCTGTTCTCGAGGTCATTGATTTTGGCCATAGCGACATCCAGTTGGTTGTGTCTTCACAGACCTGTATCGAGTCTGTGTTTTGGTTTTGCGGGCAAATCGTGGTGTCCATGTTGTTTTCTATGGTTTCAATGCCAGAGCCCAGGGATTGTAGATCTATTTGAATATCAAAGGTTATTTTAGCCGTAGTCTGGGCCAAGCCCCTGTCCAGCATCTCCACAAATTTAGGTAACATGAATGCTATGTCCTGGGGCTGTGAGGGGAGCTGTCCTGTGCCAAGCAGAGGGTCACTAGGTCCCGGTGAGGTGGCAGTCATAGGAGACATGAGGAGCTCATCTAGGGGTTTGATTGAGGAGGGACTCTGTGGAAGCTGGTGAGGCTGGGCCCCTGGGAGATGCTTCACATACCTCTCCTCTCTGTGAGTCCCACCAGGCTAAGTGAGCAGGGATCCCTGGATGTGTTGTCTCATGTAGTGGCTGCTCCGCCGCCATCTTGGAATTCTTGTCAGCCTCCGGGATAGCGTTAAATTGCACCTGCAGATTGCGCCAGGTCGTCCCCGCGGGCATATATGTGGTCCGTAGGGTATGCCCACCTTTAGGCATCCGTGCTTGGGTGTTTTAGCCGATTCCTCCGGCTATGGGGAGCATTGAATGTCCAGAGCGGGACGGAGCTCTGTGACTAAGCGTCCATGCATGCGCCTCAGGCAGGGGGGTGCTTTAGGACAGGGGGGTTCTGCCCCCTCACCCCAAAGCACCTTGTCCCCATGTTGATGGGGACTAGGGTCTCCTCCCCACAACCCTGGGCTGTGGTTGTGGGGGTCTGCGGGCATGGGCTTATCGGAATCTGGAAGCCCCCTTTAACAGCTTGCGGACCAGCCGCTGTGGTTATGCACGAATCACCGAATCACCGTAGCTGTACGTTGGCTCATGCAGTTGCAGGTGGGCACGCCCCACCGGCGCATGCTCTCACCCCCCGGCACGCTGCGGGAGCGTGCCTGCGGGTTGAGCGGACCCGCGGTCGACTAGTACAGAGACAGAACGGGGATCTGCCTTTGTAAACAAGGCAAATCTCCGTTCTGACAGGGGACATGACAGAGAACTACTGTTCCCAGTCATCGGGAACAGTGATCTCTGTCATGTCACTGGCAGCCCATGTCCCTACAGTTAGAACACACCCAGGGAACACAGTAAAATCCTTGATTGCCCCCTAGTGTTAACCCCTTCCCTGACAGTATCAATTTTACATTGATTAGTGCATTTTTACAGCGCTGATCAATGTAATAATGTCACTGGTCCCCAAAAAGTGTAATTTGGGGTCAGATTTGTCCACCGCAATGTCGCAGTCCCACTAAAATTCACAGATCGCCGCCATTTCATTTAAAAAAAATAAATAAATAAAAGTCCCTAAATCTATCCCATAGTTTGTAAACACGATAACTTTTGCGCAAACCAATCAATATACACCTTTTGGGATTTTTTTTACCAAAAATATGTAGAATATATATATCAGCATAAACTGATGAATACATTCTTTTTTTTATATTTGTTGGGGGATATGTATTATAGCAAAAAGTAAAAAAAAATTTTTTTTCAATATTGTCACTCTTTGTTTAAAGCGCCAAAAAAAAAACCCAGCAGAGATGATCAAATACCACACAAAAAAGCTCTATTGTGGGAAAAAGGACATCAATTTTGTTTGGGTATAGCGTCGCACGACCGTAAAATTGGCAGTTAAAGTGACGTAGCGCCATTTAAAAAAAAAATGGCTTGGTCATTAAGGGGGCAAATCCTTCCAGGGCTGAAGTGGTTAAGAAGGGGGCCCCCGATCCCGCCCTCCCAATGTTAATGAGTATGGCGCTGTCACACCACTGAAACCGTAAACGAAAAAAAAAATATCGGTGAAGGCAAACCGCTAAAAGGCGTTTGCCATTTGATGGTTCTTATATAGGGCGTGGGCCATCTGGCAACATTCTTGTTTCTAATTTTTAGGGACTCCTTAATGACTGGAATGGTACCACTGGATTGGTTTAGGGCCAACGTGGTACCTATATTTAAAAAGGGATCAAAGTCTTTACCAAGTAACTATAGACCTGTTAGTTTAACGACTTCAATACCAGGCACTTTCGCCCCTTACTCCCCAGGACAATTTTCAGCTTTCAGCGTTGTCACACTTTGAATGACAGTGCAGCACTGTACCCAAACTATATTTTTATCATTTTCTTCCCACAAATAGAGCTTTCTTTTGGTGGTATTTGATCACCTCTGGGGTTTTTATTTTTTGCTAAACAAACAAATTTTTTTTTGAAAAAACATTTTTTTTCTAAGTTTCTGTCATAAAATATTGTTTTCTCCTTCACTGATGGGTGCTGATGAGGCGGCACTGATGGGCACTGATGAGTTGGCACCAATAAGGTGGCACTGATGGGCACTGATGAGGAGGCACTGACATGTAGAATTGATGGGCACTGATATTCAGCACTGATGGGCACCGACAGGTGGCACTGATATGCAGCACTGATGGGCACCGATAGGCAGCACTGATGGGCACTGATAGGCAGCACTAATGGGCACTGACAGACGGCACTGATAGGCACTAACCGGCGGCACTGATGGGCACTGATAGGCACTGATAGGTGGCACTGATTGGCACTGACAGGTGGCACTGATGGACACTATCAGACATGAATAGATGGCACTGATGATGAGGTACTGACAGGTGTTACTGCTGGGCACTGATTGGCACTGTGATGGGCACTGATTGGCACTGTGGTGGGCTCTGATTGGTACTGGGGAGACTTTGAGGGGCACTGACTGGCAGCCTTTGGCCACTGATTGGCAGTTGATTGGCACATCTGATGGGGGCTGTGCTGATAATTAATGTGCTGATTATCAGCACAGACCCCCCCTCCGATCGGCATTTTTCATGACAATCTTCATCAATTTCTGGTCAAAGAATGCCAGTGTCTCAAAGACGACATGCAAATCCCATAAATCCTTACTACATAAAGAGATAGCAATTGGAAGATCTTCTATATGAAACCAAATCCCATCCCCAGGAAAATGTAAAAGTATTCCTTGTAGTTTTACTTCCCTGATCCTCCACTCCCCAGGTTCCAGCAGTGGACTGTACCTTGGCACCATCACATCCAATGCAGGGCTACAGATCCTGTGTGGGGCTTGATGACAGCAAGACCGTGGGCCACTGGAGCTTGGGGGGATAAGACACTGCAGTGACTGGTCTAGCTGTGGGAAGGAGTGGAGGATTGGGTAAGTACATTTTTTTTAGAACAGTTAAGTTGGGGAATGTTGCATAGAACAATAATTCATTTGACTGATAATTCATTATCTGACAATTGTTGCATCACTTAAGACTCATTGTTCTTATTATTCTATGTTTGTATTCATACATGACATTCACTTTGTTCAACATCCCTATACACTGCATTGGCTGCATGTTTCGTGTTAAATAGGTCTTTTGTTTGTGCAGTGCCTGTTGCGCTTCACCCCCATTATGATGGACTGACCTTTGGAGATAGTTGGCAGAAGTGGTTGGCACACAGGACCGAGCCACACAAGAAATTACTTTATCAGTTGGTGCTGGACGTGATGTCACAAGTCCCCAGCTGAGAAAAGGGCATTTGAGGGCAGCAAGTTAAGTGGTGCCAGCACACCCTGCTGATCAGGTGGAAAAAATGCTGTACACAGTGGGAGAAGAACTCTCCTTACATTGGTGGTCAGCGGGAGAAGTTTCTTTTCTAAATTGGTTGTCTGTACGGTGTTCTCTTAACCACTTGCCAACGACAGTGACAGTAAAATTACTGACGTGGGACGGCAGCTCTGCTTGCTCAGCAATGTAATAAAAAAAATTGTGATTCACTACAGCACAAGTTAATCCACAGGTTCCGGTCATTATTTTGGCCTTGAACCTGCTAATCGGCTATAGCCAATCGCAGGACAGACTGTCTCAATGTTTACAAATATAGACACAGCATCTGTCCTGTTCTTCTCTCTCAGAACCCTTTTGGTTTCAGACAGAAAAGAAGCCAGAGCTGTTTGAGTAAAAACGTCACATTTACTCTTGCACACACTTAGTTAGGCACATTTATTCCTTTGATTGCCCTTCAGTTAACCCTTCAAGTGCTCTGGCACAGTGTCATTAGTACAGTGTACAGCATTTTTTTTACTGATCACTATATCACTAGCGACCTCAGATAGCATCAGAGTCAGTTAGTGTGCTTCTCAGCTAGCATCAGATAGTGCCAGATTTCAAACCACAATATCACCATCCAAATTTAACCCTTTGATTGTCAGCAATACTATCACCGTCACACTATAACTGCCATTACTAGTATAGTGTCTCAACAAATCAGTATCTTGACCACAATCAGAGCCATACTAGTGTCTCCAATAGTATAGTTTTTCCAAAAATGTATCATTGGCAGGATCAGCCCCAATCACTCTCATCACTTGGGTTTACTCCAACACCCCACCTTCCCCCCGCAACAAGTGCAGCGTTAGTATAGTTTCTGATCACTGCCACCTCTGATACATTGTACAAAAAACTGCAGTGTTAGCAAGATCAGGCCTGATCTTTGCTAGCACTACCTAGTAGGGATGGGTCGAACACTCCCCCGGAACATGCAAACCCTATTAAAGTCTATGGGACACCAACATGAAAAATCAAAAGTGCTCATTTTAAAGGCTTATATGCAAGTTATTGCCATAAAAAGTGTATGGGGAACCAGGTACTGCACCAGGGGTATCAATGCTAATTTTTTTCTAAAACAACCGTTTTTTTAGGAACAGTGATTTTAAGGATGCTTAAAGTGAAACAATAAAAATGACATCAGAAGGGAGCCAATTTCAATGGGTTTGCATATTAAAAAAGAGAGACAGAGGAAATACATAAACTTGAAATTAAACATAAGGCCCACTTAAAACCTGGGGACATACAGAGACTGGAGAAACTGGGGGCAGACTTAAAACAGCTTCTTGATCAAAAAGTTCAAAATAAACATAGATATTTTGCCCACCGATTCTATAAACAGGGGAATAAGGGTGGGAGACTATTGGCTAGACAACTAAAGAAACAATAGGATTCACTGCATTTTTCACACTATTAAGACAGGCGATAAGCAGATAGTGGACTCCCAAGCAATAGAAGCTGAGTTTCATTGCTTTTATGCGTCTCTATATAACATAGACTCAGTTCCTGTGGGGGCGGAGGAGGGTGGACGCTTGGCTAGAATTCAGGAATATCTTGAGACTTCAGGGCTACAGGCCATTCCATCTGCGGCCTTGGATGAAATGGAAAAAGCAATCTCCATTGAGGAACTGGGCCAAGCAATTGCGGCTTTACCATTTAGTAAAAGCTCGGGACCTGATGGTTTTTACAAATATGTATTATAAAAAGTTTTCCTCAATCCTGTTGGTTCCTCTTTGCAGATACCTTAACTCTATCTCTGTCTCTAACCCATTGCCTCCACAGGCACTGTTGGCTTATGTGACGGTTCTCCCGAAGGTAGGGAAAGACCCTCAGTGCTGTGCCATCTCCCTCCTTAACTCTGATACTAAGATCCTGGCTAAAATTCTGGTCCTAAGGTTACAAGAACATATAGTTAAATTGATTCACCCAGATCAAACAGGGTTTATTAAGGGCCAAGAGGCTAGAGATAATACTATTCAGGCACTGCATGTATTGCATTGGATGCATAATGGAATGAACCAGACCCCAAGTGTAGTAATTTCAATGGATGAGTTTTGAGGGAGATGGGTCTGAGAGAGCGGATGATGGGATGGGTGAAGGCACTGTATGCAGAGCCTAGAGCAAGGGTTAAAAGTTAATGGTAGACTATCAGATTATTTTGAGATACGGAATGGGACAAGGCAGGGATGCCAACTGTCCCCATTGTTATTTGCTATGGTACTGACTTCCTTCGCTAGTCCCGTCTACCTGGAGTCACGTTCTAAATGAACAGACTTTACTCCATGTGTGGGGCAAGTACGTTCATTTCAAAAGTCTCGCGGACTAGCACACAGACGGCCGGATGTCCGCCGGACTGCCGAGTCCGGCGGATAATTTTGAGTCAAAACTACTTTCTAAGTCGGCCGGACTTTTGGGAAGAAAAAGTCCACCGGAGCCCACACACGGTCGGATTGTCCAGCGGACTCTAGTCCGATCGTGTGTACGGGGCATATGATGTACCCTTGGATGGTATCCATAATAAAAGATTTGCAAAAAGTGGAGAAGTCATTCTCTGACATGGTTTGGCAGGGTAAACGCCCTTAAAATTAGTGTAAATCCCAGGCTTATTTATGGTTTACATACCGTACCCATAACACTCCCAAAAACATTCTTTAAACAAATACAAAGGGCTTTTATGACCTTTGTGTGAGATAAACATCCCAGGTTGGCACACAAGATTTTGAGGAGACCAAAATGGGAGGGTGGGGTGTGACTCCCAGATATAGTTTTTTATTACAGAGCCATTGCCCTGGTTCGTATAATGAACTGGTGCCATGACTCTGCTAGTAAAATGTGTGTGTCCTTGGAGAAAACATTAGCAGGTAGGAACTTGGCCGGAGCCCCCTGGATTCCGTTTTTTTATAGGGAGTTGTCGGAATATGCATCACCACTGACGAAGACAACACTATCCATTGGGGGTAGAATGAACAGTATGGGAAAGTCTCCCCCCCCCCATATTTTTTTTTTCTTTTTTTGTGTTGTTTCTTTTCTCCTCCTCTGGGAGGCACAGTGGAGAGATGATTGATGTCGTTAAAGGAAGAGGATAAGTTATAATAGTAAATTAGGCACGGATGGGCAACACATAATGGAATCACATAAGGCTCGATTCACATCTATGCATTTTGCTTTTGAGCGTTTTTTTGTATTTTTTGCGGTGCTTGCTGCGTTTTTGGACACGCGTTTTTAGCGCGATTTTGCTGCGATTTTTATTTTTTTGGGTATTTTTATTTTTTTATTTTTTTTTTACACTGTGGTTGCTTAGTAACCAGCTATATACAGTGTAAAAAAAAAAATAGAGGGGCGTGGCTTAGCGATGGCCGAGTGAAGACGTGTCTTGGAGGAGCTCCTGGCCCGATCCAGCCCAGACAGACCCAAAGCCTAAATAATTTACCTGTGAGCAAGGCATGAGCAACAGCAACAGGTGTAGAACACGCTCGGCAACCCGTGGAACCCGAAGCACTACCTCTCAGCCGGGTATTTCACAGTTTTTCCGGGGGAACCAGAGGGCCTCTGCGGGCGCCAGTACAACCGCGACACGTGCGGCCGACCTGGAGACAAGAGACGCCACACTACACACGGGTAACCCTCCAACCCCAGAGAACCCCGGGAGACCCGCAGAGGGCTCCGAAACAGCCCTGGCAAGCCATCAGCAGAACAATATGGATGAGGACCTTCGGAACATGTTGCGCGCTCTCCCTACAAGAGCGGACATTGAGGCGCTGCCCACGAGGGCGGACATAGAGGGCCTCATCTCGAAAATCGAGGAAGCACACAGCAGAGACCTCCAAGAAGTGAGGGAAGAGCTGCATGAAATAGAGGAGCGGGTGACCTCCGGAGAGTCTCAACTAACCTCCCTAACAACCAGGGTACAGACGCTGGAGAAGGCCCAGGACGCACATGTGAGAACAACCCAGGAGATGCAGCTCCGATTGGAGGAAATGGAGGACCGCAGCCGCCGCAACAACCTGCGGCTGCGGGGGATCCCGGAGGCCACGGGCTCGGAGGACTTGTCCGCCACGGTGACCGCAATCCTCAACACCCTCCTAGACGACCCACCTCCTACCTTGGAATTTGATCGGGTGCATCGCACCCTGGGCCCCAGATCGGCAGACCCAGACAGACCTCGTGATGTCCTCTGCCGCCTGCATCGGTACGCGCTAAAAGAAACCCTCCTACGCAAGGCATGGGACCACGGGGAGATCGAGTTTGATGTAGCACGGATACAGATACTCCCGGATCTATCTAGAGCTACACTCCAACGTCGCGCCATCCTAAAACCGGCTCTTGAGGTAGCCAGAAGACGAGGCTGCACTTACCGATGGGGATACCCTCTAGCGGTCCTGCTCCGCAATGATCGTGCCTCTTTTGCCATCCGCACGGCCGAGGATCTCCCTGCCTTCTTTGCCTTTGTGGGAGCGGATCCGGTGCCCGTTCCAGACTGGCTGGCGCCTCTACCTAAGCCAACCGGCCGCGCGGGACCCTCAAGAGGAGGATTCAACCCACCACCACGTTCGCAGCGATCGAGGGGAAGACTCTGCTCCACACCGCCTGAGGGGCCACGTGAGTCCTAAGTGCACGAAAAGCACCAACATGTGAGGTCAGTTTCCGTATCACCCAGTTCAGCTAATTTGTACCCTGAAGGATACCCCCCTCCCCGGGATATTGACTCTGTTGCGCCGTGGCACCGCTCTTCCCCCTGCCCCCCCCCTCTCTGCCCGTAGGTCAGAAAGCGCATAGAACACTGGCGCCAGGGAGACTGTCACATACTTGCCATTGGGAAACATCTGACACTAGGGGGTGGAGGGTGTGGGGAGATGCCCGCCGCTGTGCAGGGGTGCCCGGTACATGCTTGGTTCCTGCACATGATACGTATCCGGGACCGGGAATGCAATTGGGGATTTTTTCTCTCCCCCCCCACACGGAACCCACCCTAAAGCGACTCTGACCCAAGTGGGACCCCTGCGTTACGGCAGCCCTTTACCCGCCCCAATCCCTGCCACCGAGCACGAGCCGGAACTCTCAAAGGACTGCTGCAACCAAGTCACATCTTTGCAGGAGATGCTAGGAGGAACAGTGGCTTACCTGGATTATTTGGGGGGGAGGGGGGGGGGAGGTGATGGCATGTTGGGGTGGGCTCCCCCGCGCCACACCAATACTGGAGATGGCAATGGAGACAGGACCTCTAAGTTACTTGAAACTAATGTGCATACAAAGCGGGAGATTGCCATGTACTGTAATGCAATGTGATGACGATGAAGGAGGATATGGGCTGTGGATATGTGATCGGGGGGGGGAGTTGTGTTACATATTGTTGCCCTTTCCCCTCCCCGGGCGCTCTGGCGCGTTCTGGCGCCGGGGGAGGGGACGGGCACAGTCACGGGAGGGGGTAAACAGTAAATGTCCGAAAGGTATAATATTTTGATAGAAATACGGTGATATTATATGACCACTTTACAGGGTTTCAAGGCAACGAGTTCTGCCGAATAGCTATAAAGGGATAGATCCATATGTTTATTTTTATGTTTATTCTTATGTTTATGTTGCTTACTGCACCTTAGTCAATGGCCACATTGAGATTATAAGTCTTTTACTTTTGCTTTTATTTTTCTCTGTTCTTTGAAAAGCTCACACTACCAAAATATGACTAATGGGTCTGGGGGCCGGGGGAGGGAGGGAGATCCCCCCCAGTGGCCCATCGTTAGACACACTCCCACATAGGTAAACGTCTCACGGACCGGAGCCGTCAGACGTCCTCACAGCAATTAAGCTGTCAATTTAGGGTGCGCTTCCGCGGGCCGGCGCGCACCGATAGCACATTGCTCAGAAAGTACCTAGGACTGCCTAGGAGTCCACCCTTACTCTTTCTCTCTCCCCCTTTCTGACTTATATTTTTCTTCCCTATTTTCCCACCTCCCCCTACCCCCCTACCCCCTCCTACACCACCCCCACCCACAACACCGCCCCCCTGCCCACTCGCGGTCATGGAGGCGTTACAAATTGTCACACTAAATGCAAAGGGTCTTAATGCCCCAGAAAAAAGAAAGATGCTACTACACGACATGAAACGGATGAAAGCTGACGTAGTGCTAATACAAGAAACACACTTTAGAGAGAACAAATTCCCAATTTTGAAAAATAGGTGCTACCCCACGGTGTATCACTCCACACATTCAGACGCTAAGTCCAGAGGGGTGTCCATTCAGATCGCAGCAAGGATCCCTTGGACACTAATAGACAGAAAGACAGATCCGGCGGGGAGATTTCTGTTCCTGAAGGGAATGATCGGGGGAGTGAAGGTGACTATTGCAAACCTTTACGCCCCGAACAACCAACAAGACTCGTTCATTAGAAAACAATTAGAAACCCTCCGGAATTTCTCAGAGGGTCAACTTATAATAGGGGGAGACCTTAACACACCCCTGAACCCGACGGAAGACACATCCACAGGAACCTCTTCATTCCCCAGGGGGGCACGTAAAGCCATCCACACAGCACTACACAACGCAAGACTAGTAGATGTATGGCGCCTCTTCCACCCCGGCGAGAGGGACTACACGTTCTTCTCCCACACACACCAGGTATATTCAAGATTAGACCACCTCCTGATCCCCCACCACCAACTACAGGCTGTTAGAAACACGACCATAGGATCCATTACCTGGTCTGAGCACGCACCGGTAACAATGACATATGCACTGACTGACTATAGTACAAAACAAAAACAAACATGGAGGCTTAACGAAAGCCTACTCCAGGACCCAGAAACCCTAGCAGAAGTGACAAGGGAGATGGGTCACTACTTCAGCACAAACAGTACACCTGAATGCAACAAGGGACTCGTATGGGAAGCGCACAAAGCGGTAGTCCGTGGAGTGCTAATAAAACATGGGGCGAGGATCAAGAAAACGAGGAATGCCCAGATGCTGGAGCTAATAGACAAACTCCAAAAACTAGAAGTGGAACACAAACAGACACCGACCAGAACAATAGGGAGCGAACTAGACACGGTACGAACAAAATTGACAGACTTGCTCCAATACAAGGCCAAGGTGGCGTAACAGATTTCTCGCAGACAGTTGTACGAATCAGGGAATAAATGTGGCAGGCTATTAGCGCAGTCTCTGAAAACCCAAGCAGCAGCATCCTATATACCACACGTACACAGCCCAACAGGACAGAAAAAAACGTTGCCCAAACAAATTGCCCAGGAGTTCAAGTCGTACTATGAATCTTTATACAACCTGAACAACACACGTCCATCGGTAACACAGATAAGGGAATATATAAGTAACTCCAAGATGCCCACCTTAGCGGCAGACACATGCCAACTCCTGGAAGAACCCATAACCCTGATCGAGATACAGGAGGCGATAGCAAACACTAAAAAAGGGAAAGCCCCGGGGCCGGACGGCCTCACGGTGCAATACTATCAGACATTCCTACCATCACTGGGGAAACACTTGGTATCGCTTATGAATGACCTAGGCAAGGGGGGGAAACTACACGACACCACGTTGCAGGCCCAAATAGCGTGATCCCAAAAGAGGGGAAAGACCCGGGACAATGTGGTAGTTACCGTCCGATATCTCTGTTGAACACTGACTTGAAATTGTTTACAAAGATACTGGCCATGCGACTCCAATCACACATACCCTGAATTATACACCTAGACCAAGTAGGCTTTGTACCCTCCAGAGAAGCAAGGGACAACACGACTAAAGTATTAAACCTGCTATACCACACAACCCTCACCAAAACACCAAGTGTCTTTCTCAGCACTGACGCTGAGAAAGCCTTCGACAGGGTTAATTGGGACTTTATGTTCAGCACACTGGAACATATGGGCCTGGGGAACAACATGCGGAACTGGATTGCAGCAATATACACACTACCCTCGGCAAGGGTAAAGGCCAACGGTATACTGTCAGATCCCTTTTTAATCAAGAATGGGACACGTCAGGGCTGCCCACTTTCACCCATCCTCTTCGCGCTCTCATTGGAACCGTTTCTGGCACATGTAAGGGAGAACGTGAATATTACAGGAATTCTGGTAAAACAGACTCAATACAAGGTGTCAGCCTACGCCGACGACTTAATGTTCACCCTCTCAAACCCAATGATCTCCCTCCCGAACCTACTACGCGAATTCACAACATATGGTACACTTTCCAATCTAAAGATTAACTTTTCTAAATCTGAAGCGATGGGAGTAAACATACTTCCAGCCCAACTCACACAACTCCAAGCCAACTTCAAGTTGAAATGGACGACGTCAGCCCTGAAATACTTAGGCACACTCATCCCACAGAACTACACGAAAATCTATGATCTCAATTTCCCCCCCCCTCTTAAAAAAAGTGAGGACACTACTACAGCAATGGCAATCTGGACTACACTCATGGATAGGGCGTTGTAACATCCTGAAAATGTCCATATTACCAAAGTTCTTATATCTAATGCAGGCCCTACCGATACACTTACCACATACATACTTCAAGCAGATACAATCCTTATTTACGAAATTTGTATGGGCCGACAAGAGACCTAGACTAGCCAATAGGCTTCTAGTTCTCCTCAAGCAATCTGGTGGACTAGCGCTACCAAACATACGAGCCTACTACCAGGCAATCCACCTGGGACGATTGTTAGACTGGTACCGCCACCAAGAAACCAAGCTGTGGACCCAGGTGGAACAAGCCCAAACTACAACCCACCTTCAAGGCGCCCCATGGTGTTACATGGGACTGCCACCGGAGACTAAATGTCACCCGTTGATAGGGAACACAGCAAAGATATGTGTACACCTCATGTCCCAGATGTCACTCTCCGCCCCAAACTCACCACTATACCCAATACTGGGAAATCCTTTATTTACTCCGGGGTTGGAACACGGACCCTTCAGACACCTGGCGGAGTCGGGCATACACCAAGCCATCCACTTCAGCAGTAGAGGGAGGTGGAAATCAGTTGAAGAACTAACAGACCCTACAGGCCCATTCCGCCTAGATTTTATGAGAGCCCTACAACTCCAACACTTCCTTATGACAGCCCCACCACCCCCAGACTGTGACCAGCAACTCACGACATTAGAAGACCTTTGTAATGACACGGGAGTCTTACCACACACAATCTCCCTGACCTACGCCCTCATAAACAACCCCCCAGAAGATTTTATACCCCCGGGCCTACTGAGGTGGGAGGAGGAACTGGGAACTCAGTTTAGCCCCACTAAAAGACAACACATGCTTCAGTATATACACAAGTCCTCTATTTGTGCCAAGACCCAAGAGACCAACTATAAAATTGTTTCACGTTGGTACAAAACCCCGGATCTGTTACATAAAATCTTCCCGGCGACATCAGATATTTGTTGGCGCTGTCAGGCAGAGACAGGGACCACGCTACATATATTTTGGGCATGCCCCAAACTACAGCATTACTGGAGGGTCATTCGGGAGACAATACAAAACCTCACAGAATGCCCTATTCCAGATGACCCAGCATTTTTTCTACTCCACGCGAATGACATTCCCCATAGGAAATATAAAAAATCTGTTATACGACACCTACTCGACGCCGCTAAGGCATGCATTCCACTTTGCTGGAAATCTACCCTACCGCCATCCATTGATCTCTGGCTCCAAAAAGTAGAGGACATAAGGAGAATGGAGGACCTCATCCTCACAAGGCAAAAAAGACAGGAGACTTTTACCAAAACATGGCAATTCTGGACCATGTTCCTATACTCTGCAGATGGCCAAGCCCTGAGGGGCTCCGAGACAAACCCTTAATTATTAGATGACACAGCCACCGTCACGGACAGACACAGAGTAGAGAAACACGCAAGCAAGCAACTTAAATACAACACCCAAACGAATGAAACTCCATGGCCGCGGGCGGCCCCCCACCCCCCACCTCTCCCACCCCCCCTCTCCCACCCCCCCTCTCCCCCACCTAACCCCATCAAGTACCTTCCTCTTCCTACCTACCATATACCCTTACCTTCCCTCCCTCCCACCTTCTATTATTCTATCTATCTCTATTCCCCTACTTTCTGCTCCGTCCCCAGAAGTCCCGAGCCGCAGCAGCCCCCCCAGATAAAGGGGAGCCGGGGCGAGGGATCAAGGGGGATGGGGAAATTCTCCTATCTATGTACATTTGAAAAAGGAAAATGGGAATCAGGGACTGCTAACATACACACATTCCCCTTACAGTACATAAGATCTACTCAAATGATAGAGAGAATCTGCATAAAGTCTCAATACTGAATACCGATTCTCATAGCCCCCCAACAAAACGTTCACTAATTGAACCAAGTAGAAACGGGGGAACATCACACTGACAAGATGAGCATGGACAATCTAACACTTAATCACACAGGGGAAGATCCAATAACGTCCAAATTGCTGTAATTACATGTTCTCTACAGGTTAATGATTAATGATTGAATTTATGATGTACTGAGATGTAAACTGTTGGTCCGTGCGGACCCTGTTCCTAAGTTAAATAAAAAAAAAATTAAAAAAAAATAAATAAATAAAAAAAAAAAAAACGCAAATCGCGGCAAAATCGTGGTAAAAACACGGTAAAAACGCGGTACTTGCGTTTTAGATGCGGGTCCATTGACTTCTATTGCATGCAAAACGCTGCATTTTGTCCCCGACCCTTTCCAAAAACGCAGAGGCACAAAAATGCATTGATGTGAACATGTTCCATAGGAAACCATGTTAAAAAAATTTCCCTGCATTTCTGCAAAATGCATCAAAAAAACGCGCTAGTGTGAATGGAGCCTAAAGAAGGGTAGACTGTAATGAAAGGTGGAGAGGTATAAAAATGAAATATTAGAGTGAGATTATATTGAATTAAAACACTAAACATAATAGGACATGAAAATAGTAATGCAAAATTATACACTTTTTTTTTATTTTTATTTTTTTATTTATTATTTTTATTTTATTTTTATTGTTGGTTGTTTGACACACGTAATAGGGCGCTGTAAAGCCCCCTTCTTAATTATACTTTGAATAATGTTTTGCACAAATTGAGTTTTAGTTATGGGTAGGCAAGTGGGTGGGCTTTTTCTTTTTTTTTCCTCTCTTTTGAAGAGGACATGATCATGGGTTAGTGTGGTGTATGTTAATGAAAAGATTTATATAGATATATTGTGCAATTTTCTATGTTGTATGTTAGAATTTGTCTTAATAAAGAAAAAGTGATTATAAAAAAAAAAAAGAAACAATAAAAATAAAATATTCCTTTAAATCTCATGCCTGGTGAAAGGGTCATGAAAAAGCCCCTTGTGTTTTCTAATCAAATACACGACTGTTCCTTTAAAAGTTATCATTTTGCTGATTAAGTAAAAAAATATATATTCTTAAAAAAATAAAAAATAAAACATTTGAAAAAAAACATTTTTTTTACCTTACCATAAATCCCTGTTGCTAGGCAGTCTTCCTAATCTGCCTCCTTCCTACTCCGCAGTGATCTTCGGTCTTCTCTCCTCCTCCACGTTGTCTTCTGGGTAATGGGGCACGCTGTGTTCTGGGAACTGTGTGTGTTCTGGGAACTGTGTGTTTCCTAACACAGTGCCTCCCATTCACAAAGCGCCGCGCAAATCGGGCATGTGTAGTAGGAAACGGGCAGTGAAGGCGCAATGCTCCACTGCTTGTTTCCCTTAGTGAAGATGGCGGCGCCCTGGAAAGGTAAGTGTCCTTATTAAAAGTCAGCAGCTACTTTTTTTTTTAGCTGCTGACTTTAAAAATCTTTTTTTACCGCTGGAACACTGCTTTAATAGTTCTTTGGCTATAGTGCTTTTGGGGAGGGCGCAGGCCCACCTTTGGTGACAGAGTTGGTTAATTCCTAGCTTTCACATGGGTTTCCCACTCTTATAGGACAAACGCCTCAAGTTAGCAAGTACTAAGAAGTTTGTGCAAATTAGTATTACTTTACTTGTAATATAACTTGTGATTGCTGGTCGGTGTTGCTAAATTACTTGCATATTTATTTATTTTTGTTGTAGCAGCTTGGGGTTTCTATAATGTTATGGCCAGGTTGGCTTTAAGCATTCTGGGAACGCTGAGGAAAGTTTACACGCCCATTGGTAGCTTGGTGCTCGTGGGAATAAAGGTGCTCGAGCAGGTAGGTAGGGATAGTTAGTCAGAAATAGGGACAAAGTAAGTAGCTTATATCCAAATATCGTGAGAGTGGTAAGTACTTTTGTATGTACCGTATGTTTATATAATCTGATACGTTTTTTTTAAAGAATGAAAGAAGGCAATTCAAACGTGGATATGTCATTGCCTATGGTGTTAAAAAGACTGAAAAAATTTAAGCGGGGTTCCACCCTAAAGTGGAACTTCCGCTCATCGGAACCCTCCCACCCTCCGGTGTCACATTTGGCACCTTTCAGGGGGGAGGGGGTGCAGATACCTGTCTAAAACGGGTATTTCCACCCACTTCCGGGCATAGACTCCACGGGAGTCTATGCCTCTTCCTGTCCCGCCGCACTGTCTGCTGGGACACACACGGGTCCCAGAGACAGCGCGGAGCATTCCTATTGCATTGCGTGACTCGCGCATGCGCAGTAGGGAACCGGGAAGTGAAGCCGCAAGGCTTAATTTCCTGATTCCCATACCCAAGATGGTGGCGGCAGCATCCGAGGACCGAGGGACGGTTCGGCCTCGGGTGCCGACATCGCTGGACCCTGTGAAAGGAGAGTGTCCTTATTTTAAAAGTCAGAAGCTGCAGTATTTGTAGCTGCTGACTTTATAAAAAAAAAATTTCGCCGGACTCCCTCTTTAAGGAAAATGTTATTGTTGTTATCCATATGGGACAAAGGTATTTTGGTTATGCAATGGAAATACAAGAAATTGACCGGTCGAGGTTACAGTGCAATATTATGAGGTATATGAGGTCTCCCCTTTACTAATATTTGGCTTGCAAGATGTGTACTTGTTTAAGATACATGTTAAATGTTTTGATGACTCTTTGAAGGTAAAGGCATAGAATGATTTCAAGGGTACATATTCAGCCCTTAGAATTGCATTGGAAGATTTAATACAGGTGGAGCTCA
Organism: Lithobates sylvaticus; assembly: GCA_028564925.1. NCBI lineage: Eukaryota > Metazoa > Chordata > Amphibia > Anura > Ranidae > Lithobates > Lithobates sylvaticus. Next base: position 285,581,232 of record CM053030.1, read on the forward strand.
CATCTAGAAGCTTAGGGACACTGTGTCTTCAGTTAAAACCATTATCGAAGGTAGCTACTGATATAACTAAAGAAGGTTTTCATTTTTTAACCGCTTCAATACAGGGCTTTTAAACACCCTTCCTTACCAGAGCACTTTTTGCGATTCGGCACTGCGTCGCTTTAACTAACAATTGCGCGGTCGTGCGACGTTACACCCAAACAAAATTGACGTCCTTTTTTTCCCACAAATAGAGCTTTCTTTTGGTGGTATTTGATCGCCCCTGCGGTTTTTATTTTTTGCGCTATAAACAAAAGAAGAGCGACAATTTTGAAAAAAAAACACAATATTTTTTACTTTTTGCTATAATAAATATCCCATTTTTTTAGGCCGATACGTATTCTTCTACATATTTTTGGTAAAAAAAAATCGCAATAAGCGTATATTGATCGGTTTGCGCAAAAGTTATAGCGTCTACAAAATAGGGGATAGATTTATTGAATTTTTTTTTTTTTTTACTAGTAATGGCGGCGATTTGCGATTTTTTTTTCGTGACTGCGACATTGCGGCGGACACTTCGGACACTTTTGACACATTTTTTGGAACCATTCACATTTACACAGCGCTCGTTGCTATAAAATTGCAATGATTACTGTGTAAATGTGACTGTCAGGGAAGCGGTTAACACTAGAGGGCGCTGGAGGGGTTAATGTGTGTCCCTAATAGGAGTGATTCTAACTGTAGGGGGAGGGGACTTAAGGGGAGGAGACCGGTCATGTGATCCTCTGTACTGGGATCACATGATCGGTCTCCTCACGTAAGACGCGTGCGGTCCAAGCTTGCGCTCCACAGGCCGAAACAGGAAGAACGCCGCTGCTGTACACAGCGGAACTGATTCCAACACATTTCCGGCGGGGAGAAAGCTCAGGCACAGTACACCAATTTACATTTGCCCTAAATTGTTTTTACTATGGTACGCTTAACTTACTGAGGGAGTTTTTGTTGGGGGAAGAATCTTTAATAAATTTATATTATACAGTATTACACTATGTGGCCCAATATTTTTTTCCATATGTTATGACCGATACTCGCGCATTTGGAGAACTGGTATGGTGACATTGGAGGAGAGGTGGAGATACTGATGACTACAGGCTTGTAATTTTAGTGTATCTGGTGAGTGTACCCCCAAAAGGGGACGAGCATCACACCTGGTGAAGTCTTTGGTGGATGGCTCAGATTGACTACATAGCAACTACATAGAACTGTTTCACATATCTCTTTAACCTTTTACTGTTGGAGAACTACTTATTTATTCATTTATTTATTTATTTTGGACACGGATTGGGACTGTTGGAGAATGAATTATTTATATATTTATTTCACATCGGACACGAATGTTCAAACATTAGCGCTGCTGCAATTTTTGAGAAAAACGCTCCTTGCACTTTTTTCCACTGATTGTAATTTTAAGAGTAGGAGAGGAGTGCAGAGGGGATGGTGTGGGCAGTAGGAGAGGAGTGCGGAGGGGATGGTGTGGGCAGTAGGAGAGGAGTGCGGAGGGGATGGTGGGGGCAGTAGGGGAGGAGTGCAGAGGGGATGGTGTGGGCAGTAGAAGAGGAGTGCGGAGGGGATGGTGGGGGCAGTAGGAGAGGAGTGCAGAGGGGATGGTGTGGGCAGTAGGAGAGGAGTGCGGAGGGGATGGTGTGGGCAGTAGGAGAGGAGTGCGGAGGGGATGGTGTGGGCAGTATGTATAGGAGAGGAGTGCAGAGGGGATGGTGGGGGCAGTAGGAGATGAGTGCAGAGGGGATGGTGTGGGCAGTAGGAGATGAATGCGGAGGGGATGGTGTGGGCAGTAGGAGAGGAGTGCGGAGGGGATGGTGTGGGCAGTATATATAGGAGAGGTGTGCGGAGGGGATGGTGGGGGCAGTAGGAGATGAGTGCAGAGGGGATGATGCCAGCTGGATATATGAAGTGGTCTGGGGGGAGTTGGGGGCTGAGAAATAGTGATGTATATAAAAACAAAAGCTATTGTACTCATCCACTAATATTTACAGTACAACAATGAAAACTGCCAGCTCCCAGCACTCTGTATATACAGATGATGTGAATGTAATGTAGGACCATTCATATATCCCTGTGTTGTCCAAGCTCTGTACAATCAGAAGTTTACACTCTCCACACACAAGGGGTTAATGAATGGTCATAAATGACTGCACATTATCTGGACTGAGGATGGGGGATGTTTGTACAGACATGGCTTGGAAGATATCATCAGACACACTTCAGACCCACACTTCAGACCGATCTTTCTGTCACCTTAACCCTTCACAGCAACTACTGCAAAACAAATCCTGTCAGCTTTCCACCCTAGGAGACTCAGAGAAAAACTCTCAGCTCACCTCTTCCCTGCATGTAGTGTGAGCAGCGCCAGCCAGACATCATCTACTCCTCCTGACATGATCTCTCCTACTCAGCTCCGCCTCTCGGCACACCGCACTAGTAATCAGAGGGGGGGGGGGGGGGGAGTTTAGTCACTGATAAGAGACCTTACAGGAGCCTGAAGGGGGGGGACAGCAATGAGCTTTAGATTATAACAAACACACCAGCACAGTGTATTTATGGAGAAGCAGTGACACTGCTGCTGTCTCCACAGTGACAAGTATGCTAGAGGAGCTCCCCTTATCTGAATGGTCTGTCCGGGTTTCAGAGAGTCTGAAAACCGGGCAGGTGATTCAGAACCCGGACTGTCCGGGTGAATCCCGTACAGGTGGCAACCCTACGATGTGTGCCCATCATATGCAGCCACTTGTGCCCATCAAATGCAGCCACTTGTGCCCATCATATGCAGCCACTTGTGCCCGTCAAATGCAGCCAATTGTGCCCGTAAAATGCAGCCAATTGTGCCCGTAAAATGCAGCCACTTGTGTCCATCATATGCAGCCACTTGTGCCCATCATATGCAGCCACTTGTGCCCATCATATGCAGCCAATTGTGCCCATCATATGCAGCCACTTGTACCCATCAAATGCAGCCACTTGTGCCCATCAAACGCAGCCACTGTGCCCGTCAAATACAGCCACTGTGCCTGTCAAATGCAGCCACGTGTGCCCATCATATGCAGCCACTTGTGCCCATCAAATGCAGCCACTTGTGCTCATGATATGCAGCCACTTGTGCCCATCATATGCAGCCACTGTGCCCACCGACCCCCCCCTCCATTTTCAGCTCTGGCAGCACCTAACCCCCTCCCCCGCCTCTGGTCATGCCTCTGTCAGCATCAAACACACACCCCTGCGAGCGCGGCTCTGGCAGCACTGAACCCCCTCCCACGAGCGTGGCTCTGGCAGCACCGAACCCCCAGACCCTCGCAAGCACGGCTCTGGCAGCACCGAACCTCCACCCAGCCCCTTGGAAGAGTGGCTCTGGCAGCACCGAACCACCCGAGTGCGGCTCTGGCAGTACCAAACCCCACCCCCCGCGAGTGCGGCTCTCCCCACAAAAAGCGTGTCTTCTCTGCTCCTCTTCCTAAGCACCAGGCATCCAATAGGGTGGCCTGGCGCTTTGGCCAATCAGGAGACATGTCTGCCACCCTGCCTCCTGATTGTCAGAGAGGAAGATTGGTGTGAAAATGGCAAAAATGTATTCACTATCGTCACACAATTGGGTGGGATAAGGGCGCACTCTATGCGCCCCGAAACCACCCTATTTTGAAGCCTATTAGAGCCTCTGGCCAAATGTGACACCGGGGGGTAGAGGGTTCCCAAAAGCGAACCTCCGCTTTAAATACCACCTAAAGAAAGCTCTATTTATGTGAAACAGTGTGTGCAGTGTTGCACGACTGCGCAATTGTCAGTTAAAATAGTGCAGTGCTGAATAGCAAAAAAATGCCCTGGTCATGAAAGGGGTAAAACCTTCTGCAGGTCAATTGGTAAATTGATGCTCTCTGGGAGAAGGGATTTCCTACATTGGGTGGAGAGGGAAAAAATAATAAAGCAATTAAGAAAAATGGCGACAGGCAAATTATAAAAGCAGCAATACATGATCACTTGTGGCTTAAAGTGTCTGTCAACCCATAAAACTTAAAGTGTGAAAATATGCTAGCTCATGCTCACTTAAAGGTTGTGTGCCTAGTATTAAAAGGTAATTTACCCAAACCTTCCTTTCATAGTGCTGTTAGTGGTACTTGCTGTAAAAGGGTGACATTTATAGGGCAGCTGCTGTAGACCGAGAGGGGGTGTTGTGCTGACACAGTGTACCTTTAGGCTGCTTTCACACTGAAGCACTTTGCAGGCGCTAAAGTGCTAAAAATAGTGCCTGCAAAGCACCCTGAAAGAGCCGCTCAATTCACTCCAATGTGAAAGCGCCAAGGGCTTTCACAATGGAGCGGTGCTTGCAGGATGGTCAAAAAAGTCTTGCAAGCCACATCTTTGGAGCGCTGTAGGAGTGGTGTATTCACTGCTCCTAAAGCTCCCCTTCCCATTGAAAACAATAGGGCAGCGCTGCAAACCCGCCGGCAAGGCGCCGCTGCAGCAGCGATTTTCGGGCGGTTTTAACCCTTTTTCAGCCGCTAGTGGGGGTTAAAATCGCCCGCTAGTGGCTGAATTGCGGCGCTAAAACAACGGTAAAGCGGCGCTAACTATAGCGCCGCTTTACCGCCAGCGCCCCCTCGCATGAGTGGGAAAGTAGTCTTAGTCCAAACTAGAGCATTGGGATGTGCAATTAAGGCTACTTTCACACTTGCCGGTGGGTTTGCAGCGATGTCCCATTGCTTTCAATGGGAAGGGGCGCTTTAGGAGCGGTGAATACACCGCTCCTACAGCGCTCCAAAGATGCGGCTTGCAGGACTTTTTTGACCGTCCTGTAAGCGCACTGCTCCAGTGTGAAAGCCCTGGGGCTTTCACATTGGAGTGAATTGAGCAGCTCTTTTTTCGGTCCGCTTTGCAAGCGCTATTTTTAGCACTTTAGCGCCTGCAAAGCGCCTCAGTGTGAAAGCAGCCTTAAACTGCCAGGAGGGGGAGAATTTTTGTATTTCATAGGCACAGCACTTCAGTTTTCTGCATTGCCTGCTTTCCTGTTTATACACAATCCACAGAGACAGGAGGCACCTACTAAAAGGGTACTTTGGGGCTGATTTTAGCAACTTTTACCAAACATTATGCTGATTTAATGCATACAAAATACACTGATTAGTTTATGAACTTTGTGTTCACATTTACTTTAATGTGATTGTTTTTTTGCCATCTCTTACCGGTTTAAAATTTAGTACATTATGCTATGAATGCTATACAGTGCATGATATCAATATTGACTCAAACTGTAAATCTGCCCTTTTGTCACCGATAACATATCAATAATAATTTCTTGGTATATTTCTTTCTTGCCTAGAGATTGAGAAAGAGAAACATCAAAGGACATATGGCATTCATTACTAATATCAAGGTTTTCTTATATAATAGATACCCAAGGGGATGACCTCATGTAAAGACAACCTAGTATGTTCAGGCTCAGATATTATGCAAAATATACAGAATTTACAGTATACATATAAAATACATAAAAAGAGCAGATTGAATGTAAACAATGGCTTTGTACTCATAGGGAAACGATTTCCCTTCCGATTATATTTAGTAAAGTTATAAAGACAGTCTAAACGCTTCTGTTTGCCTTTTAGAATTTAACTGTGTTAACCATGCTATGAAAATTTAAAAAGGGATTTGTTCCTTCATACAGGTTTTTACATGTAAGTATAGGCTGGATACAAAAGGAAAGCAAAATATTAACTGTTACTTACTGTTATTACCACAGGGATGCTGCGGAAGCGAGTTCCTATTTATACCTTAGTATGATGAGTAGAAGAATTTATTATATGACAAAACAGGTCTAGGTTGTACAGTATAATTTAATTCCTTTGGGTTTCATAACACATGCAGAGATTTTTCTTCCTGCTTCTTATATTTTCTTGATATATATTTTCTAAAGGAACATTTATAACTAACTCACAAATAAAGACAAGTGAAGTGATTTGGCACCCAGAATTTGCCGCAGAATAAACAGTATTATTTATACAGATATTTGCAAATATCCTAGTTAGGGATGAAATTTGGATTTGCTGGGATAGCTATAAACAAAGACAGAAGTTAGGTCAAATTTGTCTATTTTTGAATTTTATGAAACAAAAACACAGTATAATCATAGAGATTAGTGAGAAAATATTAAAGCAATCAAAAATCCCTCACTATAATCAGTGCATTAACACTGTAAGGCATTCCTAAAGCAGAACGTATTTACATGTCTCATTTTATCACATATCTCGAAAATAAGAGGATTATTGCACATTTCTTGACACTGAGTCATTGCTTTTCTCCCCTCTGGTCCACAGAAAGCTTTATAAATTCCTTCCACAACCAACACAACACTGAAAACCATCTGCATAGGATAGTCTGGCAAAATCAACATTTGCTTGTTCTGAATTTCCTAAAGAGCCGTTGCAGAATTCACAAGGAGCACCAAATCCATTGTGCTTCTATAACCCTTGGCCAGCACAAACTGCACAGCATTCTTGATGCGTACATGCTCCGATACATCAAAGCCCTCCAAAAGGAAAATTGGCTCCTCCATGGGCGATTCTATTTTTGCCTCCACCTCCTCTAGAGGATCGAGAGAGTTGATTACTTCAGCAGTCTTCATCTCAATACAAGCAGGAGATGCTGGGGATACACCACAAGGTCAAGCTGGACCAAAAAGACATGTGAACACCTTCTTTTTTTAAAAGGCCTTACTATAACAATACACTGATTATAATAAGGGCTTTTTGATTGCTTTAATCCTTTCCCATCATAACCTTTATGGTTATATTGTCTTGTTGGAATCCAAGCACTACTACATAGAAGCCATGGTTTCCATACACTACACTTATGAAGGATAGGTGAATGGGTCTGGAAAACTCACTGAAGGTTGTACCTCATCCCGGTTTAAATGGTATATGGGGAGGGGGGGGGGATAGACAAAGGGGACTGTAACGGTACTGGTGTAGTCAAGATAAATACTCATGATGTTTGTAAAAAAGAATAAACCTTTTATTTAATATAGAGAACATGAAGGACAATACGAAATATACAGAGCAAAATCACTAATACAGGTAAAAAGGATGGATCAGACAATGACGAGACCCATTGATGGTAAAAGGGGAAAATGGGATCTCATCATTGGCTGAAGCAACCAAGCATATTCTAACAACCTGTTCAGCACATGATAGGGGTGCTAAAGAAGGCCAAGTAGCCTGAAACTGCTGTATGCATTTTGGAATAAATGGCTATAATATATCTATAATATTAGGCTACATTTGCACGAAACACCAGCGATGTTCATCTGACCAGAAGGGCAAAAAACAATAATTTGCATGGCTCTGCTCACTTTCCTGACATTTCCTTATTTTTGGGATATGTGATAGAATGTGACATGTAAATAACTTATGTTTTAAAGTTATCGTGAAGGTTGCTTTTTAAAAAAAATAGCAAATATGTTATACTTACTTGCTTTAGGCAATGGTTTTGCACAGAAGGCCCCTGATCTTCCTCTTCTGGGGTCCCTCACTGGCACTCTGGACTCCTCCTCTTCTCCGTGCCACCATAGGAAACCTCTTTCTATGGTGGCACACGTGCAGGCTCAATTTCAAGCCAGGCTGTGTGTGTCTTTTGAAGCACACACATTGCAGCTAAGTTCTGCCCACCCCCTCTCCCTTGTCATTGGAAATGATTGACAGAAGCAGGAGCCAATGGCTCCCACTGTTCTCATTGAGTCCAAGAAGAGGAAGAGAGAGAACAGCAGTGCTGCTTTCGGGCACAATGTTGGATTGAGATCAGGTTCAGGTAACTATTCAGGGGAGGCTGGGTGGGAGCCCTTTTTTTTAACCTCAATGCAGAAAATGTATTAAGGTAAAAAACATGAAGCCTTTACAACCACTTTAAGAAGATCTTACTGTGCTAACACACTGAAACAGAAGATAAAGAATTATATTCACATTAAAGCTGTGATAACAAGGGATGAGGTCCTGGTGAATTCATGGCCAGATCATGTGGAATAGATTTTTAATACCATTATACGCTTCATGGCTAGTAAATGTAAAAAGGACGGTTAAAGGGGCTTTTGGAAAAGCCACCCCCCTCAGTATAAAAGGGTAAGGAACAGAGAAATTCTAGTGTCAGTATATTGGAAACTACTGTAGGGAAAGCTAACAAATGGCATAGAGAGAGATCAGAGTCAGTTTTGCAACACTGTACCAAAATGAATTTTATATAATGTTTTGAGACAAATAAACCTTTCTTTTGTTGGTATTTAACCACTTACCCACTGGGCACTTAAACCCCCTTCCTAACCAGACCAATTTTCGGCTTTTGGTGCTCTCACACTTTGAATGACAATTACTCAATCATGCAACACTGTACCCAAATTAATTTTTTGTCCTTTTTTCACACAAATAGAGCTTTCTTTTGGTGGTATTTAATCACCGCTGTTTTTTTATTTGTTGCGCTATAAATAAAAAAAGACTGAAAATTCTGTAAAAAAAAAAAATTCTTTGTTTCTATTAAAATGTATTGCACGAGTATTGGCAGAGTATTGGCAGAGTGTTGGCGAGTATTGTCAGAGTATTGGCGAGTATTGTCAGAGTATTGTCAGAGTATTGCAGTGTTGCACAGTATTGGCAGAGTATTGCAGTGTTGCACAGTATTGGCAGAGTATTGCAGTGTTGCACAATATTGGCAGAGTATTGCAGTGTTGCACAGTATTGGCAGATTATTGCACAGTGCTGGCAGAGTATTGCACACTGCTGGCACTGAGCAGCGCTGTGGACACTACACATCCAGCCCACAGCACTGCTGCCATCTCTCCCCCTCCCCGCTTCTCCCCTCTCACTGTACCGATCCGTACAGAGAGGGGAGGGAGGAACCGGCATCATGACGTGACGCTGGTTTGTTTACATGTGATTGCTCTGTCATTTGGCGAATGTTCACGAATGTTACCGAGTGCGCGCCCCAGGGGGCGTGCGGGAGCAAGGTTCTGTGAGGACGGCCCACGGACGTCCACCCAGAATAAGCCGACCGCGCTGTAGCCATCTTTTGGCTATGGCCCGGTCGGCATGTGGTTAATCACCAGTGCAGTTTTTATTTTTGCTATATAAAGAAAAAAAAAAGAAAAAAACTTTGCAAATAAATAATCTTTCTTCATTACTATAGACCAAACTGTATTCTGCTACATTTCTTTGGTAAAAATACCCATTTTAGTGTTTATTGTTTAGTCTGTATGAAAGTGTAAAGCCCCATACACACGCTCGGAAAATCCGACCACCAAATCCATCGGATTTGGTCCGACGGATTTAGTCCGACACTGGTGTTGCATACACACGGTCGGACAAAGTTGTCGGAAAATCCGATCATTCTGAACGTGGTGACGTTTGTTTCGTACGACGGGACTACGTAGAGGCTAGTAGCCAATAGCTTTGGTCTTGTAATGTGATCTGAGCATGCGTGGCACTTTGTCCGGTCGGAATTCGCTACACACGATCGGAATTGGTATGATCGGACTTTGTTGTCGGAAAATCTATCCAGCAGGAGATAGAACTTTGTCCGTCGGACAATCCGATGGAAACTGTCCGATGGTGCCTACACACGGTCGGAATTTCTGACAACATTGTCCGATAGGACAGAATCCATCGGAAAATCCGACCGTGTGTATGGGGCTTTAGAGTCTACAAACTATGGTATCTATATTTGAAAATTGATCAATCCTGAGGTACTGACTGCATGGTACATTTTTTGAAGGTGCAATTGGTTTTGTCAACTTTTATTTGGAAAATTAATAAATTAAATCATTATTATCATTATACAGCATAGGCATACTTACAATTACACCCGGAAACAGATTCTGCTACTTGTCCTGAGTATGGGGATACCGCATGTGTGAGCTTTTTTACAGGTGAAATGCAGTGTAGTGGAGGATCTTTGCAGTTGAACAAGTATTAAATTCCAGTTAGATCCTGTATGCCTCGTGGTGGCCCAGGGAAGGTCAGGAGGAAGCATTGTACCTGGTTGTATCTCTATTTGTCTATAAATGTGATGAGTTTTGAGCTAAAAATCTTTTACAATGGCTTGAAGGTGTTTGAACGGAGGATATGATGAAGCAGAAGAGGTTCCCTTGTTGACCAAGTTTTAAATCCCAGATCTATGGAGCCGGGTAGAAAGTAGTTGTGTAGGAGCAGCATTAAGGGGGAGTCGCAGGACCAAGAACATTTTTTGTGTAGCGCATCCCATACATCAAGGGAAGAGGTGGTGAGGGGTGAGGTATATGGAGAGAGGGCTCTGGATGAGTGAGGTATCCAGGGGATAATGGATAAGTCTGAACCACATAGAGAATATTGCAATTGAACCCATAATTTGGAGGTGGCATTGTATCTCCAATGCGCTATATGTGATAGTACTACAGCATGATAATACACATTCAAATTTGGTACAGCTAGCTCCCCAGAGCACTTGGAGCGATTAATTACCGCTCTGGATATTCTGGGGTGTCTGTTCCTCCAAATGAAGTGAGAGATCATGGTCTGGAGCAAGAAGAAGAACCCTATAGGAACACCCAGTGGCAACATTTAAAAAATAAAGAGTGTACGGGGCAAAATATTCATTTTTTGATTCTTACTTTACCTACCCAGGAATGGGATAGGGAAGACCAGTTCAGAAGGTCCGCTCTGATATTATTCAATAGGGGGATACAATTATGTTTGAAAAGAGATTGGAGACTGGGGGTGAGATAGATGCCTAGGTATTTTATGCTCTTCAGTTCCCAGCAGAAGGGAAAGAGAGGTTTCAGTTGGTCAGCTTCTGAGTGAGGGATATTAATGTTTAGGATCTCGGTTTTAAATAAATTTATTTTGAAGTTGGATATTGTTTGAAAGGTAGACAAGGCTGACATTAAATTTGTGAGTGAAATGCGTGGCTGTTGGATAAAAAATAAAATGTTGTCGGCATAAGCTGCATATTTATGGGTTCTAAGTCCTACCTGAACACCTTGAATGCTTTCGTTGTTTCTAATTGTGGCCAAAAAAGGTTCTAAAGTAATGGCAAAAAGAAGAGGGGATAGGGGGCAACCCTGTCCCATTGTGTAGTGTGAAGGGGTCTCTTAGAGATCCATTAATTTGAATTTGTGCAGATGGGTGAAAGTAAAGGGAGGAGATGCGGTGGTACATCTTGGGCCCTAGTCCAAAATAACGTAGGGTCATCTTAAAATAATCCCAGTCCACTCTACTGAATGATTTTTTAGCATCAGTAGAAAGGAGGAGGTGAGCTGGGCGTATCTACGAACGTAGTGGATCAGTGATAGGGAACGTAGGGAGTTATCTCTGGCTTCTCTGTTGGGTATGAAACCTGTTTGGTCTGCTGTGATCCATCGGGGGAGCAAGGGGAGTAATCTATTGGCCATGACTTTGGCATGAAGTTTAGTGTCTAAGTTTAATAACGAAATGGGTCTCTAGCTGCTACAAGGGGTAGGATCCTTGCCAGGTTTAGGGATAACTGTTATGAGCGAAGAGGGTTTTTTGGGCGTAAATTTGAGGTGTTAAGAGATTGAGTTGGCATAAGCTGTGAGACAGGGGAGTAGGACATCGCTAAATGCTTTGTAATAGAAGACTGTGACTCCATCTGGTCCAGGGGCTTTACTTGTGGGCGTAGATTTTAATACGTTTTGGCATTCCGGCCAGAGAGAGCGACGTGTCAACATCAGAAGAAGAAGAAGAAGAAAGAAGAAGAAGAAGGCGGAAGAAGAAGAAGAAGGCGGCGCAGAATGCGACGACAGCGGCAAGAACAGAAGAGACCCCGGAAGACCCGGGCTCCCAGATTCCAATAAGCCCCCGCCCGCAGACCCTGACAACCAACGGCCAGGGTTGTCGGGCAGAGGCCCTTGTCCTCATCAACATGGGGACAAGGTGCTTTGGGGTGGGGGGGCCTCACGGCCCCCCTTTCCCCAGGGCACCCCCCATGTTGAGGGCACGCGGCCTGGTACGGCTCAGGAGGGGGGGGGCGCTCGCTCGTCCCCACCCGTTTCCTGGCCTGCCGGGCTGTGTGCTCGGATAAGGGTCTGAGATGGATTTGGGGGGGACCCCCACGCCGTTTTTCGGCGTGGGGACTCCCTTTACATCCATGCCAGGTGACGGAGCTAGCACACCGGCATTTACTGCCTACGCTAGCTACGTACCTGAAGTCACGTGCTAAATGAACGGACTTTCCGATGAGCGGCAAGTCCGTTCATTTCAAAAGTCCGGCGGACTAGCCTACTAACGGCGGGATTGTCCGCTGGACTGCCTAGTCCAGCGGATAATTTTAAAACAAAACTTAAAACTTTAGTCCGCCGGACTTTTTGAAAAAAAGTCCGTTGGACGCCCACACACGAGGGGATTATCCCCTGGACTTGAGGCCAGGGGATAATCCCGCGGGATAGTCCCTTCGTGTGTACGCGGCATTAGTATAAAAATTATTCTAATGCCGAGCATAACAGGGAGCGTAATTTCTGCCCCAACCACGAAGCAAAGCATCTTGGCTGTGGTATGAGTACACCTATGGTTGCTGCCTCTGCAGAAAACGTGGAGGAGTGGTTGAGAGTGATAAAAACACAGCTTTTACCATCCATTTACTGCAAGTGTAATTGCACCCTATTAGTATAGTTTGTAAGCAGATTTCTTTGCAGTACCACACTGGATTTTCTTAAAATTTTTATTTCAAAACAGAGTGAATAAAAAACACATAACAACTACAACCCCACATTCCAAAACCCCCTCCTAACCCCAAATATTTACAAAAAAATTTAAATATATAGACTCCAAGTATTTGTTTGATAGAATATAGTTAGTGTCAGGACAGCATTTAAGCACTTGAAAGAGCAGAAAATAAAAAGAGACAAGGCAGATTTTAGCTTGCAGTTAAAAATCAGTGTGCATTGAGAGAAAATAGGCACAGATGATATCCATTCACTGGACAGTAGGTAAGCAGCTTGGCTAAGCTGCAATATAAGAAGAGAATATTAGTCAGGTTTTATCTTGTAATAAAACCATTTTTTTTTAGCTTGAGAGACAGTAACCACAAACATTGATCACTGTCCAGAGGGAATGTTAGTAGCCTGGTAAGGCTGGAATGTTAAGCCTCATACACATGATCCGAGTGTCTGATTTTTGTCCAAAGGGTGTGTGCCAGGAACTTGTCTTGCATACTAACGGTACACAATTTTCGGCCAACAAACACGAACGTGGTGACGTACTAGACGTACTACGAGACTACAAAGAGGAAGTTAATTTCCCAAGCACCACCCTTTGGGCTTATTCTGCTAATTTTATGTTAGTAGAAGTTTGGAGAGTGTTGATTTGCGCTTTTCAGTTTGTGCTTTTCAGTTTGTTTCTGAGCGGCCGTTTGTCAACCAGCCATGTTGCGAAATCGGAGGAGAGAACGTGCTATTATTGGACTTGGAGTTATTGCTTTGACCCAAGTCCAGTCCAGCAACAGGAGGAGAAGGAGTTCTTGGACCAAAAATTGGTTGCTTAATCGTGACCAATTATATCATATGCCATTGCTGCGGGAGCTCCAGGAGAATAATCCTGATGATTTTCGGAATTATCTCTGGATGACGGACCCCTGCTTTCACCAACTCTTGGCATGGGTGACCCCCTATATTAAGAAGCAGGACACATGCATGAGGCATCACTCCAGAGCAAAGTCTCCAGGACCTCAAGTTTACCACTGGGATCTCCCCCCAGGCTCTGGGATTCATTATTCCAGAGAACTGCTCAGCCATTATTCAAGTCCTGCAGAAGGACTATATTAGGATAAGTTTTTACCTTTAAGATTACATTTTATGTATTAATGTTTGCTAATGTATTGTATTCATTTGTTGATTACATAATTATAAATATTGTAATATGCTGTGAATGTCCTCTTTGTCCTCATGCATGCTGTAAGGTTTTCCTGCCCCTTTTTTGGCCTACATGCATATTTACCATAACTAACCTCCCCAGCATGCTATCTTGGGGCCATACACACCTAGCCTAGTAATTTAACAACGTTTTTTGTCAGCTACATTTTGGGGCTTACCCTAAACAACCCTAAAATGTGTACAAATGTTCTTGTTGTCCTCAAATTCAGGCAGAGGGCAAGAGGCCATTTTTTGGGGCCAAAACTCATTTGGAACCCTCCCTCTCCCCCAAAAATGCTAAGTCAACAGATACAAATACTCTATCTGCTGACTTTGCAAAACCCATACACACTGTCCCTCTTTTGTATTCAAATTTCTGTATAAATTCACCAAACCGTGTAGTGCAAGGGCCTGCCTGATTACCTACATATTGTAAGGTAGAACATTTTGGTCTCATATTACATTGATAGTTATTTCAGAATGTCAAAATGTGCTTCAAATTAGACAGTGTGTATCCAGATTTTTAGTTTATGACACTTCTTACCTGTACACTGGGCTGCCAATATTGTAATTGAGTAGGGGCTGGAGAGGGTTACCTGTCCAAAACATCTACCCATTACCTCCCCTTACCCTAAAATGTGTCTATTGGGCCACTAGAGGGGGTGATGAATCAGATAAGTTGACCTTACACATTTGTTCTTTAAATACCCATTTAAGTTTTCTCCTTATGTTGGCTAAGCATGTTTGTACCGAATCTGCTTGCAATGTTATATGCAGAAGTAGTAATTTATTTTTTATTTTTTTCCTTCCAACCAAGAGCAATGGCAGGACTTGCAGCCTAGTTCCAGCATCAGTGGGATTTTCCCAACTGTGGTGGTGCTGTTGATGGCAAGCATGTCCATATTGTCCCACCACCCAACTTTGGCTCATATTATTTTAATTATAAGGGCTTTTGCAGCATAGTCATGCTAGCTGTAGTGTCTGCCAACTATGAGTTTTTGTATCTGGATCTTGGGAAGAACGGCCACAACTCTGATGGAGGAGTAATTATTCAGACAGAGTTCTACAAGTGGCTCCAGAATGGCACCTTAAACTTGCCACCTGCTGAGGAGAATGTTGAGGGCCTTAATTTTGTTTTTGTTGCAGATGAAGCCTATGCTCTGGGGGAACATCTAATGAAGCCATTTCCTATGAGGAACCTCACCCCAGAGCAGAGAATATTCAATTACAGGCTCTCTCATACCAGAAGGGTGGTTGAAAATGCCTTTGGCATCCTATCAAGTAGTTTCAGGCTGTTTTTGACTCCAATCAACCTGACACGCTACAAGATCAACCATGTAATCCTGTGCTGTTGTATTTTACATAATTTTTTAAGGAGGAATGCTACCAGCTACTTTGCCTCACTGCCAAGTGACATGGACCCTGCAGTGGCAGGCCCAGCTGAAGTGGCTGCAGCTTGGCTGACTGTGGGCATGCTGATGACTATTGAAAATGCCCGTGTTGGATTGCCCTCACAAATTGCCAGAGATTTACGGCAGAAATTCCTTGATTATTTTGTGGGTAGAGGGGCAGTGGCTTGGCAGCAAATTGTAGCTGATCATGCCTAATATAATTTTGATATCATAAACTCATATTTCATTTGAACTACTGTTGTCTGTTCTTCTTATCTGTCTAATATGTTCACAGATGGGCTTTATTTTTGCCACTTGCTCCAATAGTGCAAATGTACCTTATTTGCTACATGAGGTGACAATATCTTCTTCAGCTAACTATTGTGGTGTGCTGTGGGTCTAATACACACACACACACACAATGTTTTTGTTCTTAATGGATCTAATGCATGAAGTTCAAAAATATTATGCTTTTTCAACTCAAATTTTTGGGAGGACTAAAAATTGCAGGAGTTGGCCATATTTAAGAGCACATTGTCACTGTAACTACAACAACTTAACAAATACACTGGTATTGAGCATTGATATAATAAGCCACACATTGTTTAGGTAGACGGCTACAGTGCGGTCGGCTTATTCTGGGTGGATGTCTGTGGGACGTCCTCTCAGAATAGCGCTCCCCCTGGGGCACGCACCCGGCAACATCTGTCACGGATAGCGGCCGTTTACTACGTGATCGCTCTGTCAAATGATGGAGCATCACTTGTAAACAAACCGGCGTCATTTCATGACGCTGGTTCCTCCCTCCCCTCTCGGTACAGTGTGAGAGGAGAGGGGGAGAGAGCGGATGCAGCGATACGGGCACTACAGATCCAGCCCACAGCGCTTCTCAGTGGCAGTACTCTGCCATAGTATGCACTACTATGCAATAAAAAAATAAAAAACCCAGCATTGATTAAATACCACCAAAAGAAAGCTCTATTTGTGTGGGAAAAAAGGACAAACATTTCATATGGGTACAGTGTTGCATGACTGAGTAATTGTCATTCAAAGTGTGAGAGCGCTGAAAGCTGAAAATTGGTCTGGTTAGGAAGGGGGTTCAAGTGCCCAGTGGTCAAGTGGTTAAAACAAACCAACATCTTGGTGCATAACATGTATGTTTACCATTATTTCTACTTTTTTGTGGCTAAACAGGCATGTTCTAAAACATTAGATACACTTCCCAAACTCAGAAACTTACAAAGTTCAATTTTGGTAAAGTGAAGGCCAAATGAGACATTAGTATCCCAAGATTGTGTGGATGTTGCCTTCCTCAGATGGGGTGATCTCACCCCTCTAAAATTTGAAGCCACGTACACGTAGAGGTATAACAATTAATTTTCCCTTATGATCCCATGCCGCAAATGTGTGTAGTTACAAACATCTTTTTTTCTAAACCCACAAAACACACAGTGTGTCAACATGTGCTATCTCCCATCACAGGGTATCAATGGATGTGTTTCGGGGGTGCAACCCCTTCCTCTGAGCTTCTTTAGTTATGAGGAAGGGGTTGCACCCCAAAATGCATCCATTGATACCCAGTGATGATAGATAGCACATGTTGACACACTGTGTGTTTTGGGGCTTTTCGCAAACTAGATGTATGGAAATACACACATTTTAGGCATGGGATCATGAGGGAAATGACAATGTTAAGGTACAATTTGGGGGCACCTTCAAATTTGGGGTTTTATATTCTTAAAAACACAGAAAAATTACAATTCACATTAGTTAGGGCAGCGTTTCCCAATTCTCCCCCTCAAGATGCAAACTCAGGTCATGTTTTCTATACTTGTAGAATTTGGCACGGGTGATGTTGTCATGTTCACTGTTAGTAATTCGCACAGTCATTTTTAGAATGAGGAAAATTCATTCTGCCAATAGTGCATTGTGGAAGATCATGACCTAGTAAGAAGAGTAAAAAGTATTAAGGGAACAATGGTCAAGTGGCTGAGGCCCTACATAGTGAGTTATGGTCTAGTTACTAGTCAAATTTAGAAAATACTTACCTACCCAGTCTTTTGTTGCTTGAAACCTGCTTGCCCTTCAGACACCTACACTACTAGGAATGTACACACTGCAACTACTCTGTAATCTTGGCCTTGGTGCCTGGGTCTCCAAAACTCAGGTACCTAGGAACACTGCAAGCTCCTTCCACCTCTTCGTTCTCAATGCTAATGTTAAGGCACTACATACTTTGCTAATGTGTCTAGTGGGTGTTTTGTTTAGACATCTAAACACTTGACATGTACACACATTTGAAGCCAGATTCCAAAAATACTTACTTGCATAAAAAAGAGGCTCCCGAATACTTTCTTCCTCTTCTGGGTTGCTTTGGCCCTCAGTTTGACTCACGTCAAACTGAGGGCACCATCTCCACCATCTCACTTTTGCTCATGGGGGTTGCTTTGTGCCTCCTATGAGCTTCATCACCTCGAGGCTGTCTGTAATCCGCCAAATCCGCCATGTCCCTCCCGAATGTTCCGCCGCGCGTGTCGCATGCAGAAGAGAGATGGTCACGCACCAGCGTCATGATGCACGGAGAGTGGAGTTTCACGCATGTGCAGTGTATATAAAGCCAGAACACACGGTCGGTGGAAAGGCCATAGGAACAATCTTGGAGTGGAGGACGAACGATCGCTAACGCAAGTAAGGAGCCATAAAACGAAGGTAGGTGGTTAGTGGCCTATACTGCTTAGATTGAGGCCTATATTGGGACCAGCTTAGGCATTAAGCCAGACATTATGGTTTGTCTTATGTTCTGTCTTGCAGGCAAAATATACAGTATCTCACAAAAGTGAGTACACCCCCCACATTTTTGTAAATATTTTATTATATCTTTTCATGTGACAACACTGAAGAAATGACACTTTGCTACAATGTAAAGTAGTGAGTGTACAGCTTGTATAACAGTGTTCTTCCTCTCCGTGAGACGATCGCAAGTATCCCAGCGGACTTCGAGCACGCGATGGCACGGCGGCAAATTTAAAAGGGTCGTACCTGTACGCCCATTTGCCTGTCTGTGCCATTGTGTCGACCTATATGTACATGCGGCGGTCGGCAAGCGGTTAAAGAAGGAGAGAATGTGTGCTGCATTTCATAATGTGCCACATCACGAATGTTAATTCTTCATTACGAATGCTAGTTTACAAGACCACTTCCTGCTGATCCTCGCTTCCGATCATGCATGTTTGTACTTTCGACTTTTGTGTGACGGACTTGTGTACAGATGATATGAAAATCAGACAACAGACCGTTGTCCGCCAAAAATTTGTATGTGTATTTCTATATGCAAACACACAAATCCCTGTGCTGTAAGAGGAGAGGAGCCATATTGTTTGTTCCTACTAAGTAGGAAAAATTATATGGCTCCTCTCCTAGTCAATCCCATCCCCATACAGTTAGAACACACTGAGGGAACACACAATTAACCCCTTGATCGCCCCTTCCCTACCAGCCTGCATTTTTATAGCACTGATCGCTGTATAAGTGACAATGGTCCCAAAAAAAGTGTTAAAGGTCCCCGATCTGTCTGTCACAATGTCGCAGCACCGATAAAAATCGCAGATCACCGCCAATACTAGTAAAAAAAAATTCATAAATCTCCCATAGTTTGCAGGCACTATAACTTTTGCGCAAACCAATCAATATACGCTTATTGCAATTTTTTTTACCAAAAATATTTAGAATACATGGTGGCCTAAACTGATGAAGAATTTTTTTTTTAATTTTGGGGGATATTTATTATAGCAAAAAGTAAAAAATATTGTTTTTTTTTCAAAAAATTACACTCTTTTTTTGTTTTTAGCGCAAAACATAAGAACCACAGAGGTGATAAAATACCACCAAAAGAAAGCTCTATTTGTGGGAAAAAAAAGGATGCAAATTTAGTTTGGGTACAGCATCGAACGGCCGCGCAATTGTCAGTTAAAGCGACGCAGTGCCAAATTGTAAAAGGTGCTCTGGTCAGGAAGGGGGTAAAATCTTCCGGGGCTGAAGTGGTTAAATAGAAATTAGAGTGTATTATTTGAGGGTTAATAACCACAAATATTGTTCAGTGGCTCAACAGCATGTAGGCAACTTGGTTAGGCAACACTGGTAATAGGAAGAGACAAAGCATGTATAATTTTGCAGTGTGTTATTGGACAGACAATATGCACAAATATTTTTCAATGACTGGACTGCATATAAACTGCTTGGCTTGGTTAGGTTGTAATATAAAAGGGAGAGATGAGCCATGTTTTATCTTGAAATAAACAGAGTATATTATCTGAGAAACAAGAGCCACAAATATTTCTGAATGATGGAGTACTAGAAAAGGTTGCAAATTTAAAAAGTGAACTGGCTCACAATATAAGGAGACAGGTTGATTCACCTCTGCATAACAAAACCTCCTGCTGCACTGAAAACCTTTTCAGACAGCACACTGGCAAGTTCCAGCCAGTGGACCAGCCAGGATACCCAACAGTTCTTGGGGTCCTTTTTTCTGAGAGTGTTCCCTCTTGCTGCCTGTGAGTGCTGCCTGCAGCTGGGACGGGTTTGAAAGAACAGCACTGTTGCAGCCACCAATGTTCCTTCTATTAAGGATACAAGGGCACATTGGTCATCAGAGGGGATCCTGCAATTATCAGGAAATTAAGCAAAGAGGTTATTATGTAGGACCTCCTCGAACATAGCATTTTGGACCCCCTCTGGGGCCATTTTTCAGTTATATTGGGGACTCTATAGATTGGTCAGCCAATAATGGTCCCTCTCTTTGATGCCCAAAATCCTGGGGTCCTTACATAGGCATTTGAGAATAAAGGGCCCTTTGCCTCAAAGACCCAATTGCCACGAAGCAGAGGACCAAAAGTCTTTGGTGTAACTGAGGACAACATTTTCCCTAGAAATCTTACCCCACCCACCTAGAACTCTTGGGGTTTGGGAGGGCCTAAATATCTCCATTGAACCCTGACCAATTTCCCCTCACCACCAGTACTCCAGCCCTCCTTCTACCCCTGGTATTTCTCCCCTGCCTTCTGCTGCTTCAGCCACCTAGGGATGATAGCAGTATGCAAAGGATTCCTCTTGCTTCTATACCTCCAGTGCCCTGTCTAAGAGGCCTCTTTAAAGGGTGATAAAATGCTGGCTAACTCATTTATGCCAAGGGGTAAACCCCTTGAAAATATCTGTTTGGAGGAAACACATCGGGTGGAGCCTATGCTGATGTCATTGCGCACACTGGAGCTGGAACTAGAAGCACTGTATACTGTCTGACTCGCTCATATATGTGAATAGAATCTGAATAGATACACAGTATTTATAATAATATTATTATTATTATTATTATAATAATAATAATAATAATAATAATAAAGCAAGTGGTTTTGCACTATTGGAGGCTGTTATTTGTTTCTTTTGCCAGATTAACATCTAGGGAGCAAAAGAGGTGATCCAACTGAGTCTTCCTGTTGGAATGCCCTGTGGTTCTCTTATTGCTGGATGCATTGGCTGCAGCAGAGTCCACCAGTTTAAAGTGCATTTAGACAACCTATAATTTGCAGCCTTTTTTTCGGTAAGAGGCTGGGTGTGGCATGGAACTCACCGGAGGTATTTTAAGTGGATCATTCACTTGGATAGACAGTTTGGGACTTTTAACTTGTATTTTCACTAAAGGTGTTACTATATTTACACATTAATTGATCCACGCATTTATTCATGCATTTTACATATGGATGTTTGTTTTCAATTTAGTTGGAGTTTTAATGGCACATTGCAACAATATTTGTATAATAGTATTGAGTGCTTGAGTGCAGCTATGAGGACATAATATTACAGTATATTAGATTTTTGCACTAAGTGCAGTTTTTTTTATTTTTAAACATTTTGGTGGATTTGTTTACAGACTTACACATGGATATTCATATTCAATGACTCTTATAGTCACTTTATTTACTTTATTTGATTTCTATTACGATTTGTGCATGTTACTATGTGATACCCAATCTGTTTGTTACATTTAATATGTAGCTATTTATGTAAATACAATCTAGCAGCAAAGCATATTGAATTTGTTTTATTTCTTTCTTTTATTGAGAGGCTCATTCACACCATATGTGAAATAAAAAGCTGATGAAAAAAGGGGTAGATTTGACGTGCAGGGAGATGAAATTCAATTAGTTTTCATGTGTTTTATGCACATTAACATTAGTTTTTTTATGTGAATAACACATCCTATGTCATCATTTCCTCTTCCCTTTTATAACCAATATTATTAGTTTTTTTCTACTTTCATTGTATTTATGTGAGTTCCAGATCCATTCATGTGTAGAGCTGTGCAGAAAACTGCAGGCATGCTGCACAATTCCATACAACTCTGCTCTGCACACAGAGCCTTTTTAATATTGATTTGACCCTGGGCAAAAATTTCCTTTGGACCCCCCACTCTGAGACATACAATAAATTGCAGCTAGACTCAAAATCAGGTCAGGCAGCAATTGTGATTGCTTGCCAGAGGTCACAGCATATCATTACTGCTCATTGACTTGATGCTAGAGATTACAGCATTGACTTGTTACGACTCATTGATTATTTGCTAGAGGTTACAGCACACCATTTCTGCTAACCGATTGGTTGCTAGAGGTTACTGCACATCCTTAGTTGCTAAAGGTTACATGCTTACCACTCACTCATTAATTGCTAGAGGTTACATGCTTTCCGCTCACTGGTTTCTATAGATTACATGCTTACTGCTCACTGATTGGTTGCTAGAGGTTACTGTGCATCATTACCACTTATTTATTGGTTGCTAGAGATCACAGCACATCAATACAGCTCACTGATTGGTTACTGAAGGATACAGCACATCATCTCCTCACTGCCTGCACACCATGGACTGGGGAGGTGAGGGGACCCGCCAATAGACAGAAAACTCCTAGAACATGCTATTATCAATGAGCAGAGCACACACAGCTATGAAAGTTAACTGAGTACAGCTAGGAACAGAGACCAATAGGAGCAGTATCCCTGAAGACAGGCTGCCAGAAATTAATGACTAGTCACACCGCCTGCGGTAGAGAGTGCAGGGTTAAGGGTTGTGCTATGTACAGAGTGCAGGGTTAAGGGGTGCGCTATGTACAGAGTGCATCATTGAGGGTGAGCTATGAACAGAGTGCAGGATTAAGGGGTGATCTTTGTATGGAGTGCAGGATTGAGGGTGATCTGTGTACGGAGTGCAGGATTGAGGGGTGATCTGTGTATGGATAGCAGGATTGAGGGGTGATCTCTGTGTGGAGTGCAGGATTGAGGGGTGATCTGTGTACGGAATGCAGGATTGAGGGGTAATCTGTGTACGGAATGCAGGATTGAGGGGTGATCTGTGTATGGAGTGCAGGATTGAGGGGTGATCTGTGTATGGAGTGCAGGATTGAGGGGTGATCTGTGTATGGAGTGCAAGATTGAGGGGTGATCTGTGTATGGAGTGCAGGATTGAGGGGTGATCTCTGTATGGAGTGCAGGATTGAGAGGCGATCTGTGTACATCCAAGTCACCCCCCCCCCCTCCCAAGTACAGAGCTCTCCTCTCACCAGATTCGTTTGGAGCCCACCCCCATCAATACACATTCCTCTGGCATCAATCCCCCCTACTCCTCTTTCAATATTGAGCATCCCGATCACATACTAACATCAGAGTGTGGCTGCAGAAAAAAAGCTGTAACTCACTGCATGTCTGTGGAGTAGCTTCTGCCTGTGTAGATCCCCCGCCCTTCCCCCTCCCCTCTCTGCTCTGACATAGAGATAGACGATGTGTTTTGTAGAGCAGAGAGGGTTCTAAACAGCCGTCGGGAGTAGATCGCTGTCACTTGTAAATACAGAAGCAGCGAGCAGCCATCACCAGATCCAGGAGGTGGAGGAACTTGGCTGAAAAAAAAAGCCAGCGGGCAGGGCAGACTCCAGGGGCAGCTGCTTTGGGCCCCCAACAATGGCGGGGGCTCTGGGCAGATGCCCCGTTTGCCCTGCGGTAAAGACGGCCCTGTCTGCACATCACAACAGAATTTTTTGATGTGGATTGGGCAAATAGAAAATAATTGCTTTCTGTGTGCCCTTGTACACATCTGCATCTAGTGCAGAAAATGGTAGGTCTCTGCACATGGTGTGAATGAAAGCTTAAAATGCAAATAATTACCTCAATTTCCCTACCGCTCTTTCACATTTTTACTCCCTAAGCTTACAGGCTGTGTTAAATTTTTATCTCAGTTTGAGTTACTGAATCCATCAACCCAACATACCTGTATATAAATAAAATAGTTTAAAGCGGAAGTAAACCCATCTATTTAACAGTCTAAAAAAAAAAGGCATGCTGTGAATGCTAACTGCACATTGGCTGTGCTCTCAACCAAACAGTCAAACCATCCAATGGCTGGTGTCATAACGGATCACATGTGCAGCACTGTGGCAGTTGAAGATTAAACAGAGGCAAAGATGGCAGCTTCCTTGGCTGAAAACGATAGGGGGGTTTACTTCCACTTTAATTAGCTTTCTTCAAGCAGATGTTCAATAAGTATTGGCTATTCATCATATGTAAAAAAGGAATCAGGCTAATGCATAAAGTGAATAAGAAGGGAAATTACTGTTTTCGGATTGATTTAATTTATTTTAGTTTTATGACACTCTTAGAAAATGTGATAATTGAACACAGGTAATATATCCTTTTTCGGATACATTTTCCCTTATTAGTTGGCTTGGCAAAGTTGGCTTTGATTGGAAAGAGTATATTATTCCTAATTATGAACTCTATAATTAATGCTGTTATTAAATCTTCCTGAATGGATTTATTGTTTTTTTTCCCCCTTGTTCTGGATCAACTGTGGGTATAAGTTTGTGTGTATTGAGGTTTTGTATTTGTGTGTTTTTTTTCTGTGGGTTAGAATTGGATGAACTTTTTCAAACCTACTAAAACAAAAGCTAGTGGCGCTGTTACTGGCTTAAGAGAGATACAATGTAACGATCCACTTAAAAAAAAATAGTCATATGGTGTAATAACAGGGTGAGGGGGGAATAAACTATATAAAGTAAGTGGGCAAGGAACCTTGTATATTCTTGTTAAGGATCCGTACTCCAGGGTAAGCCTTCAATGGGAAGCAGACTCCAAATACATGTAAAAAAAGAGAAAAGGTGCCACCAGATTAGGAACAGTTACATTTAATAGATATACAGGTGCTTGTTTGACTATGTCCTTTCTGGATCGATTCTTGAATAAAAGAATATATGGGATGGATTTACTAAAACTGGAGAGTGTAAACTATGGTGCACTCTGTCAAAGCTGAAGTTAAAAGTGGTTTGGCTGCACCAGATTTTGCATTATCCAAATTTAGTAAATCATCCCGTGTTCATTATAACCACCTAATGAGCTTCCAGTGTTCCAATAGAGGAAATTTGAAATGTCTGCATCCCTTTAGAAGTAGGTAAATATTGGGTAGTATCTCACCAAAAATTAAATTCCTATAGCAGGGAGTGCCTAAAATTCTACTTAATGCAGACAGCTGAAAAAAAACTGTGAGCAAATCACTCAGGCAGAAAATTACATTTGTGGAGGCATTCCATACAACAACCGTGTACAGACTGCTTCCAGGCTGCCATATTGCATCACATTTTTAACAGTTTTAGAAATTACAAAGGTTTCAGACTGAAATAGAAATTACTTTCAATATTAACATTACATTTCAAAATGGCTTATGGAGCAATTTCATATGTGTTAATAATTTGTTTTAGGGGATGTGTAGTTCTCCTTAAAATAGAATGTATTCTTTTTTAATCATTAGTAAATCCATATCAGCCTCCCTCAAGTTTTATTTTTTTTGCTTTTTTTATATATTTTTTAAGCACTTCAATAAAGGGGTTTTATACACCGTTCCTTACCAGACCAATTTTTAGCTTTCAGCGCTCTCACAATTTGAATGACAATTACTCAGTCATGCTACACTCTACCCAAACCACATTTTTATAATTTTTTTCTCACAAACAGAGCTTTCTTATGGTGGTAATACTGCTGGGTTTTTATATTTTGCAATATAAGCGAAAAAAAGAGAGACATTTTTGGAAAAAAAAAAAACACTTTTTTTGTTTCTGTTGTAAAATTTTGCAAATAAAACATTTTTCTTCATAAATTTGGGCCAAAATGTATACTGCTACATATCTTTAGTAAAAGTAACCCAAATAAGTGTACATTATTTGGTCTCTGTGAAAGATATAGCGTCTAAAAGCTATGGTGCAAATCATTGAAAAATTATCAGATAGTTACATAGTTAGGTTGAAAAAAGACACAAGTCCATCCAGTTCAACCACAAATAAAAAAAATAAAAAATAATAAATATATCATACAATCCCATATACCCCATTCTATACCCACAGTTGATCCAGAGGAAGGCAAAAAAAACAACCCAGCAGAGCATGCTCCAATTTGCTACAGCAGGGGAAAAAATTCCTTCCTGATCCCCCGAGAGGCAATCGTATTTTCCCCGGATCAACTTTACCTATAAATGTTAGTACCCACTTATATTATGTACATTTAGGAAAATATCCAGGCCTTTCTTAACCCCTTCAATACCCGCCCATAGTCATATGACGCCCACAAGGTGGATCTACCATCCTGGGTGGGCGTCATATGACGTCCTCCCATTCCCGCGCCCGCGGCGGCGCTCGGAACCTGGTGCAGGTGCCCGGCGGCCTCGATGTCCGCCGGGCACCCGCGATTGCCCGTTAAAACAACGGGACCGTGCGGGACCGTGGAGCTGTGTGTGTAAACACACAGCTCCACGTCCTGTCAGCGAGCAGGAGACCGATCATGTGATCCCAGCACGGAGGAACACATGATCGGTCTCCTCCCCTTGAGTCCCCTCCCCCCACAGTTAGAATCACACATTTAGGGAAAACATTAACCCCTCCCCGCCCCCCTAGTGTTAACCCCTTCCCTGCCAGTCACATTTACACAGTAATCAATGCAATTTTATAGCAACGATCGCTGTGTAAATGTGAATGGTCCCAAAAATGTGTCAAAAGTGTCCGAAGTGTCCGCTGCAATGTCGCAGTCACGAAAAAAAAAACGCAGATCGCCGCCATTACTAGTAAAAAAAAAAAAAAAAAAAAAATGCAATAAATCTATCCCCTATTTTGTAGACGCTATAACTTTTGCGCAAACCGATCAATATACGCTTATTGCGATTTTTTTACCAAAAATATGTAGAAGAATACGTATCGGCCTAAACTGAGGAAAAAAATAGTTTTTTTTTAAAAAAAAAATGGGATATTTATTATAGCAAAAAGTAAAAAATATTGTGCTTTTTTTTCAAAATTGTCGCTCTTCTTTTGTTTATAGCGCAAAAAATAAAAACCGCAGGGGCGATCAAATACCACCAAAAGAAAGCTCTATTTGTGGGAAAAAAAGGACGTCAATTTTGTTTGGGTGTAACGTCGCACGACCGCGCAATTGTCAGTTAAAGCGACGCAGTGCCGAATCGCAAAAAGTGCTCTGGTAAGGAAGGGTGAAAAATGGCCCGGTGCTGAAGCGGTTAAAGTAATCTACTGAGCTGGCCAGAACCACCTCTGCAGGGAGTCTATTCCACATTTTCACAGCTCTTACTGTGAAGAAAACCTTTCCGTATTTGGAGATGAAATCTCTTTTCCTCTAGACGTAAAGAGTGCCCCCCTTGTCCTCTTTGTTGACTGTAAAGTGAATAACTCAACACCAAGTTCACTATATGGACCCCTTATATATTTATACATGTTGATCATATCCCCCCTTAATCTCCTCTTATCAAGGGTGAATAAATTCAGTTCCTCTAATCTTTCCTCATAGCTGAGCTCCTCCATGCCTCTTATCAGTTTGGTTGCCCTTCTCTGCACTTTCTCCAGTTCCCCAATATCCTTTTTGAGAACTGGTGCCCAAAACTGAACTGCATATTCCAGATGAGGTCTTACTAATGATTTGAACAGGGGCAAAATGATATCTCTCTCTCTGGAGTCCATACCTCTCTTAATACAAGAAAGGACTTTGCTCGCTTTGGAAACCGCAGCTTGGCATTGCATGCTATTATTGAGCTTATGATCTACCAAAACCCCCAGATCCTTCTCCACTACGGATCCCCCCAGTTGTACTCCCCCTAGCATGTATGATGCATGCATATTCTTAGCCCCCAAGTGCATAACTTTACATTTATCAACATTAAACCTCATCTGCCACATAGTTGCCCAATTAGACAGAGCATTGAGGTTGGCTTGTAAATTGGAGATCTCCTGTAAGGACGTTATTCCACTGCATAGCTTGGTGTCATCTGCAAAGACAGAAATGTTACTTTTGATCCCAGACCCAATATCATTTATAAAGATATTAAAAAGTAAGGGTCCCAGCACTGAACCTTGGGGTACACCACTGATAACCTTAGACCATTCAGAGTAAGAATCATTAACCACTACTCTCTGAATTCTGTCTTTTAGCCAGTTTTCTATCCATTTACAAACCGATATTTCTAAACCTGTAGACCTTACTTTACACATGAGCCGTGTGTGGGGAACTGTATCGAACGCTTTTGCAAAATCCAAGTATACCACGTCCACCGCCACCCCTCTGTTCAAGGTTTTACTTACCACCTCATAAAAAGAAATGAGGTTTGTCTGACAACTTCTGTCTTTCATGAATCCATGCTGTCTGTTGCTTAAAATATTTTTTTTCCTGCAAGAACTCATCTATGTGGTCTTTTATTAATCTCTCCAGTATCTTCCCAACTATAGAAGTTAAACTAACAGGTCTATAGTTACTTGGTAAAGACTTTGTTCCCTTTTTAAATATAGGCACCACGTTCGCCCTGCGCCAATCCAGTGGTACTATTCCTGTCATTAATGAGTCCCTAAAAATTAGATACAATGGCTTTGAAATTACAGAGCTCAATTCTTTTAGGATCCGTGGGTGGATGCCATCAGGTCCAGGTGCTTTATCCACCTTTATTCTGTCTAAATATTTCTGGACCATATCACTTTTGAGCCATTGTGGATTTGGGGCTGTGTCACTACCACCCCCATTATGGACATGAGCTCCCCCATGCTCCTTTGTATACACAGAGCTGAAGAAAGTATTTAATAAATTAGCCTTCTCTTTGTCCCAGTCACCCACTCTAGATTATTTTGTAAAGGGCCTACATGCTCAGACTTGACCTTTTTACTATTAATATATTTGAAGAATTTTTGGGGGTTTGTCCTATGTTTTGCAATCTGTCTTTCATTTAGAATTTTTGCATCCTTGATTTCCTTTTTACATATTCCGTTATATTCTTTGTAACATTTAAATGACACTAGTGATCCTTCATTTTTATATTTTTTAAAAGCTCTTTTCTTATAGTCTATAGCTTTTTTAACTTTGGCCGTGAGCCACATAGGTTTTATTTTTAGCCTTTTAAATGTATTGCCCATGGGAATATACTTTGCAGTGAGTTCACAAACAGTCTTTTTGAAGAATCCTCATTTCTGTTCTGTGTCCATTGTGGCCAATATTCTCTCCCAGTCTAAGTTCTGGAGAGCAGCCCTCATCCTTGGAAAATTTGCTCTCTTGAAATTAAGTGTTTTTATCTGATCACATCTGATCACACCTGATGCACTGAAGGCCTATCTCATTTCTTGAGACCTTAACAAGCCAGGAAAGTACAAATACCCCCTTTTTGGAAAGCAGACATTCCAAGGTATTTAGTAAGAGGCATGGTGAGTTTTTTGCAGTTGTAATTTTTACCCACAATTCTTGGGAAAATTATAATTTTTATTTTTTTGCACAAAATTTTGATAACAAGTTATTTCTCTCGCACAGCACATGCATACTTGCAATGACACCCCAAAATACATTCTGCTACTCCTCCTGAGTATAGTGATACCACATGTGTGAGACTTTTACATAGCCTGGCCACATACAGAGGTCTAACATCCAAGTAGCACCGTCAGGCGTTCTACGAGCATAAATTGCACATCTCATTTGATGACAACCTATCACACTTTTGAAGGCCCTGGAGCACCAGGTCAATGGAAACGCCCACAAAATGACCCCATTTTGGAAAGCTAACACCCCAATGTATAATCTATGAGGCATAATGAGTCTTTTGAACGGTTCATTTTTTTCCAGAAGTTTTTGGAATATGTGGGAAGAAAATTAAAACGCATTTTTTTTATACAAAGTTGTCAATTTATAAGATATTTCCAACACATAGCATGTACATAGCAAAACTGACACCTCAAAATGCATTCTGCTACGCCTCCCGAGTATGGCGATACCACATGTGTGAGACTTTTACACAGCCTGGCCACATACAGAGGCCCAACATTGAAGTAGCACCGTCAGGCGTTCTACATGCATAATTTACACATCTCATTTTTCAACCACCTATTACAGTTTTGAAGACCCTGGAGCACCAGGACAATGGAAACTCCCTCAAAATGACCCCATTTTGGAAAGCTAACACCCCAACGTATAATCTATGAGGCATAATGAGTCTTTTGAACGGTTCATTTTTTTCCAGAAGTTTTTGAAAACTGTGGAAAAAAAAAAAAATGAAAACGCATTTTTTTATACAAAGTTGTCAATTTATAAGATATTTCCAACACATAGCATGTACATAGCAAAACTGACACCCCAAAATACATTCTGCTACTCCTCCTGAGTATGGCGATACCACATGTGTGAGACTTTTACACAGCCTGGCCACATGCAGAGGCCCAACATCCAAGTAACACTGTCAGGTGTTCTAGGAGCATAAATTACAATTACCCACATAAATTCCTGCCAACCTATCACATTGTTGAAGGCCCTTCATATTTCTAACACATAGCATGTACTGTACATACCAATTGCAAACCAAAATACATTCTGCAGAGCAAAGGGTAAAGAAAAGATGACCTGCTGTTTTAGTAGTGCAGTGGTCCACAGAGGAGAGCATCGGTCCAGGCAGCAGGCAGGAACATGGACAGCGACAGCAAAACAGGCAGCAGGCAGGAATAGTCAGTACAGGTAGAGATGTTGTCAGAACAGCCAATGCATTGGTCCAGATAGCAGGCAGGGATGTGGTCAGTAGCAGCAAAAGGATCAAAGGATCATCCATGCAGCAGGCAGGAATACTGTCCATCGTTAGTACATGCAGCAGGCAGAGGTATGGTCAGCACAGCCAGAGTATTTGTCCAGGGAGCAGGCAGAACCATCAAGCTTAGGGCATCGGTCAGGAAAGAATGGGGACAGGGATAGAGGCAGACTCCCGTTGCTGCCCCAAGGCCGGGTCCTTCAATGCCGCCTCCTCTCCCCCTCCACACACACACACGCACCACCATTCTTGTCCTTTATCAATGACTGCTACAATAGCTCAATTAAAAACATATCTCCACACACGAGAACACTGAAAATAACTGGCCATTAATTGTACAGACTGAAAATACTCTCATCAGTGCAGCCTACCAGTTCCGACTATCAGTGTCGCCTATCAGTGCTCATTAGTGCAGCCTACCAGTGCCGCCTATCAGTGCCCATCAGTACCGCCTATCAGTGCCCATCAGTACCGCCTATCAGTGCTCATTACTGCAGCCCCTCAGTGCAGCCTACCAGTGCCCATCAGTGCAGCCTACCAGTGCCGCCTATCAGTGCCCATCAGTGCCGCCTATCAGTGCTCATTAGTGCAGCCCATCAGTGCAGCCTACCAGTGCCCATCAGTGCAGCCTACCAGTGCCGCCTATCAGTGCCGCCTATCAGTGCTCATTAGTGCAGCCCATCAGTGCAGCCTACCAGTGCCCATCAGTGCAGCTCACCAGTGCCGCCTATCAGTGCCCACCAGTGCTCACCAGTGCAGCCTACCAGTGCCCATCAGTGCATATCAGTGCCGCCTATCAGTGCATATCAGTGCAGCCTACCAATGCCACCTATCAGTGCCGCCTAGAAGTACCGCCTCATCAGTAGCAATCAGTGCAGCCTCGTCAGTTTTAAAATATCACAGCTTACTAGTGTATATTAATTGTGTTTTGATTATAGCATGGAGCACTTTGCAGTGGGTGCATTTTCACTGAATGGGGATTGTTTAATGGGTTTGCATTGATTTCAGCATGGAGCACTTTGCATATGCTGGAATCTATGCAAACTTATTAGACAGTCCACATTCAGTGAAAGCTCATGTACTGCAAAGTGCTCCATGCATGCTGGAAGTGGAACCTATACAAACTTATTAAACAGTCCACATTCGGTGAAAGTTCATGTACTGCAAAGTTTGCAGTACATGAACTTTCACTGAATGTGGACTGTTTAATGAGTTTGAGCATGCATGGAGCACTTTATTGCAATATGCATGCTCTGAAAATTTGCATTTAATCCATGCTGAGCCTGAGAGCACTGCCACTTGACTTACAAAAATAAATGCAATTTACTTACTATTTGTCCTGGCCACCACTTGCGGGGGTTCCCATGTTCCAGCCTCCTCTCTCTTTTCCTCTTACACACAGTAACAGAGAGACCCCGCCCCTCGGGCCAAGGAGAAGTTGCATACATGTCACGTGGAGGAGGGTAGGCGGAGCATTAGGCTCCGCCTCTGTCACTAGAAACATGCACCCGGTCTGGCCATTCACAGCTCACAGGGCGTTTAATGAGGGCGTCATTTGCTCCCTCCCCCTGGCCAAGTACGCCCATAGTTTAGCAAGTGCCACTCCACACAGGCTGCAGCGCCGGAGGCTATATTGTGCAGGAGCCGAATGGCGGCCACGGGGGCAAGATACAGCACTGCCGCCGCCCACCGGGGGCTATGTTAGTGCGGCTGCGGGGGGGGGGAAGCAGAGAAGTTGCGCTCGAGGCCTGGCCTCGGTGGCCTTGTGGGGAATCCGGCCCTGGGTAGAGGCTTCTCCCACCCAAATCGCTTTGAAGCCTCCGGACAGCCAGACCCTGTTCTGGGAACACAGAAAACCAAAAACAGTTTTTCTGAACTCCGAACACAATTTTCTGGAGCCCCTCACATATGTGAGACTCCTGTGTAGCAGGGTAAAAGATCAGTCCAAGGGGCAGGCAAAAACATGGTCAACAGGCTGAGGTCAGTGCAGGTAAAAGGCAGAAATAGACGGTAGGCAGAGGCATAGTCGAGAAACAGGCCAGGGTCAGTTCACATGGAAGACAATGATATGGTTGGTTGAGGCAGGGAAATATTCATGACAGAAATTGAAAACGGGGAAATGATAGTTTTACAAATATGGGCTAATAGTTTTCCAGAGTGTGATATCGCCTGAAGCATTCTCCGATGCAAAGGCCAGGTTGGGAGGGACAGTCGGGACAATGGAAGCTGGTGCCTTTCCTAAGTCCTCTTTTGGTGCACACCCGACATTTTTTTGGGCGTCGTCTTCCGGATTCTGATGGTGGAATATGGTCCGGAAAATGACGCTCATGTAGTCTGCTGCCAGAATCTGAGCGAATGCTTTCTGGAGGGGGGGGGGGGGGGGGGTAATTGTTGGTAGATAAGGAAAGTGACAATGTCTTCAATAAACTTTATGAAGGTGATGGGTGTTTCTGTTGATTTTTGGTAGATGATGAAAGAATTTAATAGGGCCAAATGAAAATAGTAAATTGCAACTTTTTTGTACCAGAAAAGGGATTTTCTTGTTGAAAGATAGGGCTGCAACATCTGGTCGTTTAAATCCACCCCCCCCCCCCCTATAAATTTATTATACTCGCTGATACAGGGAGGCTTGCGAACGGGACTGCGTCTTCTGTGAAGTTCCACCGAGGTGTCATCGTGGATGGTGGACATCATGTACATGTCTTTCCCATCCCTCCACTTCACAGCCAACACTTCCTCATTCCTCAAACTTGCCGATTCCCCCCTTTGAATAGTTGTGGTGACAAGACGTTGTGGAACTGGAAAGCCCTTTCGGTTTTTCCTTGTTGTACCACAGGCCAAAGTTTTTTTTAGGTACAGGTGGCGGAGAAGGGGCAAACTAGTGTAATAGTTGTCCATGTAAATATGATACCCCTTTTGGAGGAGTGGTAATGCCAACTCCCAAACTACCTTTCCACTTATTCCTATGTACGATGGACACTCAGGGGGCTGGAGCTACCTCTTTGCCTTCGTACACGCGGAATGAGTGCACATAACCGGTGGCGCTTTCACAGAGCTTGTTGAGCTTCAAGCCGTACCTCGCTCTCTTACTGGGAATATATTGCTTGATTCCCAGCCGGCCTGTGAAATGCACCAGGGATTCGTCCACACAGATGTTTTTGTCAGGGACATAAAGTTCGGAAAACTTCTTGGAAATTTTTTTTATTAGGGGGCGAATTTTATGCACTGTGAATTGTCACTGAAATGCAGGAAGCGCATTATAAGTTTGTATCGGGACCTGGACATGGCTGATGAAAAAACTGGCATATGATGGATGGGTTTGGTCAACCAATACTTATGCATTTCATTTTTTTTGTAAGCCCCATGTTGAGCCTTAGGCCTAAAAACAATTTAAGCTCTACCACTGTTAGGGGTCGCCATTCAAAAGGGCGGGCAAAGCTGGAGCTGGGGTTGGTTGCAATAAATTGTTGTGCAAAAAGGTTGGTTTGGTCCATGATGCCTTGAAGCAATTAGTTTGGGAAAAATAAATAAAAAAAAAACATTTGGGAAAAACCCGCAGTGTTGACCTGCACATCTGGCTGTGCTGTAAAAGGGGGATCGTGGCTGACCCTGTGGTAGAAGGCAGCCACATTGGGGTTGCCAAGCCTTCTGGAAGCTGGGTTTGGGCCCTAATTCTTTGGCGTGCACTGGGCCTTTTCTCCTGGGGTCTAGCAGCGCTTGTACTGGGCCTCTCCTCCTGGGGTCTACCGCCGTTGGCACTGCTGGTAGCTGCCTGGTGTTCAGACCATCTTCTTTTAGGACGGACTGCTTCCTCCTCCAATTCGGATCCTGATGTGCTGCCTTCAGGGGGCTCATATTCCAAACCAGAATCAGAATCAGAACTGAGCTGTGAGAGCTCCCCGTTGCTCTCATCAGTCAGACTGAGTATTTGGTATGCCTCTTCTGGGGTGTACACCTTTCTGGACATAGTGGCTGTAGGTACTCTGGTGGCAGGTACTCTGGTGGCAGGTGGTGAGGTGGCGGGTATTCTGGTGAGGTGGCGGGTTCTCTGGTGGCAGGTACTCTGGTGGCAGGTGGTGAGGTGGCGGGTACTCTGGTGGTGGGTACTCTGTTGGCAGGTACTCTGGTGGTACTCTGGTGGCCGGTACTCTTGTGGCAGGTGGTGAAGTGGTGGGTACTCTGGTGGTGGGTACTCTGGTGACAGGTACTCTGGTGGTACTCTGGTGGCAGGTACTCTGGTGGCAGGTGGTGAGGTGGCAGGTACTCTGGTGGCAGGTACTCAGGTGGCAGGTGGTGAGGTGGCAGGTACTCTGGTGACAGGTACTCTGGTGGCAGGTACTCTGGTGAGGTGACAGGTACTGCTGGTGACAGGTCCTCTTTATTTAGGGGGATAATCTGGGCACAGTAATACATATACTGGGGTACAGTAATGTGTAACTCACTGTTAGCTGATCTCCTCCTCACACTGGATCGGTGTGAAGAGGAGAACCCAGCAACAGGAGTTACACACAGTTTGTTTACATTTAGTGACTGGCTGTCATTGGACACAGCCAGTCACTAAATAGCCAATTTCATTGGCTTTTTACACTGATCGGGGCTGGGCTGTATCTAATGGAAAAGCCTCAGCCAGCCTCAGCCCCGATCACGGCATTGCTCGTCCCCAGGAGCGCGCGCGTGCGCAGTGCACGCCGCTTCCCGCCAACAGACAAGCAGCGCCAGCTAGTGACAGATCACAGCCGGTAACGCTGCTCCGCCGATCGCCGCCGAAACTTCAATACCCTCATCGGGGAACAGCTGTGTACCCAGGGACCCACCGGATCCCCGATCGCCACTCTGCGGGCCCCCGCAGTAGCGGCGGAAAGCTGAGTACGTCATATGACGCCAACCCAGGATGGGAGATTCCATCTGTGGGCGTCATTTGACTATGGCTGGGTATTGAAGTGGTTAAAAAATGTTTTGTTTATTGGTTTTGCATAGAAATAATACTTTCAGCCATGCAGGGCTCAAAAATGTAACAAAAAAAAAACATAGGTAATAAGAACCCCCCTCCCCCCATTTCCAGGCAACCCCACTGCTGGGAGCGGCATTGAGTCCACCTGCTATCACCCGGCTTGTGAGAGAAGCTGCTTCTCTTGTTCCTGCAGCTGCTCCAGGACCCAGTGCTCTGTTTATCCCAAGAGACCTGCTCTCATTGATGGCGAAACCACCAGGGAAAAGGACACAGGAGTCAGGTAAGCCTGCAAAGGGTGAAGGTAGTGTTCCAGTAGGGGAGATGATACCTGTGACCATTAAGGGAGACAATGTGGTTGTGCAAAATAAAGCCAGATCCACACGCACCTATCTCCCGGCCAAAGAGTGCTCCACTATCTCTAATTCAGATATGTCATCTAAACGATTCTCTGAACTGTTTTCAGACAATTTGTCATGGACTGGGAAGTGGACTGACAGTGATGTGGAGCAACTGTGTGATTTAGGGGAGGATGAAATTCCCTCTGGGCCAGTGTCAAAATTGAGCTGGCTGCCAGTACCGCTCCTTCCTCATGCATTGCCAAGTCCTTTGAGGAGGATTGCTGGGCAAAATGGGTTCCTAGAATTGCATTAACTAAACTAACCCAGTTGACTAAGTTTTATTGTAAACCAGACATTATTGCAGGATACCCAGTTCAGCGTACACCAGATGCATGGGTCCTAACTGGGTATGGAGACCCAAAACACTGCCCAGGCTGTCTAAAATACAGCGCATAATTATTTAGAAAGTGGCTGAGGAGTATGGTTATCTGTATCCCTACATCTAGCCCATCTAGAGGAAGAGATCCAGGACAAGGAAATCTCCTGGATAGATGAAGCTGCCCAAGATAGCTGAAAGTTACACTTCAGTGTTGCAGACCTGGGCCTATGGTCGCAAAATTAACTCAGACAGGGTGATTATCCGCAGGCCAAACAAGAAGGACTTTCAACATTGCATTACTACGGTAAATGTCAAAGGAGAAACCCTGAAATTGCCGGATCCCAGATATTACTGCTGAATGCTCTTGAGTTGTGCTTCATTGACCCCATATGAATTACAAATATGTGCTTTGTGGAGTACAGACGTTATGCTGAAAACCACTCCACCTTTTGTGCAGAAAGGGTTGCTAGTGGGTGACATTCCTGTTGGCTGTATTGTTGGGACAGTGTTGAACTGTGTGCTGCCAGCAGATACAGGGAGGGCCCACTTGAGTCATGCTGGCTAGATGCTCTGGAATTGCCTGTATGCCTCCCTTGAAAAGTAACATGTTGATCTGACATTCAGCGTGCTTGTTTCTTCATCCAATGAGGAAATTCGTTCTCAGTCCCCGGCTGTTGTGTGGACAGACTGTGCAGTCCCTTGCCAGATTGCAAACATGCCTCTGGCCCCCGGAGTTGTCCCTGAGAAGAGGGGAAGCTGCTGGGAAAATTTTGTTTTACCCGAGTAAAATTGATGGACTTGATGTTTGGTTAACTTGGTAGCAGGGCTGGTGCAAGGATTTTTGACACCCTAGGCAAAACCTCATTTTGCCCCCCCCCCCCTGATCCCACCCCCTTTGCCATGCCCTTGTATACTCCACCTTTTTAATGAAGTGCCCATCAAATACAGCCTACCAGCTTCCATCAATTCAGCCTCACCAGCGCCCATTATTGCAGCCTCACCAGCGCCCATTAATGCAGCCTACCAGTGCCCATTAATGCAGCCTACCAGTGCCCATTAATGCAGCTTACCAGTGCCCATCAATGCAGCTTACCAGTGCCCATCAATGCAGCCTCACCAGTGCCCATCAATGCAGCCTCACCAGCGCCCATTAATGCAGCCTCACCAGCGCCCATCAATGCAGCCTCACCAGCGCCCATCAATGCAGCCTCACCAGCGCCCATCAATGCAGCCTCACCAGCGCCCATCAAATGCAACCTACCAGTGCAAATTAATACAGCCTCACCAGCACCCATCAATGCAGCCTACCAGTGCCCATCAATGAATGTTTGCTTGCTTCAATTAATACGGGAGACAGACACAGTCCTCCACCGCCGCTGCGCCTCTGGCACAATCTGCGAATGGAAAGGTGGCTGCCTGCTGATGCTGAGACTTAGTTTCTTGCTGCAGAGAGAAGAGAGTAGGAACACCAGTGGCCAGGCGCCCCCCAGGCAGCAGGGCGCCCTAGGCGGCTGCCTAGTTTGCCTAGTGGTAGCACCGGCGCTGCTTGGTAGAATAGGCTGTGGCAAAGGGTCAAGTTCTCACCTTACACTTTGAATGATGGACTGTCATGGTTTTTCATATACTGGCCACCAGATGGCGTGAGCGGTGCCAGCCTGAGTGAGCCCTTGGTCACATTATGCATTTATCTGATAGGAAATGCTAAGAAAGTATTTGTAAGTTAGCCATGAAAAGGGGTGGCATCCTCGGATGAGGATGGGGCCCAATTTCACTTGTATCCCCGTTTAGATATTGAGTTCATTGTAGTCTAGGCATATTATAGGGTGTATTTACACTGTTTTGCTGCTCCTGGCTGAGGGTAATTAACATTCACTCTACATTGCACTGTGTTATCGTAGGAATAGGATGTATTTTTTTCTGCTGTCTGTTTCTTTCTTGCAGGTGTTCCAGCACCCATTGCGTCTTCCTTGGACAAGGAGAGACAGTAATTCAATGTGGACAGCAATGCTAACCTCTTATGTCTCTTTTTACACTATATATAATTTAGATAGATAGGCAATAAGGCTACTGTTTGTTTTTCCCTTAACTGTTTGGGTGATACGCCACACGTAAAATTGTATATACTGTCTGCTATTTATCTGCCCCTGTATGAACTACCACTTACTCATGTATATGTTACTGTATGTATATATACTTCATGTGGTACACCACATGTATTGTTATTGTTATTATTATTCCTTTCCTGTTTCCCCACCCATCCCAGTTTTTGCCAGGACATTCACTCTCAGGCTTGAGAGTTACATAGTAGGTGAGGTTGAAAAAAAGACACAAGTCCATCAAGTCCAACCTATGTGTGTGAATATATGTCAGTATTACATTGTATATCCCTGTATGTTGCGGTCGTTCAGGTGCTTATCTAACAGTTTCTTGAAACTATTGATGCCCCCCGCTAAGACCACTGCCTGTGGAAGGGAATTCCACATCCTTGCCGCTCTTACAGTAAAGAACCCTCTACGTAGTTTAAGGTTAAACCTCTTTTCTTCTAATTTAAATGAGTGGCCACGAGTCTTGTTAAACTCCCTTCTACGAAAAAGTTGTATCCCTATTGTGGGGTCACCAGTATGGTATTTGTATATTGAAATCATATCCCCTCTCAAGCGTCTCTTCTCCAGAGAGAATAAGTTCAGTGCTCGCAAACTTTCCTCATAACTAATATCCTCCAGACCCTTTATTAGCTTTAAAGTAGGTAATGTAAAGTTAGGGGTCAGTGGCACTACCTATAACATGAGCATATAAGTTAACTATCAGCCTGCATACCATATAGGTATGCCCAGGAATTTGAATGTAGGAAAGCGATTAGATGCTTGAGTGTAACCTCTCTCAGATAGGGTCAACACCCCAAAAACTTTGGGAGTGGCAAAGATGTAAAGTGATCCCACTAAACAACACAGTGCCTCCCAGCAAAAATGTATGAAAAGTTACAGTGATAATATATTATAAATCATATAACATTATGATTCAACCTTAGTGGTAATAGAAACCAAAAGGTCTGAGTGAACCTTTAAGCAATATCTAGCAGCACAGAAATACATGTAATCAGTGTCCAGTGTCCATAAATTCTTCCAGACCAAAAAACAGAAAGTTATGTATTTGGTAGTGTGTTTCAATCCAAAAAAGTGGAAAAAAAACAAAAAAATTCAAAAGAACAAAAAAACAAAAAATGGCCATACGAGACGTCCTGTTGTTTTTAAATGTAGGTATACACAGATCTGGTGCTCATAGAGAAAGAAGGATGGCTCCCATAGTGTAATGTGTTCAAAAAACTTCTTCAGTTTATTTAAAAAATGTAATGCATAAAAACAAATACATAAAAGTTCATCCAGCTAGGTGTGTCTGCAGGAAACTATACTAGCGGGTAAAGCAGTCAGCAAGGTAAATGCTTGGAGAACCCGAGCTGCGAACGAGCGGCATGCGCTCCAGCTGCGTTCCACTCATTCGAGTTCCCGGAAGTGACGTAGTGTGTTAGGGATGAGCCGAACACCCCCGGGTTCGGTTCGCACCAGAACCTTCGAACCGACCGAAAGTTCGCGCGAATTTTCGAACCCTATACGTTATAATGGACGCGAACGTTCGAAATCAAAAGTGCTAATTACAACGGCCAATATGCATGTTAATGTCATAAAACAGGTTTGGGGACCCGGGTCCTGCCCCAGGGGACATATATCAATGCAAAAAGAACTTTTAAAAACTAACGTTTTTTCGGGAGCAGTCATTTTAATGATGCATAAAGTGAAAAAAAAAAAAGTGAAATTTTCCTTTAAATATGGTACCTGGGGGGTGTCTAAAGTATGCCTGTGAAGTGGCATGTGTTTCCCGTGTTTAGAACTGTCCTTGCACAAAATGACATTTGTAAAGGAAAAAAAGAAGCCATTTAAAACCACTTGCGGCTTTAATGTCATGTCTTGTCCTGGCCGCCATATGGCTGAAAATCCTTGAGAAAAATGGCATGGCTACCCCATCACCCCCCCCCCCCCCAGCCCTTTGGGTCTTGTATGGATATTTAGGGGGGCCCCGCACCCAAAATAAAACCCTATACCTACAACCCTATATACTCTGAACAGCAGTATATAGGTGGTGCAAACAAGACACGGACTGTAGGTTTGTTGTTAAGTAGAATCTGAACAGGTACATTATGAAGTGTAGCTCCATCCCAAAAAAATCTATTTTTAAGCTTTTTGGAGAACATGGGGAGGGGTTATCACCCCTGTAACATTTGCTGTCTTTGCACATCTGTTCAGAACATGTCACCTCACTTTCCGTCCCAATGACAAATGTTTTTGGAAAAGTGGGGTTTAATTGAAACAAGGATTGGTGATAAAGCATCAGTAGAGAGGAGATACCTTTTTCCCAAATTAAATCTAACAGGATAGAATTTCCCTTCCTAGGGGTAGATTTCCTCTCACTTCCTGTTTTCTCTTTCCGTTTGCAAGTAGGAGTCGTTTGTAAGTTGGATGTTTGAAAGTAGGGGCCTGCGTATATACTCTGCAGAAATTTGCCCTATTAGATGTTGGTGTAGCCACAAGACTGGTGGGCACAGGAATGGGCCCTGCTGTGAGTTAATAGATCAAGATTTGTACTTGCATGCACCTGTTGAACGGGCAGAAAAATTGGGCCTTTGGTGGTGGTGGTGGTGGTGGTGGTGGTGGACGGTGTTGCCACAAGACTGTAAGCCCTCACAGTTACTCTTGGTGGGCGCAGGAATGGGCCCTGCTGTGAGTTATTAGATCAAGATTGGTAATTAATTGCACCTGTTGAACAGGGCAGAAAAATTGGGCCTTTGGTGGTGGTGGTGGTGGTGGTGGTGGACGGTGTTGCCACAAGACTGTAATCCCTCACAGTTACTCTTGGTGGGCGCAGGAATGGGCCCTGCTGTGAGTTATTAGATCAAGATTTGTAATTGCATGCACCTGTTGAACAGGGCTGAAAAATTGTGCCTTTGGTGGTGGTGGTGGTGGTGGTGGTGGACCGTGTTGCCACAAGACTGTAGGCCCTCAGTTACTCTTGGTGGGCGCAGGAATGGGCCCTGCTGTGAGTTATTAGATCAAGATTTGTAATTGCATGCACCTGTTGAACAGGGCAGAAAAATTGGGCCTTTGGTGGTGGTGGTGGACGGTGTTGCCACAAGACTGTAAGCCCTCACAGTTACTCTTGGTTAGCGCAGGAATGGGCCCTGCTGTGAGTTATTAGATCAAGATTTGTAATTGCATGCAC
Source organism: Lithobates sylvaticus (assembly GCA_028564925.1). Taxonomy (NCBI): domain Eukaryota; kingdom Metazoa; phylum Chordata; class Amphibia; order Anura; family Ranidae; genus Lithobates; species Lithobates sylvaticus. The sequence goes on from CM053030.1 coordinate 285,622,613, forward strand.
CTGTTGAACAGGGCTGAAAAATTGGGCCTTTGGCGGTGGTGGCGGTGTTGCCACAAGACTGCAGGCCCTCATAGTTACTCTTGGTGGGGCGCAGGAATGGGCCCTGCTGTGAACTATTAGATCAAGAATTGTAATTACACGCCCCTGTAAAACAGGGGCTTAAAAATTGTGCCTTAGGCACTGGTGCTGGTGCCACAACACTGCAACCCCTCACAGATACTGTACTTGGAGCACAGCAGTCACACCTGTTGCGAAGCATTGCCTAAAAATTGTAATTACACGCCCCAACAGGGGCTGAAAAATTGTGCCTTAGGCACTGGTGCTGGTGCCACAACACTGCAACCCCTCACAGATACTGTACTTGGAGCACAGCAGTCACACGTGTTGCGAAGCATTTTTTTTTAAAAAATTGTAATTACACGCCCCTGTTAAACAGGGGCTGAAAAATTGTGCCTTAGGCACTGGTGTGGTGGCATGGATCATTGAGGAGGAGGAAGAGGATAGTCAGTGAACATAATAGGACAGTCACTCAGCATCAGCATAGGCAGTCTTGAAGGGATGTGACATTATAAATTATTCCGTTATATCCGCTTCAGGTGCCTGGTAGCTAGTGGTGATCCAAGACTGATTCATTTTGATGAAGGTCAGTCGATCAACCGAGTCGGTGGACAGGCGCACCCTATGATCGGTGACAAATCCTCCAGCAGCACTGAATGTGCGTTCGGAAAGAACGCTGGAGGCAGGACAGGCCAGTAGCTCAATTGCATACTGTGCAAGCTCTGGCCAGTGATCCATCCTCAGGACCCAGTAAGCCAGAGGATTTTCGGTGGGAAAGGTGTCCAAGTCTGACCTTGCCCCAAGGTATTCCTGCACCATGTATATCAGACGCTGGCGATGGTTGCTGGAACCGATCATACCTTGGGGCTGCGGACTAAAAAATTGTCTGAACGCATCGGTCAGACGTCCACCTTCCCCACCGCTCCTTCTGCTACTGACCGAAGCCTCAGCAACTCGTCGTCCAGGACCAGGAGTTTGTAACCTCCCAGTTTCTGGGAACGCGTTGCACAGACCTTTCTGCAAGGCCTCCCTGAGATGTCTCATCCTCTGCTCCCTCTGCGACGGCAAGATAAGGTCCGCAACCTTACCCTTGTACCGTGGATCAAGGAGAGTGGCCAGCCAGTAATGGTCCCTCTCCTTGATCCGAAGAACACGAGGATCCTTCCGCATGCTTTTCAGGATCAGGGAGGCCATGCAGCGTAGGTTAGCTGAGGCATTCGGTCCGGAGTCTTCTGGGTCACTGAGGATGACATGATCGCCAGCCACCTCCTCCCAGCCACGTACAAGTCCACTGGTTTGTTGGGACTGTACATCATCCCTAAAAGACTGCTGCTGCTGATGCTGAGTGCCAGGCTCCACCTCCATGCTCACACAATCCTCCTCCTCCTCCTCCTCCTCCTCATCCTCTTCCTGTGTGATGGGTGGGACAGAAGGAACACTGTCCGGATAAAGGGGGCCTTGAGAGGCAAGGAAGTCCTCCTCTTCCTGCCTCTGTTCTGCCTCAAGTGCCCTGTCCATTATCCCACGCAGCGTATGCTCCAACAGGTGGACAAGAGGTACAGTGTCACTGATGCATGCACTGTCACTGCTCACCATCCTCGTGGCCTCCTCAAATGGTGAGAGGACAGTGCATGCATCCCTGATCATGCTCCACTGACGTGGGGAAAAAAAACAAGCTCCCCTGACCCTGTCCTGGTGCCGTAGTCGCAAAGGTACTCATTGATGGCCCTCTGCTGCGTGTGCAGTCGCTGCAGCATGGCCAACGTTGAGTTCCACCTGGTGGGCATGTCACATATTAGGCGGTTCTTGGGCAGGTTCAGCTTCTTTTGCAGCTCAGTCAGCCGAGCACTGGCATTATAAGATCGGCGGAAATGCACACAGACTTTCCTGGCCTGCCTCAGGACATCCTGTAAGCCTGGGAACCTGCCCAAGAACCGCTGCACCACCAGGTTGAGGACGTGAGCCATACAGGGCACATGGGTGAGCTGCCCCTGTCGCAGGGCGGAGAGGAGGTTGGTGCCATTGTCAGAAACGACCATTCCTGGCTTAAGCTGGCGTGGCGTCAACCACCTCTCGGCCTGCCCCTGCAGAGCTGCCAGAACCTCTGGCCCAGTGTGGCTCCTGTCCCCCAAACACACCAGCGCAAGCACGGCATGGCATGTTTTTGCCTGCGTACTTGCGTAGCCCCTTGTACGCCTACGGAGCACCGCTGGTTCCAAGGACAGAGCACTGGAGGAAGAAGAAGAGGAGGGGGTGGAGGAGAGAGGTGTGTCACAACCAGTAGCAGTAGTAGCGTTTTGGAGGCGTGGTGGTGGAACAACCTCCAACACTACTGCACCTTGTCCTGCATCCCTCCCAGCTGCCAATAGAGTGACCCAATGGGCCGTGAAAGAAAGGTACCGTCCCTGTCCATGCCTGCTGGACCATGAGTCAGCGGTAATATGCACCTTACCGCTGACCGCCCTGTCCAGCGAGGCATGGACATTGCCTTCCACATGCCGGTAGAGAGACGGAATCGCCTTCCGTGAGAAAAAGTGGCGTTTGGGAACCTGCCACTGAGGAACCGCACATTGAACAAACTCACGGAAGGGGGCCGAGTCTACCAACTGAAAAGGCAGCAGTTGAAGTGCTAGCAATTTAGCCAAGCTAGCATTTAACCGCTGGGCATGTGGATGGCTGGGAGTGTACTTCTTTCGACGGTCCAGCAGCTGGGGCAGGGAAATTTGCCTGCTACAATCGGACGTCGGTGTACTGCAAGTACTTGGTTGTGACACACCTAATTCTACACCTTCAGTCCTCTCAGAGCAGCTTTCAGAGAGGACTGAAGATGTAGTGGGGATGGAGATCCCAGCTGATGAGGAGCAAGGAGAGGTCCGCTTAGTTCTTTGGTGTGGGTCTTTTATGTGTGCTTGCCAACGAGCTGCATGGCAGGTCGACATATGTCTGCTCATGCTTGTGGTGCCCAAGCGGCTGATGTTTTGGCCACGCGAGATACGCTTGAGACAAATATTGCAAATAGCAGTGGTGCGATCTGATGCACTCGTCTCAAAAAAGGCCCACACCAAAGAACTTTTCTGATAACGTGCAGAGGCAGCGCCCTGCACAGGCGGAGCTCTGCGGTGTTGTACAGTTGCTGTGCTGGCCTCTAGCTGGCCACCAGGGGGCATCCTGCCTCGTTGGACATGTGACGCCGCATCCTCCTCCTCCTCCTCCTCCTCCTCCTCCTCCTCCTCTCTCCCTTCAGGCACCCACGTGGAGTCAGTGACCTCATCATCCCCTCTCTCTTCACCACTAGAGCAAACCTGGCAGTAAGCTGCAGCTGGTGGAACAGTACTGCCAGATTGCTGTCCTTCAGCATCCCCTCTCTCTGCGCGCACACTACTGTCTTCCTCAAGCTGGGTATCATCATCCGAGCCTTCCAATCGTTGGGCATCCTCCTGGAGCATGTACCCAACACTGTGCTCAAAGAGTTCGGGGGACTCCTCAGGAGGACATGGTGGGTCTAGGGAAGGGGTGGCTGATGATGCCATTGAGTACGCGTTGGCAGCTGCTCTGCCAGTACCCTGAGCCTGGGTGAGAGAGGATGAGGAGGATGAAGAGGGCTTGGTCATCCATTCTACCAAGCCTTCAGCATGATGCGGCTCCACATGTCCAGCTGCCGAAAACAAAGACGCGCGTGTCCCATGGCCACGTGCTGATGACGATGCACGACCACGTCCATGGCCACGGCCACGTCCACTAGAAACAGAGCCTGCCTGCCCTGGGTTCTTGCCTCTGCACGCTCTGCCTCCCCTTGGCGGTCTTCCAGCCATTGTAGTCGGTAGTCCTGTGGGTGCTGCTGAGAAGAAAATATAGGAGCTCTGTGTGATGCCACTAACACACTAGAAGTTCTATGGGTGCTTCTGGGAAGAAAATATGGGAGCTCTGTGTGATGCCACTAACACACTAGAAGTCCTATGGGTGCTTCTGGGAAGAAAATATAGGAACTCTGTGTGATGCCACTAACACACTAGAAGTCCTATGGGTGCTCTGCAAAGAAAATATAGGAGCTCTGTGTGATGCCACTAACACACTAGAAGTCCTATGGGTGCTTCTGCAAAGAAAATATAGGAGCTCTGTGTGATGCCACTAACAAACTAGAAGTCCTATGGGTGCTTCTGCAAAGAAAATATAGGAGCTCTGTGTGATGCCACTAACACACTATAAGTCCTGTGGGTGCTGCTGAGAAGAAAATATAGGAGCTCTGTGTGATGCCACTAACACACTAGAAGTCCTATGGGTGCTTCTGCAAAGAAAATATAGGAGCTCTGTGTGATGCCACTAACACACTAGAAGTCCTGTGGGTGCTGCTGAGAAGAAAATATAGGAGCTCTGTGTGATGCCACTAACACACTAGAAGTCCTATGGGTGCTTCTGCAAAGAAAATATAGGAGCTCTGTGTGATGCCACTAACACACTAGAAGTCCTATGGGTGCTTCTGCAAAGAAAATATAGGAACTCTGTGTGATGCCACTAACACACTAGAAGTCCTGTGGGTGCTGCTGAGAAGAAAATATAGGAGCTCTGTGTGATGCCACTAACAAACTAGAAGTCCTATGGGTGCTTCTGCAAAGAAAATATAGGAGCTCTGTGTGATGCCACTAACACACTAGAAGTCCTGTGGGTGCTGCTGAGAAGAAAATATAGGAGCTCTGTGTGATGCCACTAACACACTAGAAGTCCTATGGGTGCTTCTGCAAAGAAAATATGGGACCTCTGTGTGATGCCACTAACACACTAGAAGTCCTATGGGTGCTTCTGGGAAGAAAATATGGGAGCTCTGTGTGATGCCACTAACACACTAGAAGTCCTATGGGTGCTTCTGAGAAGAAAATATAGGAACTCTGTGTGATGCCACTAACACAGTAGAAGTCCTATGGGTGCTTCTGGGAAGAAAATATAGGAACTCTGTGTGATGCCACTAACACAGTACAAGTCCAATGGGTGCTTCTGGGAAGAAAATATAGGAACTCTGTGTGATGCCACTAACACACTAGAAGTCTTATGGGTGCTTCTGGGAAGAAAATATAGGAACTCTGTGTGATGCCACTAACACAGTACAAGTCCTATGGGTGCTTCTGGGAAGAAAATATGGGAGCTCTGTGTGATGCCACTAACACACTAGAAGTCCTATGGGTGCTTCTGGGAAGAAAATATGGGAGCTCTGTGTGATGCCACTAACACACTAGAAGTCCAATGGGTGCTTCTGGGAAGAAAATATAGGAACTCTGTGTGATGCCACTAACACACTAGAAGTCCTTTGGGTGCTTCTGAGAAGAAAATATAGGAGCTCTGTGTGATGCCACTAACAAACTAGAAGTCCTATGGGTGCTTCTGCAAAGAAAATATAGGAGCTCTGTGTGATGCCACTAACACACTATAAGTCCTGTGGGTGCTGCTGAGAAGAACATATAGGAGCTCTGTGTGATGCCACTAACACACTAGAAGTCCTATGGGTGCTTCTGCAAAGAAAATATAGGAGCTCTGTGTGATGCCACTAACACACTAGAAGTCCTGTGGGTGCTGCTGGAAGAAAATATAGGAGCTCTGTGTGATGCCACTAACACACTAGAAGTCCTATGGGTGCTTCTGCAAAGAAAATATAGGAGCTCTGTGTAATGCCACTGACACACTAGAAGTCCTGTGGGTGCTTCTGAGAAGAAAATATAGGAACTCTGTGTGATGCCACTAACACACTAGAAGTCCTATGGGTGCTTCTGTGAAGAAAATATAGGAACTCTGTGTGATGCCACTAACACACTAGAAGTCCTATGGGTGCTTCTGGGAAGAAAATATAGGAACTCTGTGTGATGCCACTAACACAGTACAAGTCCTATGGGTGCTTCTGGGAAGAAAATATGGGAGCTCTGTGTGATGCCACTAACACACTAGAAGTCCTATGGGTGCTTCTGGGAAGAAAATATGGGAGCTCTGTGTGATGCCACTAACACACTAGAAGTCCTATGGGTGCTTCTGGGAAGAAAATATAGGAACTCTGTGTGATGCCACTAACACACTAGAAGTCCTGTGGGTGCTTCTGAGAAGAAAATATAGGAGCTCTGTGTGATGCCACTAACACACTTGAAGTCTTATGGGTGCTTCTGGGAAGAAAATATAGGAGCTCTGTGTGATGCCACTAACACACTAGAAGTCCTGTGGGTGCTTCTGAGAAGAAAATATAGGAGCTCTGTGTGATGTCACTAACACACTAGAAGTCCTATGGGTGCTTCTGGGAAGAAAATATAGGAACTCTGTGTGATGCCACACTAGAAGTCCTGTGGGTGCTGCTGGGAAGAAAATATAGGAGCTCTGTGTGATGCCACTAACACACTCAAGTCCTATGGGTGCTTCTGGGAAGAAAATATAGGAGCTCTGTGTGATGCCACTAACACACTAGAAGTCCTATGGGTGCTGCTGGGAAGAAAATATAGGAGCTCTGTGTGATGCCACTAACACACTAGAAGTCCTATGGGTGCTTCTGGGAAGAAAATATAGGAGCTCTCTGTGTGATGCCACTAACACACTAGAAGTCCTATGGGTGCTGCTGGGAAGAAAATATAGGAGCTCTGTGTGATGCCACTAACACACTAGAAGTCCTATGGGTGCTTCTGGGAAGAAAATATAGGAACTCTGTGTGATGCCACTAACACAGTACAAGTCCTATGGGTGCTTCTGGGAAGAAAATATGGGAGCTCTGTGTGATGCCACTAACACACTAGAAGTCCTATGGGTGCTTCTGGGAAGAAAATATAGGAGCTCTGTGTGATGCCACTAACACACTTCAAGTCCTATGGGTGCTTCTGGGAAGAAAATATAGGAACTCTGTGTGATGCCACTAACACAGTACAAGTCCATGGGTGCTTCTGGGAAGAAAATATAGGAACTCTGTGTGATGCCACTAACACAGTACAAGTCCTATGGGTGCTTCTAGGAAGAAAATATAGGAACTCTGTGTGATGCCACTAACACAGTACAAGTCCTATGGGTGCTTCTGGGAAGAAAATATAGGAACTCTGTGTGATGCCACTAACACAGTACAAGTCCTATGGGTGCTTCTGGGAAGAAAATATAGGAACTCTGTGTGATGCCACTAACACAGTACAAGTCCTATGGGTGCTTCTGGGAAGAAAATATAGGAACTCTGTGTGATGCCACTAACACAGTACAAGTCCTATGGGTACTTCTGGGAAGAAAATATAGGAACTCTGTGTGATGCCACTAACACAGTACAAGTCCTATGGGTGCTTCTGGGAAGAAAATATAGGAACTCTGTGTGATGCCACTAACACAGTACAAGTCCTATGGGTGCTTCTGGGAAGAAAATATAGGAACTCTGTGTGATGCCACTAACACAGTACAAGTCCTATGGGTGCTTCTGGGAAGAAAATATAGGAACTCTGTGTGATGCCACTAACACAGTTCAAGTCCTATGGGTGCTTCTGGGAAGAAAATATAGGAACTCTGTGTGATGCCACTAACACACTTCAAGTCCTATGGGTGCTTCTGGGAAGAAAATATAGGAACTCTGTGTGATGCCACTAACACAGTACAAGTCCTATGGGTGCTTCTGGGAAGAAAATATAGGAGCTCTGTTTGATGCCACTAACACACTACAAGTCCTATGGGTGCTTCTGGGAAGAAAATATAGGAACTCTGTGTGATGCCACTAACACAGTACAAGTCCTATGGGTGCTTCTGGGAAGAAAATATAGGAACGCTGTGTGATGCCACTAACACAGTACAAGTCCTATGGGTGCTTCTGGGAAGAAAATATAGGAACTCTGTGTGATGCCACTAACACACTCAAGTCCTATGGGTGCTTCTGGGAAGAAAATATAGGAACTCTGTGTGATGCCACTAACACAGTACAAGTCCTATGGGTGCTTCTGGGAAGAAAATATAGGAGCTCTGTTTGCTGCCACTAACACACTAGAAGTCCTATGGGTGCTTTAGGGGTGCAATGCTGTGCTAACAGCACTGCGGTTGGTACTACTGAAATACTGTACTAACAGTAAAACACGCACCAGACTAATCCCCAGCAGCAGCTAAAAACACACTAACCAGCAGCAATGGACGATCAATTACAGGTAGCAATGATTTAGCAAATATATAGCCAATGGTTTAGCAAAGTATAGCAAATCTTTCTATATGAATGAATCTAGCAAAGACACAGAATCAGCCTGATCTCTCCTAAAGCCGGAACTCATGTGACCGGCGCCGACGGCGTGGCGGCCTTTTAAATGGTGGGGCGTGTACTAAAGCCCCTGAGCTGTAATTGGCTACAGGCGTCCTGCCTGTAGCCAATTATGGCTCTCCGAGTTTCCGGCGCTGTGATTGGCCAAGCATGCGGGGTCACAGTGCATGCTTGGCCAATCATCAGCCAGCAATGCACTGCGCCGGCTATGACCCTGGGCAAGGCAATGTAAGAACACCCAGTTCGTATCACACACTAGTGTTACCCCTATATTAAGGGGTGTTTTATATAAAAAGACTAGCTCAACAATAATGGTAGGTATACACCTGTATGCACAAGCAAATAGGGGGTACACCTCCCTACCATCCTCAAACAGACGTAAAGAAATTAAATAAAGTAAATACCAGCAGACCAAAGTGTAAGCCTTAATATTTATGGTGATGTATAGTAGCACCTGCTTAATGCTACAAGAGATATGTACATCGGCACTATGCCCAATGCCTAATATTCTACATTCTCGGTAGAAGGTAAACATCTCATATTTGTTATCTAGCCAGCAGGTGTAGGACCCATCATGGGTTGGCTATGAAGCAGTTCAGATCTATGTCGAGGTTGAGGCCCCTAGGGGCAAGGGACCCCAACCGATATATACAGGCTGTTTCATTTTGTGATATCAAGGTGGTTTTGTTTCCACCTCTCCAATGATCTTTGATACAATCGATCCCGTAAAAAATAAAACTCGAGGGGTCTCTACAGTGCACTTCATTAAAGTGGCATGATAAACTGTGTTTTGGGAATCCCTTCTTGATGTTATTAATGTGTTCCCGTATGCGCACAAACATGGGCGGGTGGTTCTCCCCACATACTGGAGGTGGCATGGGCACTCAATAATGTAAGTTACATGTGTGCTCTGACATGTAATTAATTCCCTTATTTTGTATTCCCTGTGATCGGTTTTGGACTTAAAGGTTTCTCTTTTGCAGGGTTGTTTTTGCTAACCCTACATGGTAAGCACCTTTGGCATCTGTAAAAGCCCTTCATCTCAGCAAAGATTTTTATCGGTTTCGGTGGATTGATAACATTGTGAACTAAATGGTTACGGAGAGTAGGAGCTCTCCTATATCCAAGTAGGATTTTTTGGGCAAGACTTTAGATAGAACTCGGTCCTCTTGCAGGATAGGCCAGTAGTTTTTTTCTGGCTATGGCTAGGGGGAGCATGCGAGCAATGCCTTCCTTCTTTATACTGCTAGCTCATGTTAGGGCTTGCTTAATACATGTTATACTGGCTTTAAATGTACCGCATATTCTGTTGTCCCTTTACCCAGGAGAGCGATACCCTGATGTCCAATCAAAATAATAACAATTTCGGCATCTTATAGATATATTCCATATCTATGTCCATCTTTATATTGGCTATTTACTCCTGTGTTACAGCCTGGGGCTTGTCTCCGCCTACCCTAAATTCAGATTGGCTGCCCCTACTTCTAAGGGGCGGGACACACCTGGGTGCTCTCCCATATATGACGCAGTGTGTATTAGCGTGGCACCGCTGCTGAAGACGTCTATGACAAAACGCAAACGACGGAGCCACACACACTATGTCACTTCCGGGAACTCGAGCGAGTGGAACGCAGCTGGAGCACACGCCGCTCATTCGCAGCTCAGGGATCTCCAAGCATTTACCTTGCTGACTGCTTTACCCGCTAGTATAGTGTCCTGCAGACACACCTAGCTGGATGAACTTTTATGTATTTGTTTTTATGCATTTACATTTTTAAATAAACAGAAGAAGTTTTTTGAACATATTACACTATGGAAGCCATCCTTCTTTCTCTATGAGGACCAGATCTGTGTATACCTACATTTAAAAACAACGGGACTTCTCGTATGCTTTGGAACCCATGGAACCTGGAGCTGTGGAAACCGGACTAGACCAGCCAGAGGGAGTGGAATTACATGCACGTTACCCCTGTAGAGGTGCAAGGAGTCGGTGAGTAGGGACCCTTGAGGGGGAGCACTCAAGTCACCTGGAGACTCTACGAGCACAAAAGTCACTTGTTATTTCACTAAGAGATTGCTGGGAGGCACTGAGTTGTTTAGTGGGATCACTTTACATCTTTGCCACTCCCAAAGTTTTTGGGGTGTTGACCCTATCTGAGAGAGGTTACACTCAAGCATCTAATCACTTTCCTACATTCAGATTTCTGGGCATACCTATATGGTATGCAGGCTGATAGTTAACATATATGTTCATGTTATAGGTAGTGCCACTGACCGCTAACTTTACATTACTTGCTCTATATCTGGTGCTTCTCTAGGGGAGCTTCTTTGGGGAGGCAGCCACTGATAACATCTACCTAAGAGTGGCGTTGTGCATTTTTACCTTTATTAGCTTTGTTGCCCTTCTTTGTACTCGCTCCATTTCCAGTATATCCTTCCTGAGGACTGGTGCCCAGAACTGGACAACATACTCTAGGCGCGGCCGGGCCAGAGACTTGTAGAGCAGGAGAATTATCGTTTTATCTCTGGAATGAATCCCCTTTTTCAAGCATGCCAATATTCTGTTTTCTTTGTTAGCAGCAGCCTGGCATTGCATGCCATTGCTGAGCCTATCATCTACTAGGACCCCCAGGTCCTTTTCCATCCTAGATTCCCCCAGAGGTTCTCCCCCCCAGTGTATAGATTGCATTCATATTTTTGCCACCCAAATGCATTATTTTACATTTTTCTACATTGAACCTCATTTGTAGTTACCCACCCCATTAATTTATTCAGATCTTTTTGCAAGGTTTCCACATGCTGCGGAGAAGTTATTGCCCTGCTTAGTTTAGTATCTTCCGCAAATACAGAGTCTGAACTGTTTACCCCATCCTCCAGGTCGTTTATGAACAAATTAAACAGGATTGGTCCAAGCACAGAAGGACCCCACTACCCACCCCTGACCATTCCGAGTACTCCCCATTTATCACCACCCTCTGAACTCGTCCTTGTAGCCAGTTTTCAATCCATGTACTCACCCTATGGTCCATGCCAACGGACCTTATTTTGTACAGTAAACGTTTATGGGGAACTGTGTCAAATGCTTTTGCAAAATACAGATACACCACGTCTATGGGCTTTCCTTTATCTAGATGGCAACTCACATCCTCATAAAAGGTTAATAGATTGGTTTGGCAAGAAAGATTCTTCATGAATCCATGCTGATTACTGCTAATGATTAGGGATGAGCCGAACACCCCCGGGTTCGGTTCGCACCAGAACCTGCGAACGGACCTAAAGTTTGCGCGAACGTTAGAACCCTATTAGTTACAATGGACGCGAACGTTCGAAATCTAAAGTGCTAATTATAACGGCCAATATGCATGTTATTGTCATAAAACAGGTTTGGGGACCCGGGTCCTGCCCCAGGGGACATGTATCAATGCAAAAAGAAGTTTTAAAAACGGTAGTTTTTTCGGGAGCAGTCATTTTAATGATGCATAAAGTGAAAAAAAAAAGTGAAATATTCCTTTAAATATGGTATCTGGGGGGTGTCTAAAGTATGCCTGTGAAGTGGCATGTGTTTCCCGTGTTTAGAACTGTCCCTGCACAAAATGACATTTGTAAAGGAAAAAAAGAAGCCATTTAAAACTGCTTGCGGCTTTAATGTCATGTCGCAAATGGCTGGATTAGATGACAACAGGGCAGAAGGGCAGATACAGGGTAAAGTGGTTTAGTGTGCTGTGCTATACTCACACAGCACACACACACTAACTCCTGCAGATGGCTGCCTTAGATGACAACAGGGCAGAAGGGCGGATACAGGGTAAGGTGTTTTTGGGGGCTACTGCTGTGCTATACTCACACAGCATGCACACACACTAACTCCTGCAGATGGCTGGATTGGTAGAGATTAGAGAACAGCACTGAGAAGAATAAACTATCCCTGCCTATTTTTCCTCTTTTCCTACACTATTCCCCACACAGAAATGAATCACAAGCTCATATAGTGTGTACACTGTACAGTACAGTCTGTCACTGTTCCTAACGCCGGAACATACTACACGAGGCCGCCGGCGCGGCAGCCTTATATAGTGTGGGGCGTGTACTAAACCCCTGAGCTATATTTGGCCACAGGCATCCTGCCTGTGGCCAATTATTGCTCTCCTCGCCGCTGGCTCTATGATTGGCCAAGCATGCGGGGTCACAGTGCATGCTTGGCCAATCATCAGCCAGCAATGCCCTGCGACTGACGCAGTGCATCGTGGACCGTTCGCATCACACGAATTTGATGCGAACGACCCTCAGAGTTCTGGTTTCGACGAGCAGACGAACGGCCGATGTTCGATTCGAACATGGGTTTGAATCGAACACTGGGCCCATCCCTACTAATGATACTGTTCTCATTACTAAAATCTTGTATATAGTCCCTTATCATCCCCTCCAAGAGTTTACATACTATTGATCTTAGGCTAACTGGTCTGTAATTCCCAGGGATGTATTTTGTGCCCTTTTTAAATATTGGTGCTACATTGGCTTTTCTCCAATCAGCTGGTACCATTCCAGTCAGTAGACTGTCAGTAAAAATTAGGAACAATGGTCTGGCAATTACTTGACTGAGTTCCCTAAGTACCCTCGGGTGCAAGCCATCTGGTCCTGGTGATTTATTAATGTTAAGTTTCCCAAGTCTAATTTTAATTCTGTCCGCTGTTAACCATGGAGGTGTTTCCTGTGATGTGTCATGAGGATAAACACTGCATTTTTGGTTACTGAAGCCCCCCCCCCCCGATTCCCGCGTGAAGACTGAGGAGAAAAAAAAAATTAATATCTTCGCCATCTCCCCATCTTTGTAACCACATGTCCTTCCTCATTCTTTATGGGGCCAATATGGTCTGTCCTCCCTTTTTTACAGTTTACATACTTAAAGAATTTCTTGGGATTTTTTTGCTCTCCTCCACTATGTGTCTTTCATGTTCTATCTTAGCTGTCCTTATTGCACCCTTACATTTATTGTTGCATTCTTTATAATGTCTGAATTCTGATGATGATCCATCAACCTTGTATTTATTTAAGGCCTTATCCTTTGCTTTTATATGCATTTTTACATTGGAGTTAAGCCATCCAGGACTTTTGTTCGCTCTTTTAAATGTATTACCCAATGGGATGCATTGACTAATGCCCTTATTTAATATACTCTTAAAGCAAACCCATCTCTCCTCCGTGTTCTTTGTTCCTAAGATTTTATCCCAATTTATGCCTTCTAGCAAGGTTTGTCGTTTAGGGAAGTTGGCTCTTTTGAAATTCAGTGTCTTTGTATTCCCTTTATGTTTCCTATTTGTGTGATTTATACTGAAGCTAATTGACCTGTGATCTCTGTTACCTATATTGCCACGTATTTCCACATCCGTGATCAGGTCTGTATTGTTGGTAATCAGTAGATCCAGTAACGCTTTATTTCTAATTGGTGCGTCTAACATCTGACACATAAAATTGTCCTGCAAGACACTTAGGAACTGACGCGCTTTAGATGAGTTCAAGTAATTTTTCTGCAAACTCTGAGACGTAGTTTTCCTAGGCAAGGTGGGGATGTAGCATTATGAATTTTAGGCAGGGTTGCTATCAAATTTAGTTGCCAGGCGATAGTTGCCTTGGCAAATTGTTAGGAGATCAATTGATTTCCCCCTAATTCTGGAATTGCTGCACTTTTCTCCACTGTGACTAGGTGGCACGGTAGCTGGTGACATTGGGTAAGACAAGGGCATAGCAAAGACAGATTATGAATGGATGGGTTGTCTCAGCCAATGGGCAGGGATGTTCTTTGGTCCCTTGGCCTGCTGAGAGAGCCTATTCATTTGGGTGGAGTCAGGTGATCGGGGTTCTGTGCCACCTGGATGGCTGTCTGGGTGGACGTGTGTTGTACTGCCCGGGGCTGCTAGGCCAGAAACCTGAGGCCTATCCCAGGGGCATCTGGATGCTAGGCTGTCTGAGGTCCTATCCAGAAGCAAGAGAGCAGCACAGGGTTAGGACTGCAGGCTTTAAGTCCAACCAGAAGTAGCGGTTCAGCCGGACGGGGAACCAGCTGTGGTCAGAGGTAGAAGGGGAAGCTTCCGCCACTAAGGAACCATTCACCTTGTTGCCAGAGTCCACTGTGAGTAAGCTGAGGACAGTACCAGGGCAGACTTCCCATCAGCCGGGGATGGTGAAGAAGTGAAAAAATCTCAGCAAGTGCCAAGCCAGGGACCCTGCGGGACAGCAGAGGGGACGCTGGTAAAGCACCAAAGAGTGCCAAGCCAGGGACCTAGCGTGTTAGCAGAGGTGACGCTTGAAGCGTATCTGTGAGTGCCAAGCCAGGGACCCAGCAGGGAAGCAGGGGTGACGCTTGAGGAAGATACTGAGTGCTACTGAGGCGTTCTCGAGGTTGTGGCAAGGTGGATAATATTGACAATGCGCCTTGTGGCGTCTGAGGTCTGCCTCCCCCTTACAAAGCCCATCTGGTCTCTTGGTATGATATTTGGTATTATATTAGACAATCTGTTCGCTAAGAGTTTTGCGTAAATTTTTACATCTGAGTTTAAGAGAGAGATTGGTCTAAAATTTGCTGGGGTGGTAGGCTCTTTACCAGGTTTCGGAAGTGTTATGATGTGGGCTTTCAGCATCTCGGGTGGGAAGGATGAAGTTTCACTCGCTTTATTAAATACCTGTAGTATGTGTGGGGTAAGTTGTTCTTTGAAGACCTTGTAGTATTCGTTTCCGAAACCATCAGGTCCTGGGGATTTACCATTTGGCATTGATATTGTGATTCTATTAATTTCCTGTGTTGTGAATGGAGCGTTGAGCGTTGATAACTGTTCTTCTGACAGTGACGGGAGATTGAGGTTCCGTAGGAAATTTTGGATGCTATCTGGGGATGGTTGGGGTGTGGAGGTGTCTGCGTGTAAATTGTAAAGAGCTCCATAAAAATCGGCAAATTGGTCAGCAATCACCTGGGGATTCAAGATCTTATCTCGTGTATTGGGATGGATCAGGTAAGGGATTTTGGTTCTGACATGTGCCGCTTTGATTCTATTTGCCAGGTATTTCCCCGCCCTATTGGCATTTGCGTATGTGTTGAGTTGCAGCTTCCTGAGGTGTTTGTCGTATTGGTATGTGAGGAGTTCCCTCAGAGTTTCCCTGAGTTCGGTGAGGGTAGCTGCTGTGATCGGATTGGGGAGTGATTTGTTTTGGGTTTCTAATGTGTGTATTGAGGTTAACGTGTCATTAAGCTTAGTGTTGTATTTTTTTTTCTCTATTGCTCCTAACTGAATGAGTATGCCCCTCATAAATGCTTTATGAGCGTTCCAAATGGAGAACGGGTTTGCGTCAGGTGTGTTGTTGGAGTGAAAGAATTCTGTGAGATGTTGAGATAAAATGGGGGACAATTTGGGTTCCTGAAGTAATTTTACATTGCATCGCCAGATAGGTGGAGAGGGGGAGGCACCCTGTGTATGAAGAGTCAATGTGATTGCAGCGTGGTCAGACCACCCGATATCATGTATCGTGGAGGACCGAACACGCTGCAAGAGCCACTTGTCAGTTACAAACATGTCTATCCTAGAATACGAGCAATGCCTCGTGGAAAAAAAAGTGTAGTTTCTTTCGCTGGCATGCATACACCTCCAAGTGTCGAACAAATCATGCTTGTGGAAGAGGTTGAGTAGCTTGGACGGTCTTCTAGGGTCCACAGTAGTAGTATCTAGTTTCGGGTCAGCTATGAGGTTAAAGTCACCGCCAATTATGAGGCGACCATATAGCATGGAGTTTATTTTTTTAATCACCTGCTGAACAAAACGCATCTGGTGCGTATTGGGTGCGTAAAGAGTCACAATTGTGAATGGCTTAGCGTCCAAGTCTCCTGTGACAACTATGAACCTTCCACTGTCTGCAATAAAGGAGTCCTTAAGTTGGAAGGAGACAGTATCTTTAATTGCCAGCATGACACCCCCTTTTTTGCCATCCGGTGTGCAGGCTAAAAAGACATGCGGGTAGTTCTTGTTTGTGCAAACAGGGGTTTTAAGTGTCTGGAAGTGAGTTTCTTGTATGAGGAGTACATCCGCCTTGTGTTTGCGGGCCTCCTTCCACATGGAGAACCTCTTAGCGGGATGATTCAAACCCCTGACATTCAGGGATAGAAAGTTAAGGGTCATTCCTGGCAATGGGGGTCTGTGTGTGTGGCGAGGTGCTTGGTGTACTCACTGTGGTGGCGGTTCTCCTGTCCGTTGGGTGTCACAGAAGACTTGGTGGTGGTGATCTTCGCTGTGCTGCTGGAAAGCTGGTCCTGAGTTGGGTATTCACTGTGGTCAAAAAAAGAGTAAGGAAAAAAGAGGAACAAAAGCAAAGGGTAATGCAAACATGTAAAAAGGGATCTGATAACTGATCCGCGTGCAGGCATAGCTGCTGAACTAGGTGTCAGGGTGATAGGAGTCTAGGTACTAACTCCTTCAGCCAGAGAGATTTGAGAGTGACTAATTAGACATGTTATGAGCTGCTCCCAGCTTGTTTCTTATTATTGCGCTTGTGTGAAACCACCTGCCAGTCCTCCTGGATCTGTTGGGGCTGTGGCGGTGGCGACGGGTACGCTGCCTGGTCAGGAAGAATCCCCCATTGTTGTAGGGTGGCAATGCCGTCATCCAGCGTGGTAACTGATCTTGTTACACCATTGTGTGTGATGATGAGGGTGGCTGGGTACTTCCATTTGTGTGGAATCCTATGGTTCCTCAGAGCTTTTGTTATGGTGGCCAGGTTTCGCCTCCTCTGGAGCGTAAATCTAGATAGGTCTGGTAGAATTTGCAGGTCTGCATATTGCGATGGGACCTTGTCTTGTTTACGTGTTGCTTGGAATATCTGTTCCTTCACATGGAAGAAATGGATTCGTAACAGGGTGTCCCTTGGTGTGCCCTCCGGCAGAAAGGAGGGTTTGGGGAGCCTGTGGATCCTATCTATGATCAAGTCCTGAGCTGTGAGGGTAGGCACAAGTGTGGAGAATAGGGTTTGGGCATATTGCAGGAGCTGAGGTGCTGGGACAGATTCAGGGATTCCTCTCAATTTAATATTGTTACGTCTGCTTCTGTCCTCAAGGTCTGAGACTTTATCTTTCAACCATGCAATATCCTCCCCCTGGGCTGTGTGAGCATCCACCATTACATTATATGTGGTAGTGAATTCTTCCATTCTGTGCTCAATCCTGTCCACTCTGCCCCCAATAGCTTGCACTTCCTTGTGGCACTGATTTATCCCTCTCACCATGTCAGTATGCAGTGCAGATCTGAGTGACAGTAACATTTCCTTCAGCATGGTGTCTGAGATGGGCCTATCTGCTGTGGGAAAGTCTGCTATGTGGTCAGGAGTGTGAGGAGATGCTGCAGCTTCCTGTGTGCTTACCTCCATTTCGTGTGGAATCTGAGGCCTATCTGGGGAGGTCAGCCTGGGCTTCGATTTTGCTGGGCTCCTCGTGGAGGGGCTGGAGGAGCCGGATGGCGGATCGCTGTGGGAGATGATGTGTCCCTGAGACGAGCGGAGGCCTCCCCCTCCGTTCTTGAGGTGAGCGGCCTGGTCAGCAATGTGCGGTTGTAGCGGCCCGCCGCCGCCATTTTGCGTAGGCCCGCGGGACTTGGCTGAGAAGAAATTTGCCATCTTCTGGGGTTGCGGCGCTGTTTTCCTCCGCTTGGTCATCCCCACAGTGTTCCGTCGGTCACAGATGGTGGTTTGGGGCTATTTAGATGGCCGGTGCGCTCGGATGGTTTTAGATCTCTCTGGCTGGCGAGCGGAGCTCCAAGATCAAGCGTCCATCTTAGGGCTCGGTCGCCACGCCCCCTAAACATTATGTTTGTTTGACCACCTAAAACTTAGTGGTTCATACTTTGTAAGAGACCCGGTGTGTTGGTGTCCGGTGGAGGATACTACTATTCGCTTCAGTCTGTTTGAATATACATCCCGGGTGACTGAAGATATATGGACTTTTTTGTGCTGTTTATATACAGTGGTGTGTGTTTGCCCCCTTCCTCATTTCCTGTTCCTTTGCATGTTTGTCACACTTAAGTGTTTCGGAACATCAAACCAATTTAAACAATAGTCAAGGACAACACAAGTAAATACAAAATGCAATTTGTAAATGAAGGTGTTTATTATTAAAGGTGAAAAAAAATCCAAACCATCATGGCCCTGTGTGAAAAAGTGATTGCCCCCCTTGTTAAAACATACTATAACTGTGGTTGTCCACACCTGAGTTCAATTTCTCTAGCCACACCCAGGCCTGATTATTGCCACACCTGTTCACAATCAAGGCATCACTTAAATAGGAGCTGCTTGACACAGTAAGGTCCACCAGAAGATCCTTAAAAGCTACACATCATGCCGAGACCCAAAGAAATTCAGGAACAATTGAGAAAGAAAGTAATTGAGATTTATCAGTCTGGAAAGGGTTATAAAGCCATTTCCAAAGCTTTGGGAATCCAGCGAACCACAGTGAGAGCCATTATCCACAAATGGCGAAGACATGGAACAGTGGTGAACCTTCCCAGGAGTGGCCGGCCGCCCAAAATTACCCCAAGAGCGCAGCGACGACTCATCCAAGAGGTCACAAAAGACCCCACAACAACGTCCAAGGAACTGCAGGCCTCACTTGCCTCAGTTAAGGTCAGCGTTCATGCCTCCACCATCAGGAAAAGACTGGGCAAAAATGGCCTGCATGGCAGAGTTCCAAGGAGAAAACCACTGCTGAGCAAAAAGAACATCAAAGCTCGTCTCAATTTCTCCACAACACATCTTGATGATCCCCAAGACTTTTGGGACAACATCTGTGGACCGATGAGACAAAAGTGGAACTCTTTGGAAGGTGTGTGTCCAAGTATATCTGGCGTAGAAGGAACACTGCATTTCAGAAAAAGAACATTATACCAACAGTAAAATATGGTGGTGGTAGTGTGATGGTCTGGGGCTGTTTTGCTGCTTCAGGACCTGGAAGACTTGCCGTGATAAAAGGAACTATGAATTCTGCTGTCTACCAAGAGATCCTGAAGGAGAATGTCCGACCATCTGTTTGTGTACTCAAGCTGAAACGAACTTGGGTTCTGCAGCAGGACAATGATCCTAAACACACCAGCAAGTCCACCACCGAATGGCTGAAGAAAAACAAAATGAAGACTTTGGAGTGGCCTAGCCAAAGTCCTGACCTGAATCCTATTGAGATGTTGTGGTATGACCTTAAAAAGGCCGTTCATGCTCGAAAACCCTCTAATGTAACTGAATTAGGACAATTCTGCAAAGATGAGTGGGCCAAAATTCCTCCAGGACGCTGTAAAAGCCTCATTGCACATTATCGCAAACGCTTGGTTGCAGTTGTTGCTGCTAAGGGTGGCCCAACCAGTTATTAGGTTTAGGGGGCAATCACTTTTTCACACAGGGCCATGATGGTTTGGATTTTTTTTCACCTTTAATAATAAACACCTTCATTTACAAATTGCATTTTGTGTTTACTTGTGTTGTCCTTGACTATTGTTTAAATTGGTTTGATGTTCCGAAACACTTAAGTGTGACAAACATGCAAAGGAACAGGAAATGAGGAAGGGGGCAAACACTTTTTCACACCACTGTATTAGTGTTTGTGGGCACTTTTGAACTTTTATTTTTCATTCTTTTCTAGCGCTGCATTTTCTCTTTCCTTTATGACTATATTGTTACCAGCATTTTATGCCAGCTGATTTTTAGAACCCAAGCGCAGTGAATATCTGAAAATGTTTTGCCTTTTTTCATTTGAAAATAATTTTGTCATGCTTCATACAACATTTTTGTGTTATTTTACACGGGGCAATTTATATAATAAAATGTATACTTTTTGTTTACAGTAAAGCTACAATTTTAAAAATAACAATGGTCAAAATAGAAAAAAATTGGTATTTGACTCTTTGGTGACCATAGATACATAAAAAATAAAACAATGTATTACAATGTATTACTTTGTTATCTTAAGCATGATATATGGGTCACCACGAAAACAGAACTACATATAGTAGAAATAAAAATGAATCTGGTCCATAAGGGGTATAAAGGTATGATAGCTGAAATGGTTAATAAAATAATAAACTTCTATGTTCTTGCTACACTTTTTTTGTGTTCTATTCTATAAAGAACATATTCAAATGTAGCTTGCAAATTACTATAGCAATATTATTATGGACAACTGATATTAATTTATTAACATTCAAGCACCTCAGAGAAGTTCTCTGGAAAGCTTTTTTATATTATGAAAATTCAGTGAACTGAATGGTATTCTCATTACAATATGAATGGAGAGCTCTTAAAGTGAAGAATATTTTAAAGGGCCTCTGTTTCCCTTCAGATAAAAGGAATGCTGAAAAAACTCAGTAAAGATTGGATTTAGATTCAAAAAGCACAATCAACAGAGGAGTCTGATTAGATTTCAGTTTTTCAAAACACTTCAAACCCTATGTTCTTTATATAAACCTGATAAAATTAATAATATCTCTCATATCTGGTACTGAGAATTTATATCAAAACTGCAACTGCATGCAAATATATAAAAACGTTTAGCACAGTTATGTTTTTTTAAATACTGATTTCTCACAAACCGTAAACCTAGCTTAGTTTAAAGTGGTTGTAAACCCTCACATATACCCAGTGAAGTGAACAGCCTCAGATGATACACATAGATGAAACAAATCCTACTACATTGGTTTTACTTGTTTATCTGCAGCCCTATCTTCCCTACACCCCTTCAAAGGGGCAGAAAAGTGTTCACAGAGGAGGGGGCAGAGACCATGCAGTTACATTGTGTAAGAGCTGAATGGAGGAAAGGCACACCCCCTTTCATACAGCAGAAGATCTGTGTTGTGAATAGACAAGCTGCATGCTTAGCTCCCTCCCGGACACACATTTTATCTCAGAAGTGACTTATGATGATAACAGAGGAACGACGCACTAGAGAGAAACAACACGTAGAGCTTTGGAGATAGCTAAGTAAACACTACATATATATGTGCTTTGCTCAGATTTCATGAATGAGGTTTACAACCACTTTAAATTCTCCTAATGCCTTGAATATAAGGTTTAAATCTGTACTCCACTATATCAGCTTCTTTGCAAAAAATTAAGGCAAGCTATGAGAGCATGACATCTCTTGGACTTATCTCTATTATTTACATCTGGCAGGTTTATAGAGCTCCCAGAAGACAGCCATCACTGTAGTTCTGGAAGCCCAATGCTGAACCTTCTGGTCTTGGCATCTTCAACAGTAAAGTTGCTGCTGCTATGCCCACCCCTCCCCTCCTCCTGCCTAATCACAGAAGCCTTTGTATTATGTGAAGACATTCACAAAATACAAAAGTCTGTGAATGGGCAGCAGAGGGGAAGGGGGGTATAGTTGCTGTAGGTGCTTTTCTCCTCTCACAGACTGGCCTGTATCCTCCTGTGGAGAAAAAAAAATTATCAGATGCAAATAATAAAGATATTTATAAGAAGTGTCATAAACCTTGTTCAGCTTTAAAGTAGATAGTAATGCACTATTAGCCACTCACTGAACTATTACATGAGGGTCAATTTGCAAAGTGATATCAAATCCAATAAATTGTGAAAATTTTAGTTTTTCGATTTTTGGGTTAGGTTTATTTAACATACTGTATATGTTATTTTCATTCACATCCAATGTAAGATTTAGCATTTTTTTTATGAGCTTTGTTAAAAGCTCCTAATTTGGTAAAACTTATTAAAGTATATAAAGTATATATATCTAGGCATACTGTATAATACTGTAGAGCTACTTGATGACTTTTACGGTGCCTGTGGGTACAACCCTACTCACACCCAATTCTGTAGTTCCCAGACTCTTCCTTTCCTCCCTGGAGCCCAAGACCACAACTATCGCCAGCCATAGATGTAGAGATTTTCTTTCCTGCAACCAAGAAAATCACTAGGAATGCCTCTCACTAAGCTATTTTGTTCTGCCAGTGGGGGGGGGGGGATTCTTCCCCGCCTGGAGAAACCGTGATTATTGCTAGGGGCTATAACAGCCACTAGCAATAATAGCATTTAAAATACAGCAGGTTGGTTGTACTCATGTTGATCGCTCAATCAACTTGAGTACATTCAGCCTGCCCTTATATGGCTCAAAGCATGGTTCAGCAGGAACCGCCCGAGACTCAAACCATCTATGGCCAGCTTAATACTATCAGGATGATGAGAGGGAAGATATTGGGAAACATCAATTTCTCAATCTCCTCTGGGCAGTGTGAACCTGAAAGCTTTCAAAATCTATGCTAAAAAAACTAGGTACATAGCAATGAAGTTAATTGAAAAAAAAAAAAAAAAAAAACACATTAAAAAGTTAGAAAATTAAAATATAATAAAAAAAAATACAAACACCCCGACACCTTGCGCATACACATAAAGTGCACATACAGTGGATATAAAAAGTCTACACACTCCTGTAAAAATGTCAGGTTTTTGAGATGCAAAAAAATTGGATCAAGATAAATCACACATTTCTTCAAACTTTGATGTGACCTATAATATCTGTAATTCAATTAAAAATAAACTGAAATTGTTTAGTAGCAAAAAAAAAAAACAATTATGTAGTTGCATATTATAATTAGGGATGTGGCTATGTTCAGAATTTACCAATCATATTTAAATTGATGTTAAATAGTAGGCAGTACACACCTCTCAATAAGTGGTTTTCTGGTTTGGATCTTTTCTGACATTTACTATTTACTTTACATCTTACAGCAAAAGCCATGGTATGCAAAGAGCTTATAAAGCATCATAGGTATCTCATTGTTGGAAGGTATCAGGGCCCGTTCACATCAGAACGTGTTTTGGGAAACCTGCATCCCACATTATGTCCAAAATGAACTGGGTATGCAATCTTCTGCAAGTTTTAGTGCAGGGGTCTCAAACTAGCGGCCCTCCAGCTGTTGCGAAACTACAAGTCCCATGAGGCATTGCAAGGCTGACAGTTACAAAGCATGACTCCCACAGGTAGAAGCATGCTGGGACTTGTAGTTTCGCAACAGCTGGAGGGCCACCAGTTTGAGACCCCTGTTTTAGTGTAATCTAATGACACCCCAAACACAAATTGCAAACCCAGTGCATTTGCCTGCACCGAATCCCATGGTACCACAGTACCATGCGATCTGGTTACAGTACATTTTTAAAAGTAGTGCATCCACTACTTTTGGTGGGATCCAGTGTGATTTCAGCCCATTCAAATGAATGGTCTAAAAATCACCTCACACTAAATCACACAAGAATCACACAGGAACCCGAAGCACATTCCTGCTTTATTCTAAATCTTTCCGTCGGAAATGCAGACGGAGCTCAGTCCGTTGGCAAGTCTGACCGTGTGTACAGGGCATTAGTCAGAAGAAGTCAGGAGTCAGGAAAAGATACAAAAAAAATTCAAGGCATTAGATATACCAATGAACACAGTGAAGACAGCCATCAGTAAAAGTACCAAGAACTGGACATTCCTCCAAAACTGATAACAAAAAAAAACAAGAAGAAAACAGGTTTTGGAGGCTACCAAGATGCCGACAGCAACATTAAAGGAGCTGCAGGAATTTCTGGCAAATACTGGTTGTTTACTACTTGTGACAACAATCTCTTGTATTCTTCATATGTCTGGGCTGTGGGGTGGGGTGGAAGCCTTTCCTTACTAAGAAAAACATACAAGCCCAGCTACTTTTTGCAAAAACCTACATCAAGTCTGCCAAAAACATGTGGGAACATGTGTTATAGTCTAATGAGACCAAGACTTAACTTTTTGGGCATAATTCCAAAAAGTATTCTTGGCACAAAACCAACACTCTTAAGCCTCGTACACACGATTGGATCTCCCGATGGGAATTGTTTGATGACAGGCTCTTGGCGGAAAATCTGACCATTTGTATGCTCCATCGGAAAATTGTTGTCAGATTTTCCGTGTGCAAATGTTGGATAGCAGGTCTTAAAATTTTCCGCGGACAAATGTCTGTTGTCGGATTTTCCGAACGTGTGTACACAAGTCCGTCGGACAAAAGTCCAAAGTACAAACACGCATCCTCGAAAGCAAGGACGAGCCAGAAGCGGTCGGTCTTGTAAATTAGCATTCGTAATGGAGAATTAATGTTCATGATGTGGCAAATTAAGAAATCTCGAAATGCAACACACAATTATCTTCTTCTTTAATGGGATAATAATGAAGCTGCTTTTCTGGTGATACTGATGGAGTTATTGCAAACAAATTTTCAAAGGCTTTTTTTTTTTTTTTTTTTGTGATATCAAGAATAATATTATTATGCTTTTTTTTTTTTTTTTTATTTGGGCAAGTTAACACAACATCATTATCCTGTAGTTTTTAAGATCAAAGATACAACTATGTTGGTGTCCTTTGTCAATTTTACATTGTATTTTTTTTTTAACTGCCTACTCCCAAACAGTCATTTGAAGTAAAACACATAGCCAAGTATTATTCTACACAATTTTTTTTATTATGCATTAAAAAAAAGAAAACAAATCAAATTAGACATGCTATCTGCCAATAGAACTTAACCAAAAAGTGCATTCTATGCATCCAAAAATATAGAAAATGTACCAAATCAAATCTTTATTAGTCAACCAAAAAATAAAATAAAAGCCTCATGCATGTGTCCTGCTTCTTAATATAGGGGGTCAACAATGCCAAGAGTAGGTGAAAAAAAAGGGGTTTGCCATCCAAAATCATCTGGGTTATTCTCCTGGAGCTCCCGCAGCAAAGGTCACGATTAATAAAGCAACCAAGCAATTTTTTGTCCAAGAACTACTCCTCCTCCTGTTCCTGGACCGGACCTGGGTCAAAGCAATAACTCCAAGGCCAATAATAACTAACACGTTATCTCCTCTGATTCTGCAACATGTCTGGTTGACGAACGGGCGTTCAGAAATGAACTGAAAAGCATTAAATGAAAAGCGGAAACTGAAAAGCGCTAAATTAAAAAAAGCATGAAATGAAAAGCGCAAAATGAAAAGCGTGAATCAACACTCACCAAACTTCTACTAACACAAAATTAGCAGAAGGAGCCCAAAGGGTGGCGCTAAAGAGCTTAAAAACCACGTAGTACGTCAGTACGTTTCGCATTTGTTGGCCGACAATTCCTTGCCATTTGTATGCAAGACAAAATCCAGGCACACGCCTTTCGACAAAAGTCTGAGGATTTGTCTGTGGAAAATCCAATCGTTTGTACAAGGCTTAACACTACGCATCACCAATAAAACATCATACCCACAGTGAAGCATTATGGTGGTAGCCTTATGCTGTGGGGCTATTTTTCTTCAGTTGGATCTGAGGTTTTATTCAAGGTGGAGGGATTTATGAACAGTTCCAAATATCAGAAAACTGTGGCACAAAACCTTCAGGCCTCTGTTAAAAATCTGTAGATAAAAAGGAATTTCACCTTTCAGTGGTGCAATGACCCAAAGCATACCTCCAAATCAACAAAACAATAATTTCATCAGAAGAAGATCAAAGTTTTGGAATGGCTCAGCCAGAGCCCAGACCTGAATCCAATTGAAGATCTGTTGGTTAAACTGAAGAGGGCTGTGCAGAAGAGATGCCTTCACAATCTGACAGATTTGGAGCACTTTTGCAAGGAAAAGTGGGCAAAGATTCCATTGGCAAGATGTGCCATGCTGATAGACTCCTACCCCAAAAAACTGAATGCTGTCATAAAATCAAAAGATACTTCAACATCAAGTATTAGTTTAAAGCCCCTTTCACACATGTGGACCATTTTGTCAGTTTTTCATCCATCTGTTGTCAGATAATAAAAAACAGACAATGCATCTCTATGGAAAAATGAATCTAAAACTATGATCATTAATTTTAGCGGTGGTGACGTCAGCACGTCATCTGGGGGGTAATAGCCTACCCACAGCACACACGTGACTCACAGCTCTATCAATGCAGCGTATGGAGCGGCCTATGGAGCGGCAATAGCGGGAATTTTTGAAATAACAGCGGCCAGCGGTATACAGCAAGAAAAGCGGCCTTGTCTGAGGTACAGGTGAATTACAATCCATTAAGTGGACTTCTCTAAGACGAATGGGACAGATGATCTAACAGCAGGAGGGGGTAAGCAGCCTGGAGAGGCTGATACATATACATGCCTTAATACAGCCTGCATTAGGCTCTGACTGCCTGCTTGACTCTGCATGCATCCCACCTGCTGAGCTCTGCCTTCCCCACTCTATGCTGCCACCTTGCTTTTGCTTTTGCTTTTGAATCAAGCTATATATATACACTCTACAATACAAGCTTGTCACCTGCTTGAATGTGCTTTGCTGCCCTGTTCAAAACTGCTAAATAATGCCTGCTATAAGGACTGATACTGTCTGCTGAATAACATACCTTGTTAACAGTGAATGAATGAATGATTTGTATAGCGCTGCAACTGCGAACTGAATCGCCTCGAGGCAACAGTGAGGAAGAAAAGGGTATCTCTATATATACCCCCACAATACATAATAGCTGCTGTCTGCGGTTTCTTCTATCTATCCAATCCATTACAAATTGATTCATGTATGGACATAACAGAAGACCGAATGATGTTTGACAGTTTCAAAAACCCATATGCTCCCTAACCCTATGCTGACTGTCCTATATGAATTGTGTCTTCTCTATATAGAGTACCTGTCACGGGACCGTGTGTAATAAAACATTATATGTATGCTCCACTATCCTTGATTTTTTGAAGCTCATGGAGAAATCAGTACATATAAAACGCATGGCTTAGTCACCCACATCTGGATTTAAACTATATATGCTTTAATTTGGAGTATTTGGTTAGAACCACTACTACGAGAGTATATGCTATCTAATTACAATATCTGATGTAAGTGTATGCCAGTGTGTGAGTGCTGTGTGATTTGGCTATTACCCCCTTGTTTTAATAGACAACGTTGTCATTTTTAATTCCTTGGGAATTTCCTATGTGATCGCAAATTTTTGCTATAGGAAATGGGAAGTGGTTTTTGTAATTTTTTTTGTTTCTTCTTTTTTAATGAATAAAATTGTTATATAAATCTAGCAGCAGACCTTCTGCTGTCCTTCTTGGGGGGGGGGGGGGGGGGGGGGGGGGGGGGGGGGGGGGGGGTGGGGGGGGGGGGGGGGGGGGGGGTGGGGGGGGGGGGGGGGGGGATTTTTCTGTCTTTTGTAAAAATTCTCCCTGATGTTTTGTATTATGCCCTAGGAACAGGGAAGGCCTAGATTCAGACTAATTTTAGTCTAGAATTTGGTTGCAGATTTATCATACACTATACAAAAATACACATCAATTAAATCCGGTAGATCCGGGCACCTCAATGATTTTTTTCATTAATTTACATAGTTACAGTACATATTTAGGTTAAAAAAGGCACAAGTCCATCTAGTTCAACCAATAAAAGGGAAAAGAAATACAATCCTATATACAAAATCCTATATCCACAGTTGATCCAGAGGAAGGCAAAAAAAACCTGCAAATCATGATCCAATTTGTTCACGCAGGGTAAAAAATTCCTTCCTGATCCCCCAAGAGGCAATCGTATATACCGTGGATCAACTTTACCTATAAATGTTAGTATCCAGTTATATTATGCACATTTAGGAAAGAATCCAGGCCTTTTTTAAAACAATCTAATGAGCTGGCCAGAACCAGCTTTTGAGGGAGTCTTGAAGTGAATAACTCAACACCAAATTCACTATCAGGACCACTTATGAATTTATACATGTTGATCATATCCCCCCTTAATGTCTTCTTCTCAAGAGAGAAAAAAATTCAGTTTCTCTAATGTTTCCTCATAGCTGAGCTCCTCCATGCCTCTTATCAGTTTGGTTGCTCTTCTCTGCACTTTCTTCAGTTCCCCAATATTCTTTTTGTGAACTGGTGCCCTAAACTGAACTGCATATTCCAGATGAGGTCTTACTAATGGTTTATACAGGAGTAAAATTATATCTTTCTCTGGAGTCCATACCTCTCTTAACCGCTTGCCAACCAGCGAACGCCGATTTACGTCAGCAGAATTTTTTTTTTTTTCATATATTTTTTTTTTCACTTTGATGTTGTCATTTTTTAGGAGTCCGTGGAAGAGGGTTTCAGTGCTTCTGTTATTATAGCTGTAGTTTGTCACTAGTGACAAATAATGGTTTTCTTATATATTTTTTTTTTTTTTTTTCATTTACGACACTGGCTTTCCTTGTCATATGTAGTTTGATTTAGAGCCATCAGTGGGGTTATTTTATTACATTTTAGTTAAACTCAGGAGGTGTAGAGGTGCCAAATATGCCATATATGTGATTTAACACTCATGACTTTGGATAAACATTTTTAAGTATTTACATGAGATACATCTACCCAATGTTTTAGAAACGCATATACGCAACGACTACATTGCACAATCTGCATTTTCCTGTCTTTTTCAGATTATTATACTCTTGGATTTGGGCGGACCTCTTTTGGCATGATAAAGACATCACCTGCTAAGCTCCTGTGAAACAGTGCTAGTATCCAAATGGACTCTAATTAAAACTTATTGTTTTGCCATTTCCCAAATTTATGACGGCACCCTGGCTTTTGGACATGTGCAATACTCTTTACTACACTCTTTTACTATTAGTGTTGCCATATACATAATGTTACTTTAAATGAGGTGTATATGTACTTTTTGATATTATTTTCTGTCCATTATAAATATGACATCTTTTTGGATTAAGTGCATATATACACATTATTTACACTTATTATTATTATTATTATTTTTTGATACCATTTTTGTCCATCATATATGGAACACTATTCTAAGTGAAGTGTATATATATATATATATATTTTTTTTTTTTTGATGCCTTTTTCTTGTCAATGAGCAAAGTGTGGTTGGATTACATGCCAGGTTTTTTCCGCCATCCTTTCCTCTTCCCCCCTTTTCTTTTTCCGTATACATTATTTCTTAGTCATCTGCATATACCCAGGTTTAAGCCATGTTATAAGTCACTACACATTAACACCTTCTGAGGTTTTTCTATGTGGGTTCACAAACAATAGGTCGGTATCTAGGTTGTTCACACTAGGAGACATTTTTTACATTTTATATATCACTTGCATGTTTTTTATGTAATTGATTACATAATATAGGTCTTCTGTCAGCCCCCCTGTTTTTGTCCCCCCTGTTTTTGTGGATTGGGTGGCTTTTCGTCCATGAATATATAGAAAATACATTTATTTATATCCATCTATACTTGTAAAAGTCCATATTTACGGACACATCACTACATTTGGATGCAATATTTGTATTTACACTTCACAATGGTTTTAAATAATTACTGCTGATCAGCTACTTAGAAATGCATTATATCACACACAGATTGCACACCGTATGTATGTGCATATTTATATATGTGTGCACATGTATAATAATACACACATGTCTGCTTTTGATGTATGTTTCTTTCATTTAGTTGTCTAGCAGTAATCTATTTTTCACCCCCATATTTGTCACAGTCCCAAGTCTTTACCTTATTGTTCACTTTCACATGACATCAAGTTTTTTAATTTATCATCTCACATATTTTGAACATGTGGTATGGGACACATTTTCTAATGACATCTGAGCTTTAGCTGCACTGTCACATCCTTTTATTATAGTAATGTTCTGAACAGAACACACTTTTCACCTCCCAGTCATTTACACTTTATGACACATATACATTTTTTTTTTTTTTATTTATGTTTTTATTAATTTTTATTTTATTTTATTTTTTTTCATCAAGTTTTGCCACAGTCACATCGATATCCATACAAAAAAAAAAAATATATATATATATTTTTTTTTCACACCTATGGACGTTTTCAACATATATAGATGGACACATATATGTATTTTCCTTTTTTTTTGCTTGCATACATCATATGGACATGGTAGTAATATTAGGCTGAGAGTTTTTTCAGTGACACAGGTTGAAGGTTCTTTACTGAATGTTTGATGGGGACAGGTCTGGTTCTTGATCAGAGTCAGCTGGCCAGTTCATCCATCAATTGAATTATTCATTAACCAATTAACCAATCAACTCTAAGTGTGTAACATCATGAAATGTATTTATTTGCCATATTTCTCCATGTGCATTAGCTATGAGTAAGCACTCTTGGTAGTGTGAAATGCATTAGCTACTTTGCTTTGCTGTGACCTATTTTTGTGTGATTCCATATTTTACCAATAAAGGCTTTTGAATTTTTCTTGGAGTGCGGCCGTTCAGAGTCCTTAATTTGCATCTTTATCAGCAGAATGGCGCTGGTGGGCAAAAGGGCATACAGGTACATCCCCTTTTAGAAGCGTTGCTGCGTGTGCGTCGGTGGTGCCTGCGATCGTTTCACGGAGAGGTAGAACGGGGAGAGGCTTTTGTAAACAAAGCATTTCCCCATTCTGCCTAGTGACAGGACAGAGATCACTGCTCTCTGTCATCGAGAGCGGTGATCGCAGTCATGTGAGGTGTAGCCCCCCACAGTTAGAATCACTCCCTAGGACACACTTAACCCCTTTACCGCCCCCTAGTGGTTAATCCCTTCACTGCCAGTGTAATTTACACAGTAATCAATGCATTGTGATTTTTTTTTTACCAAAAATATGTAGAAGAATACATATCGGCCTAAACTGAGGGAATTTTTTTTTTATATATATATATATTTTTGGGGGATATTTATTATAGCAAAAAGTAAAAAATATTGCCTTTTTTTCAATATTGTCGCTTTTTTTTGTTTATAGCGCAAAAAATAAAAAACCACAGAGGCTATCAAATACCACCAAAAGATAGCTCTATTTGGGGGGAAAAAAGGACGTACATTTTGCTTGAGTACAACGTCGCACGACCGCGCAATTGTCAGTTAAAGCGACTCAGTGCCGAATCGCAAAAAGTGCTCTTGTCTGGAAGGGGGTAAATTCTTCTGTGGCTGAATCGGTTAATACAAGAAAGGACTTTGCTCACTTTGGAAACCGCAGCTTGGCATTGCATGCCATTATTAAGCTTCATATCTACCAGAACACCCATATCCTTCTCCATGATTGATTCCCCCAGTTGTACTTTACAGTACATTTATCAACATTAAACCTCATTTGCCAAATAGTTGTCCAATTAAACAGTGCATTGAGGTTGGCTTGTAGGTTGTAAGGATGTTAATCCACTGCAAAGCTTGGTGTCATCTGCAAAGACTGAAATGGTACTGAAATGGTTCTTTTAATCTCAGAACCTATATCATTTATAAATATATTAAAAAGCAAGGGTCCCAACACTGAACCATTAAGAACCCTGGACCATTCAGAGTAAGAATCATTGATCACTACTCCCTGAATACAGTCTTTTAGTCAGGGGGGCACGTGGGGGGAGTTGTTCTGGGAGGACGTCCATGGATGCCCTCCCAGAATTGAACCCCTGCTCTGTAGCTGCCTTTTGGCTACAGCGTGGTCGGGAAGTCGTTTAAAATGTGTTTGTGTGTACCTAATTCATTTTTTGTGTATTTTTTTCTGAAAATATACATTTGATAAACAGTTGTACAAATAACATGTGGCATAAAAAATTGCTACTGCCATCTTTTTATTCTACAGGCTCTTTGCATTCAGAAAATATGTAATGTTGTGCAGAGTTTACATAATTTTATAGCCATAAAATGCTTATTTTAGGCTGGGTTCACGCATGTGCCATGTGTCAGTTTTTGATCAGGATAAGGTCAGGATTGCATCAGTATCAGGATTTTATCCTGTTCACAACGGAATGCATCTGTGAATCGGGTGCATGCCCATAGAAGATAATGCGCTTGCAATTTGCACCGCAATGCCCAGAAAATGTACAAGTTTTTTGGGCAATGCGGAGTGCGAATGCAACGCACATATGTGAACCAGCCTCCTTCAAATGAACGTATTTTAAAATGTCATGCGAATTGGATGCAGTGCATCCAATTCGCATAGGTGTGAACCCAGCCTAAATGTGCGTGAAAAAAGAAAATGTTGCTTCAAGTGGTTAATGAATACAAAGCATACTGTGTGAGGTTATGTGACTTTTTTTCACTAGAATTACTTCCTTTTTCACAATAAGGTTTGCATTGTAAGTAATTTCGAATGAACATTGTTTCTCAGTTTCTTTGTCTTCATGGTTGCCAACAGTCACGGATTTGTCGGATTTTAATTGGTTCTCCCGACAAGTCCTTGTCCGGGGCTGCGTTGTGGAAATCAGAGCCACACACAGACACCTGCTGCAGAGACAGTTTCTATCATTGCTATCACAACTGAACTTTGCAAACATCACATTGTCATTTGTTCAGACAGTGTCATTGCAGTGCATGCTGGAGGGTGCCCATATGAAGAGACATGCTGCACATTTCAGCAGCAGGGGGAATCTGCACCCCACAGCGTGATTAGGGTGTGCCCAGGCACAACCGGCACACCCTGTGCGCACGCCTATAATAGTAATATAAGAAGAATTAAAATGAGTAAAAACCCAATAATAATGTAGCGCTGACATACTTTTACCTATTAATGTGTGTTTACATGCTTTAATACAGAGTCTATGGACATTGCTATGGTTCAGTATTTGGAGCCATCTAGGGACCAAATACTGGTAATGCACTTGTATATTATTATTACCTCAAAACAAGCAAAAAGACTTATACAGGAAGTGACTGTTGTTTTGATCTGAAGGTTGGCCTTTTTACCCAGGATACCGGGGGACCTACCCATGGACACCCTCTCTTGCAGGGCATGCTGGGTAGGAGGTAAAAGGACCCGAGCGGCCATCTTAGGTCTCTTGGGATCTCGTGACCAGCCTGTGAGGATCTGTGCGGAGGCTTCCCGGAGACAGCGGCTCACAGACATTGCGGAGCGCAACCCCGCTTGCTTGCAAAAGTGACCTGACAGTGCCTGAGATACAGTGACCAGATTGAAGATCCAGAGACACTAATCCGAACATTAGAGGATCGGGTTTCTCCAGCGGAACAGAACGGATTGACTGGCCCAGCTGACAGAGAAGCAAGCTGCAGTCACCAGACCAAAGTTACTTCACGGAGCACCGATCCAGTTGGTGAGCGGGTCACGGCCCACCGTTTGTTAACTTTCACACACAGTTAGACTCACACACAGGCCTCACTGGAAATTGTAGTTCCACGGAGGAGGAACAGAGCAACTGACACAGAGCAGGCTTGAGGCCTATCTACTCTGGCGCCTCAAGCATGGTGAATTAGTTAAAGAAGTTACACCGACCGACACAGCTCCTCTCTTAGCCATTGGGTTGTTATGCCACCTTTAGGAGAATACTAGGCATTACTTGTTATGTAACACACAGAACTTTCCAGTTCCGCCCAGGGGACGGTCCCTTGGGTAACAACCCCCCAGCCTGCCCTGCAGCCATCAGTTTTTTTTTGCCTAGTGAAGGAGAAAGACCTAGGAACCCTGATGGGCCCATCGGTCTGTCTTTTTCTGCAGAAGTTTGGTTTTTGCGCAAGTTGATAGATCCTGTGATCTGCTATCAACAGCCGGCTGGGTGACAGGCTGGATACCCTTATCCTTGTAGTCTCCCCAGTCCGGCCATCGAGCGTGTGCAGGTCGCAGCTACGGCTCGGCAGGCCACGACGAAACCTCAGCTCCAGAGGTGGTCGGTGAGCTTTTATGCTCCGGGGCATACATATGACCGGGCTACTGATGTCTGCGTCACAGTATGCCGGACCAGCAGCTACCCTATACTATTTAGGAGTAGTTCTGCAATGGAATGTCTCCCAGCTGTTCAGGATTGGTAAGTACAGCTCTCCCTGCCTCGGTGGGGCTGAGCAGCTGGGCATTCCCTGGGAGGTCGATTCGGGGGTCCCTCACCTCCCTCTCTTCTCTCCCTGTCCCCTCTCCCTCCCTGTATGCTGCTATGGGGTGTGTGTGTCTGTGCAGGGCTCTCACCTGGGGGTTTTTAGCGCTGGTTGTGTCCTGGGTCCTGTTTTTTCTATGTCCCTGGAGGTGCCTGTGAAGTGCTTGTCTCCTAATGGTTTCACATTCGGCGGCCATCTTGAGTGTGGGCATGGCTTCGGCGGCCATTTTCCCTGTGTTTTTCTCAGCGGCCATTTTCCCTGTGTTTTTGTCAGCGGCCATTTTCCAGAAGCCTGAAACACGTTTTTTTCACTGGTGCTCTAGCAGCAGCATGTGCTCCTGTGTTCTGGCGGCCATTTTACCTGGGATTTTCTTTGAGCCTGAGCACACTACAGGACGGTTTCAGTGCCATTAGCAGCTGCTTCACCGACACAGGGCCGTTTTTTCTCTGCACCTGGGAGCTAACAGGGACTACAGGCACTACCTGCTGAACAGCGCAGAACTCTTCAGGGTGGTGAGTCTTGCGGGAAAGGGCCCCTCAGCCGGCAGCAGTAAGGAGGGTGGGACTGTCACTGTCCTAAGTCCCCTTTGGGTGGCAGACAGGGTAGGGTCAGCATGGCTTCAGAAACTGGTGTTTCTTCCCCCGAAATCCAGGCAATTGCAACCGGGTCGCCTGCAGACGGTGCAGTACCCTTGGACACCTTGTTGGCAATCCTCAATTCGTTTGTTGCCAAGATGGAGGCGGTGCGTGGGCGCAAAGGTGCTAAAAAGCGGCCCATGCCCCCCGTCCTCTGGGGAGAGTTCTGACGCAGACTCGGGACCCGCTGAGGCAGGTGGCCCCTGCTCTGTCATGTCAGAGGACGCTGACCAGGACCTTTCGGACAGTGAGGATGAGTCCCCGTCCGGGTCCGTGCGCGACAAAGCACTGGTTGGAGCTCTTATAACGGCTGTGCGTGATACCCTGAAGATTCAGGAGCCAGCAGATTCCTCTGCTGAGGTAGCGGTCCCTTTTAGGTCCCGTAAGCCCGCCCGTTCACCTAGGGTGTTCCCGTATCTGACTTATTTTGACAAGTTCATTTACAAGGAACGGGGTCGACCGCAACGGACCTTTTAGTTCCCCAAATACATGGCGGTGCGTTACCCTTTCGAGGAGAGCCTTCTCAAAAAATGGTTGGCTCCTCCGGTCGTGGACCCCCCAGTATCCAGGTTAAACAAAGTAACCACGATCCCTGTAGAAGGGACTCCTGCCTTTAAGGATCCCACGGACAGGAAGGCCGAGGCAGTAGCTCGTTCTTTGTTTAGGGTGGTGGGGTCGGCCGTGCGACCAGTACTGGCATCCGCACTGGTGTCGCAGACACTAACTGAGTGGGCGAAACTGTTGCACCGCGAATTGGGTGAACAACAGGCTTCTCCGGTCTGCGTGGAACTAGCAGACCAACTAGTGCAAGGCCTTAAATACGTTTGTGACGCGGCCCTGGATACTCTTCCCCTGTTATCCAGGGCTTCAGTGTCAGCGGTGGTGCTGAGGCGCTTGATTTGGTTAAAATGCTGGTCGGCTGACCAGGCATCCAAGAAAGCCCTGACGGATCTTCCCTTCCTTGGCGATCGGCTCTTTGGAGCCTCTTTAGATGACATTATTAAGAATGCCACAGGTGGTAAGAGTACGCTACTCCCACAGGCCAGGAAGGCTAAGGAGCCACGCCGTAGGCAGGGACCCTCTTTTTCCGCTCATAAACGGCTTTTTCGTCCGCCCGGAGCTTCGGCAAAACGTCCCCAGTCCGACAGGACGACCACGGAAGGACAGAAACGTCCCTGGAACCGCAAGCCTAACAAGCCTGCAAACAAAGGTGCTACCGCATGAAGGTTTTCCCCCACCCATGTCTCGGGTGGGGGGACGCCTTCGGGAATTTGCAGCCCGGTGGTCCGCCCGACTATCCGATCAATGGGTCTGCGACCTGATTTCCTGCGGCTACAAAATAGAGTTCCTCTCCTGGCCGCAGAACAGGTTCTTCCCCTCCAGCATACCCGTTTCCCCGGTTCGCCGGGAGGTCCTCTTGGGGGCAGTAAGAGACCTGCTGAATCGCGGGGTGATTGTGCCTGTTCCGAAATTGGAACATTTCCAAGGGTTCTACTCGAATCTGTTTGTAGTTCCCAAGAAGGGAGGGGTACGTCCAATACTGGACTTGAAAGCTCTCAACCACTTTGTGAGGGTGCAGAGGTTCAGAATGGAATCAGTTCGCTCGGTAGCCGCGGTACTCCATCAAGGGGACTTTCTGGCGTCCTTGGACATCCAGGATGCGTACCTGCACATACCCATATGCCTCCGGCATCAAAAGTTTCTGCGGTTTGCGGTCGGGGAAGCCCACTATCAGTTCGTGGCTCTCCCTTTTGGTTTGGCTTCAGCCCCCAGAGTCTTTACCAAAGTATTGGCTCCAGTTTTGGCATTGCTGCGGCAACGTGGGATCGCGATCGTGGGATACTTGGACGATCTCCTCCTGAGAGCATCTTCCACCTCAGAGTTAGAGGAGGATGTTGCGATCACCGTACAGACCCTGCAAGAGTTTGGGTGGCTGTTAAACCTAAAGAAGTCGGTGGTAGTACCGACCCAGCGTTTGGAGTACCTAGGCTTGATACTGGACTCCAGGGAGGCAAGAGTTTTTCTCCCTTCAGACAAGCTGCAGACTCTCAGAGTTTCAGTAAAATGGCTGATGGACCGCAAGCGGTCGTCGCTTTGCTTCTGTATGCGAGTTCTGGGTCTCATGGTGGCCGCCTTCGAGGCAGTGCCGTATGCCCAGTTCCACACCAGAGTCCTACAGAAGGAGATTTTATCACAATGGGACAAATCTCAATTGACCCTGGATCGACTGATCCAGGTGAGCCAGCCAGTCAGAAATTCGCTGGTCTGGTGGCTGAGGTCCTTCCTTCCTCTGAAATGGACGGTGATCACTACGGATGCCAGTCTATCCGGCTGGGGTGGAGTGATGGGGGTTCAGTCGGCTCAGGGCCTCTGGTCGACGGAGGAATCCAAATTGCCGATCAATCTGCTCGAGCTGAGGGCGATCAGGCTATGCCTCTCCACATGGTCAGTAAGACTGCAGGGGCGTCCGATCAGGATCCAGTCAGACAACGCCACTGCGGTGGCGTATGTGAATCACCAAGGAGGAACAAGAAGTTCAGCCGCCGCACAGGAGGTCGCTCACATACTTCGGTGGGCAGAGCGACATGTACCGGCCCTGTCGGCCATTTACATCCCAGGAGTGGAGAACTGGCAGGCGGACTTTCTGAGTCGCCAAATGCTGGACCCAGGAGAATGGGCGTTACATCCGGAGGTGTTCAGGCTACT
This sequence comes from Lithobates sylvaticus, assembly GCA_028564925.1. NCBI lineage: Eukaryota > Metazoa > Chordata > Amphibia > Anura > Ranidae > Lithobates > Lithobates sylvaticus. The sequence goes on from CM053030.1 coordinate 285,660,097, forward strand.
GTGCCTGCTGTGGGGCACACCAGACGTGGATCTTCTGGCCTCCCGTCTCAATCGGAAGGTGCCAAGATTCATGTCCAGGACAAGAGATCCTTGGGCAGACGCGTCAGACGCGCTGGTAGCTCCGTGGGATCAGTATCAGCTGATCTATGCTTTTCCTCCGTTGAAGCTGCTACCACGTCTACTCTGCAGAGTAGGAGTCGAGGGGATTCCAGTGATTCTGGTCGTTCCAGATTGGCCTCAGCGACCTTGGTACGCAGACCTAGTGCGCCTGGTGGCAGACGCCCCGTGGCGACTGCCATTAAGGGAGGACCTTCTGTCTCAAGGCCCGATTCTCCATCCTGCTTTACCATCGCTGGCTTTAACGGCATGGCTGTTGAGAGCCAGGTACTGAGGGACCGGGGACTGTCGGACTCGGTGATCCCCACTATGTTGGGAGCACGGAAATCTTCTTCTCGGAAGATATATCATCGCACCTGGAAGGCTTACATCTCCATGTGTGAAGAGAAAGGGTGGCATCCGCGCTCTTTTTCTATATCCAGAATCCTGCTTTTTCTTCAGCAAGGAGTAGACCAGAGGTTGGCATTAAGCACCATTAAAGGACAAATATCAGCCCTGGCTGTTTTTTTCCAGCGACCCCTGGCGTCTCACTCGTTAGTGAGTACCTTTGTTCAGGGGGTTCGACATGTGGTCCCTCCGGTGCGTCCACCGTTGCCTCCATGGGATCTGAACCTGGTGTTATCGGTGCTTGAAAAACCTGGTGCTTCAAAAACCGCCGTTTGAAAATATTAGGGAGATCCCTCTGTTGACCCTTTCCCAGAAAGTGGTTTTTCTAGTGGCTATCACATCAGCCCGGAGGGTTTCGGAACTGGCGGCCTTGTCCTGCAAGTCTCCCCATATAGTTATCCACAAGGATAAGGTGGTGTTGCGTCCGGAACCATCTTTTCTGCTGAAGGTGGTCTCGGCGTTTCACATCAATGAGGACATTGTGTTACCATCCCTGTGTCCTAAGCCGACACATCCTAAGGAGGTGGCCCTTCATGCGTTGGATGTGGTTCGGGCTCTGAAGGTGTATTTGTCTGCCACAGCTCCCTTCCGGAAGTCAGACTCACTGTTTGTTTCGGTGGCTGGTCCAAAGAAAGGCATGGCGGTCTCGTCGGCCACCATTTCTAGGTGGATCAGACAGATCGTAGTACAAGCCTACGCCTTGAAGGGGCAGGTGCCCCCCTTTCCGGTCACGGCCCACTGCACGAGGGCAATCGGAACGTCTTGGGCTTTCCGACACCAAGCGTCTGTCGCTCAAGTGTGTAAAGCGGCGACCTGGTCGTCTGTCCACACGTTTACTAAATTCTACAAGGTAGACGTCAGTGCATCCGCTGATGCCTGTTTTGGACGCAAAGTTTTGCAGGTGGCCGTGTAGTTGCAATGAGTATGCAATACTTTTATTTTCCTGGTTTTCCGATGAAAAACACAGTACCGTTAAGTTAATGCACTGTTGCATTACATTCCGCAGTTTGGTGCGGTTGTGGGTAGTCACTCCTGTTGAGGGTACCCTGTTTTTGTGGTGGTTATCCACGCACTGTTTTTTTTTTTTTTTGGTGGGTGAAGTTTCACTAGTTCCCACTGGCCTGGTGGATGAAGTTTTTTTTTTTATGCTGTTTTTCCCACCCCTCGTTTGGCACTGCTTGGGGACGTCCCAATGGCTAAGAGAGGAGCTGTGTCGGTCGGTGAATATAAGAGAAAATAGGATTTTTTTGTACTCACCGTAAAATCCTTTTCTCTGTAATTCACCGACCGACACAGCACCCGCCCCTCCTATTTTTTTTCTTTACGTTATACTGCTTGTTGACGTACTGATGGCTGCAGGGCAGGCTGGGGGGTTGTTACCCAAGGGACCGCCCCCTGGGCGGAACTGGAAAGTTCTGTGTGTTACATAACAAGTAATGCCTAGTATTCTCCTAAAGGTGGCATAACAACCCAATGGCTAAGAGAGGAGCTGTGTCGGTCGGTGAATTACAGAGAAAAGGATTTTACGGTGAGTACAAAAAATCCTATTTTTTGTCTTGGAGTCCAGAGACGGAAAAGTGAGGACCCCTCACCAGGATCCATCCAATTCGCATACATTGTCCGATTGGGACCAATCGAGACTACAAGCCTGATTGACTCACTGTCGTATGACATGTGTGTCCAACACCATCGGTAAGAGTACCCATCTTTTTTTCGTGTAAGGTCGACTGTTGATACAACTACAGACAACTGACCATCTTTGCCGGTTTCTGCTGTTCCACACGGCTCTTATACCTGTGTGGTGCCATCCCACAGGAGGATTTCCTTCCATACATTTATACTTGTACTCCACAAGGACTATTCCCAGTGGAATAATTCACAGAACTTTATGGTTTTATCACAGATTATTTTCAGTTTTAAATAACTAATATTTTTGTGATATTCACTTTTTTATTATTTACCTTTTCACTTGCTTTTTAGCAAAATTGGCATTTTGTATGTACAGCTACACCTTTACACAACTTCTTGCTTACCACTTAGCGCTACACTAATTATCCTCCATTTACTCGGCTTTGTTTGTTTGAGTGTTAGCTGCTGCAACCCCCCTTTTCTTTTTTCCACACATTGTGTTAGCGCAGTGTTTCCCCTCCATTCCACAAAAAAATATATACCACTTGAGATGTGGCTATCCTGGCCAGGGCCGCTGATAGAAACCATGGGGCCCCGTACAGCATACCTGATGGGGCCCCCCTCAACCTCACCCCTGGCCCCGCCCCCTGCATTAAAATCCAGCGAAGGGGCCGAGATGGGTGGGAAGGGGTTAATGATGCCAAGAGGTGCCCTGTGCCCATGTCTTACTTTGTAAACGTACAATCCGTTTTATGTGCATTATATTAAATTATGCAGCAAACTCAGTAAAACTGGCAAAAGATGCGGGGGTCAGTCAGTAGAACAATAGACAGAGTCCCCTCCATTACATCAGAGCCCCCTCCATTACATCAGAGCCCCCTCCATCACATCAGAGCCCCCCATCACATCAGAGCCCCCATCACATCAGTGTCCCCTCCATCACATCAGAGCCCCCATCACATCAGAGCCCCCCATCACATCAGAGCCCCCATCACATTAGAGACCCTCCATCACATCAGAGCCCCCACATGACATCAGAGCTCCTCTATTACATCAGAGCCCCCCCCATCACATCAGAGCTCCCTCCATCACATCAGAGCCCCCTCCATCACATCAGAGCCCCCTCCATCACATCAGAGCCCCCTCCATTACATCACAGTCCCCTCCATCACATCAGAGCTCCTCTATTACATCAAAGTCCCCCCATCACAGCAGAGCCCTCTCCATCACAGCAGAGCCCCCCCATCACAGCAGAGCCCCCTCCATCACATCAGAGCTCCTCTATTACATCAGAGCCCCCTCCATCACAGCAGAGCCCCCTCCATCACAACAGAGTCCCATCCATCACATCAGAGCCCCCCATCACATCAGAGATCCCTCCATCACATCAGAGCCCCCTCCATCACAGCAGAGTCCCCTTCATCACATCAGAGCCCCCCATCACATCAGAGCCCCCTCCATTACAGCAGAGCACCCTCCATCACATCAGAGCCCCCTTCATTACAGCAGAGCCCCCTCCATCAAATCAGAGCCCCCTCCATCACATCAGAGCCCCCTTCATCACAGCAGAGCTCCTCTCAACATCAGTCCCCATTTCAGGTTGGTGGGGGGAGGGGCCCCTCAGGAGGTGTTAGGATCGTTTACATTACAAAACTTTTCTGACTGTGCTGGCAGGTCAGATGCAGTGTCAGTGTGACTGTTCTAATCTGTTCCCATATGAGAGAACTCTCCTGCATAGCAGCATGTCTCTTACCTCAGAAGTTCCTGTCCCAGGCTGCTAATCCTCTGACTTCTCTCCTCCAGCCAATGAGAGCAGCGGAGGGGTGTGGTCTGGGGAGAAGGCAAACTACAAGCTCTAGACTGGATTACAGAGCTCAGCTGGGGTCCTGGGAGACACAAAATGGATCGGACCTGGATTCTGTTTCCAGGATTTTTAAATTAAAAATCCAGCATGTACAATGAGAGCTGGGAGCCACGCCCCCTGGAGCTAAATACAGGGTTGCTATGACAACTCCTGCACCCCTTTATGCTATGCCTATGGTATTAACACAACAACCCCTAAGCTAGTAAGAGCAGCTGAGCGGGGTGTAAATTAGAAAGCTTTTTTTGTTTTTCTCCACTGAAATGTCTTTGAATCTGCACGCCCCCCGCCCCTGCTGGCTGGGCCCAGTACAACAGGGCTGGTTGTACTGGCTTATCAGCTGCCCTGATCCTGGCTGTTTTGACTAAGCTGGCATCAGAGTGAATTTTTTTTAAAGAAAAAGGGTTCACCATCATTATACTATAATTAGTAGAAAGGTGTTTTGTGATAACAAATGTAGGCTGCTTTCTCTTAACCGCACAACACTGATTACTGTGTTTATCAATAATCAATCAACTCATACAATATGCAGGCACTCTTTTAATAATGTTTCACTCCTCATCAACCTATTATCATTTCACACTACCCTTTTTTTTTTCTCGGATCATTTAATTCCTTACAAAATAAGAAAAGTAATTGATTCCTCATAAATACTTTATAGGCTTTTTTAAAGTAATTAACTCAGTTTTTTCCAAGCTAATAATTTAAACATTTAGAACTGGAACAGGAGGAATATTCATCTGTTTGGAAGTAAATAGATTTTTCTCCTTATTGCTAAATCTTGTTATTTTTTATAATGTTACAAGATTTCAAGTCTTTTCCCATGAGCCTTGTTTACAATTTGTAGTGTTCAGATAATGGATTTTTAGAGCTCATGTAATAAATTCAGTGTCTCACATTTTGTTGAGAATTTAGCTTTAATAATGGATTTCTCCCTAAGCACAAGCCACTTTAGAAGCAAAATTTGTCATTAGAACATGAATAACAAAAGGTCTCAGGTACTGAGGTAAACTATTTTCTATAAACTTTTATATACAGTGTGGGAAACTCTTTGAGCGTTGTTTACTTTGTACTGTAGTACTAGCAATTTAGTAATATCCTTTTAGGTTTCATAAAACACAACAGATTGCCCTTTCCAATTAAAAAAATATATTACTTTTGGATTCTTCTTAAAGGAAACGTATGATATAACACACTTTTTAGTTAGGATAATATATACAACCTGTAGCCAGCAGATGGTGCATTAAAGACTGCACATGCAGCTCTTCAGTAAGTATACAGTGGTGTGAAAAAGTGTTTGCCCCCTTCCTCATTTCCTGTTCCTTTGCATGTTTGTCACACTTAAGTGTTTCGGAACATCAAACCAATTTAAACAATAGTCAAGGACAACACAAGTAAACACAAAATGCAATTTGTAAATGAAGGTGTTTATTATTAAAGGTGAAAAAAAATCCAAACCACCATGGCCCTGTGTGAAAAAGTGATTGCCCCCCTTGTTAAAACATACTATAACTGTGGTTGTCCACACCTGAGTTCAATTTCTCTAGCCACACCCAGGCCTGATTATTGCCACACCTGTTCACAATCAAGGCATCACTTAAATAGGAGCTGCTTGACACAGTAAGGTCCACCAGAAGATCCTTAAAAGCTACACATCATGCCGAGACCCAAAGAAATTCAGGAACAATTGAGAAAGAAAGTAATTGAGATCTATCAGTCTGGAAAGGGTTATAAAGCCATTTCCAAAGCTTTGGGAATCCAGCGAACCACAGTGAGAGCCATTATCCACAAATGGCGAAGACATGGAACAGTGGTGAACCTTTCCAGGAGTGGCCGGCCGCCCAAAATTACCCCAAGAGCGCAGCGACGACTCATCCAAGAGGTCACAAAAGACCCCACAACAGCGTCCAAGGAACTGCAGGCCTCACTTGCCTCAGTTAAGGTCAGCGTTCATGCCTCCACCATCAGGAAAAGACTGGGCAAAAATGGCCTGCATGGCAGAGTTCCAAGGAGAAAACCACTGCTGAGCAAAAAGAACATCAAAGCTCGTCTCAATTTCTCCACAACACATCTTGATGATCCCCAAGACTTTTGGGACAACATTCTGTGGACCGATGAGACAAAAGTGGAACTCTTTGGAAGGTGTGTGTCCAAGTATATCTGGCGTAGAGGGAACACTGCATTTCAGAAAAAGAACATTATACCAACAGTAAAATATGGTGGTGGTAGTGTGATGGTCTGGGGCTGTTTTGCTGCTTCAGGACCTGGAAGACTTGCCGTGATAAAAGGAACTATGAATTCTGCTGTCTACCAAGAGATCCTGAAGGAGAATGTCCGACCATCTGTTCGTGTACTCAAGCTGAAACGAACTTGGGTTCTGCAGCAGGACAATGATCCTAAACACACCAGCAAGTCCACCACCGAATGGCTGAAGAAAAACAAAATGAAGACTTTGGAGTGGCCTAGCCAAAGTCCAGACCTGAATCCTATTGAGATGTTGTGGTATGACCTTAAAAAGGCCGTTCATGCTCGAAAACCCTCTAATGTAACTGAATTAGGACAATTCTGCAAAGATGAGTGGGCCAAAATTCCTCCAGGACGCTGTAAAAGCCTCATTGCACGTTATCGCAAACGCTTGGTTGCAGTTGTTGCTGCTAAGGGTGGCCCAACCAGTTATTAGGTTTAGGGGGCAATCACTTTTTCACACAGGGCCATGATGGTTTGGATTTTTTTTCACCTTAAATAATAAACACCTTCATTTACAAATTGCATTTTGTGTTTACTTGTGTTGTCCTTGACTATTGTTTAAATTGGTTTGATGTTCCGAAACACTTAAGTGTGACAAACATGCAAAGGAACAGGAAATGAGGAAGGGGGCAAACACTTTTTCACACCACTGTACTTCCCTGTTATACTGCGAGTAGCCCACATTACAAAGCTTGTCTAATTTGAGACTAGTATAGGTCTGGTCTATGTGATAGCTATTTTCAGCTGTATGAGTAATAAGGGGGCCCCCAGATCCGGGCCCCCACCCTAAGTGAATGAGTATTACCCATTCACTTTTGGGAAAAAAAGTCAATAAAAAAACACACTAGACAGGTTTATAAAGTAGTTTATTAGGCAGCTCCGGGGGTCTTCTTCCGACTTCGGGGGTCTCTCCGCATTTTTCCGCCTCTTCTACCGCTCTCCGGTTATTCTGCCAGCTCCTCCTCTATCTTCTTCCAGCTTTTTTACTAGCGTTGGCCCGGGCTTCTGGTTCGCCGTTGCCATCGCCGCTGCCGTCTTCTTCTTCCTTCTTCTCTTCTTCCGATGTTAACACAACGCTCTCTCCCGCTGTAATGCAGTGGATATGCTGCGTGTCGACTTTTATAGGCATAAGGGGGGGTCACTGGGTGATGTCACCTGGCTAAACCCGCCCCTTATGGCGTCACAGTCCCAGCATGCCCCGGAAGCACACAAAACTGTTATTAGAAGAGTACTCATTAAACACGGTACAAGACTTAAAAGAGAACGTAATGAGCAACTATCCCAACTCCTTAATAAACTATCTAACACCGAATGTCGGCACAAACATGCCCCCTTCCCCACTTTGGACATGGAATTTGGACTATTACGCAGGCAGATTACTGAGCTGTTATACTACAAGGCGAAACTAATTACGAATCGGGAAATAAATTCAAGAAATATTTGGCGAAAATGGTCAGGGAAAAGCTGTCCATGTATATCCCCCAAATAATAACCCCCAAAGGTCAAAAAGGTGTACTACACATGCACAGAGATTACAATTCCTCGTTATATAACCTACCAAACAGGCCACCACCACAAAATATTACAGATGAATATATAACATCCTCCCGACTCGCTTCTCTACCACCCGAAATTAGGGCAGAACTAGACTCCCCAATAACTTTGGAGGAACTCCAGCAAGCCATAGGAACAATGAAACCTGGTAAAGCCCCAGGCCCAGATGGGTACACCATACAATACTACAAAACACTTCTCCCGATCCTAGGCCCACACATGGTTAAATTCTTTAATGCAGCCAGTACCGATATGAGCTTCCCCAGAAATACCCTAAGAGCACACATCTCCGTAAACCATAAGGAAGGGAAAGATCCCACGTCTTGCAGTAGTACAGACCTATATCACTACTGAATGTGGACCTCAAATTATTCACTTGGCTACCCGTTTAGCCCAACATCTTAAGCAGTTGATCCACCCTGATCAGGTGTGTTTCATCCCATGCAGAGAAGCTAGGGAGAATACAACTAAAGTATTAAACCTCCTTCATATAGCAAGCTCCATCAGAAAACCCTGTGTCCTTCTAAACACAGATGCTGAGAAAGCATTTGATAGAGTAAACTGGACCTTTATGTTCTCAGTACTCCAACATATTGGCCTGGGAGAGGTGATGTGTAGCTGGATAGCCAAGCTCTACTCAAACCCAACAGCCCAAGTAAAGGCTAATGGCACCCTGTTCGACCCTTTCCCTATTGGCAATGGGACGACAGGGATACCCATTGTCCCCGCTTCTATTTGCCCTATCGTTAGAGCCATTCCTCTGTATAATCAGACTAAACCCAGACATACAAGATGTATCGTTCAGCGGCACTCAACACAAGATCTCCGCTTACGCAGACAATATGCTCTTCACTCTGATGAACCCCACGATATCGATACCGAACCTAGTACAGGAATTTGACATATACGGCACATCGAACCTCAAAATAAACTTCTCCAAATCTAAAGCTATGGGAGTGGCGCTACCGAACCTGCAAACTAACTTTTGCTTTAAATGGACGAAGTCACATCTGAAATACCTGGGCACCCATATTCCATCAGACCTGTCCCGTATCTATGAGCATAACTTCCCCCCTACTGGCCAAGACCCGGACTTTATTAGATAAATGGCATACAGGCTTACATTCCTGGTTTGGTAGTTGGATAAAGCTGCGCCAACAAGTATACAAAAAATGAAATTGCTAAACAAAAAAGAATATTTTACACATTAAACGTGGCCATGGAGGAGCACACAAAATTGATTAAACAATAAAGTCCAGTGATGACTGCAATAGTCCAGGTTAGAGATCTTCTTTAGAGCATAAAAATCTGGTTTCCTGTAGCCGACAGACTTGCAATATTCAGAAAAAGACACCACCGTGACTGGCCTGTATTATCACACTGTGACATGCAAAAGTTTGTTCGATCCCAACCACCTGTTAGATTGAACGCTTACCAGATGGCTGTATAAATAAGGCACTGTAAGTAAAGCCTGCAGCTTTCAGGGTAGGCGATGGCTGGTAGGACTGATCCACCCGGGAGCGATCACTCAAAGGGAAAAAGGATCTCTGCACCGTCTGCTCCACCCAGAAACATCCAGCTAGTTTACTGTTCTTCCAGCCATCATGAATGATGTGAAGAGCTCCGATGGTCTATTTGCGGTTATGTAATGGAAACTAAACTTAGCAACGAAGCCGACCTTCAGTCCAGATTACCATTCCTGTTCTCTGAAATGCTCACAAGGTCCATGAAGATCTCCAAACCATTTGTCTGCTGCCTTCCCTGTCTGCCAACCACTTACTTCTGAGTCAGAGATCTTCATGGACCTTGTGAGCATTTCAGAGAACAGGAATGGTAATCTGGACTGAAGGTCGGCTTCGTTGCTAAGTTTAGTTTCCATTACATAACCGCAAATAGACCATCGGAGCTCTTCACATCATTCAGGATGGCTGGAAGAACAGTAAACTAGCTGGATGTTTCTGGGTGGAGCGGACGGTGCAGAGATCCTTTTTCCCTTTGAGTGATCGTTCCCGGGTGGATCCGTCCTACCAGCCATCGCCTACCCTGAAAGCTGCAGGCTTTACTTACAGTGCCTTATTTATACAGCCATCTGGTAAACGTTCAATCTAACAGGTGGTTGGGATCGAACAAACTTTTGCATGTCACAGTGTGATAATACAGGCCAGTCACGGTGGTGTCTTTTTCTGAATATTGCAAGTCTGTCGCTACAGGAAACCAGATTTTTATGCTCTAAAGAAGATCTCTAACCTGGACTATTGCAGTCATCACTGGACTTTATTATTTAATCAATTTTGTGTGCTCCTCCATGGCCACGTTTAATGTGTAAAATATTCTTTTTTGTTTAGCAATTTCATTTTTTGTATACTTGTTGGCGCAGCTTTATCCAATTCCCATAATTTCAGGTGTGAGTATGCCACTTCCAGCAGCAGCCTTCTTGGGTTAGGTCCCCCTCCCCCTTCCCCTTATTTCCTTTATCTAGCGCGGTTTATTTATTTTCATTCCTGGTTTGGTACCTATACCTTCTCCAAGCCCTACCCATTAGAATTCCCCCTTCGTATTTCCGACAAGTCCAAGCACTATTTACTAGCTTTGTGTGGGCTCAAAGTAAACCCATGTTCTCAACTGTACCTACCGAAACAATTCAGTGGACTGGCATTACCCAATGTACGTACGTATTACCAAGTGGTCCACCTAGGCAGGATCATCCACTGGTGATGCCACTCAATATCCAAACTTTGGGTCCAGATAGAACAAGACCAAACTAATATCCCCTTGAAGAGTGCACTATGGTGCTACGTATCTCTCCCCCAGCAGCTAAAATCTCATCCACTTATAGGGAACACGCATTCACAGGGCTTTCAAGACACTGAATCGCTATCACTCACAATGAAAGAATCGCCATTGATGCCGATCCTGGGACACCCCTGCTTTTCACAGGGACTCCTATTAACAGAATACAAAAATCTAAGGTCCTTGAGCTTAGAAAGCGCAAATAAATTTGTAATTGCCAGACGTTGGCCATCTATGTTAGAGTTGATGAGTGCCTCCGGCCTATTTCAACTACCGTTCTGGAGAGCAGCGCAAATTCACGATTTCCTACACACCATCCCAGACCCCCAAAATTACACCCATCAGTTAACTACCTTTGAGGAATACTGCTCGGGAACTGATCACATACCACAGGTCCTCTCCAAAACATATTCATTACTGAATAAACCAGCCATACCTATCAGGTATAGTAACATGGGAAACAGAATTACGCCACACTTTTACCCCGAAACAGAAAGATAATATTATCTGATTCTCCCTTCATCAATATGCACCAAAATACAAGAGACTAACTTCAAAATACTCAATAGGTGGTACCTTACGCTCAGTAGACTCTATGCAATCTTCCCTGAAACATCAGATCACTGCTGGCGATATCAAAGGGAAAACAATGTCAAAGGGAACGATGCTACATATTTTCTGGACCTGCCCTAAATTATCAGATCTATGGAAAACTGTACACACGGTTACCCAGAGGTACACTGAGTGTGAGATATCTTTAGACCCAGCGTTTTTCCTATCGCATGCATCGAACATACCGACAAGAGTAAAAATCCATCATAAGCCACCTACCTAATGCTGCAAAATCTCTCTTGTGGAATCAAAATCCCTCTCTTGTGGAAACAACGATGCCGTCTCAACGATGGCGACTTGGCTAGGGAAAGTGGAGAATATTAATAAAATGGAGGACTTGATTCTTACAGCACAAGATAAACACGAGATATATACCAAAACTTGGAGACTTTGGAACATGTTCATAATCTCAGACGAGGGGAAGGCCTCTTTGGAACATAGGCACCTAAATGGGAAACATGAAGCTATTTCAATCTCTGAAAATGAACCCCTGTGATCCTGCCCCCTACCTCCCCCCCCCCCCCCTTCTTCTTCTCCCTGGCCCTTTCGGCCAGGCTCTGCCTCTTATTTTCTTTTCTTCTCAGCTGCACTAAGAATATTAGGAAAAAGAGAAATGAAGATTGGGTAACCTGGTGTCCTGATTTAACCACTTCAATGCCAGGCACTTACACCCCTTCCTGCCCAAGCCAATTTTCAGCTTTCTGCGCAGTCGCTGTTTAAATGACAATTGCGTGGTCATGCTACACTGTACCCAAACTAAATTTTTATCATTTTGTTCCCACAAATAGAGCTTTCTTTTGGTGGTATTTCATCACCTCTGCGGTTTTTATTTTTTGCTAAACAAATAAAAAAATACTCAAAATGTTAAACTTTTTTTAAAAAAAGTTTTGCTTTTGTTTCTGTTATAAAATTTTTGTAAATAAGTAAGTTTTCTTCTTCACTGATGGGCACTGATAAGGCAGCACTGACGAGGTGGCACCAATGAGTGGGCACTGACGGGCACAGACGATGGGCATTGATATGCGGCACTGATGGGCACTGGTAGGCGGCACTGATGGGTGGCACTGATATGCAGCACTGATGGGCATTGATAGGTGGCACTGATGGGCACTCATGGGTGGCACTGGTGGACAATGATGGGCACTGATAGGCGACACTGATGGGCACTGAAAGGCTGCAAAGATGGATACTAATGGATGGCACTGATGGGCACTGATAGGCGGCACTGCTGGTCATTGATACGTGGCACTAATGGACACTTATGGGCACTGATACGCGGCACTGATATGCAGCACTGATAGGCATCCCTGGTGGCACTGGCAGTGGTAGGCATTGTGAGTGGTCACTGATTGGCAGCTGCCTGGGCATTGATTGGCAGCTGCCTGGTCATTGATTGGCAGCTGCCTGGGCATTGATTGGCAGCTGCCTTGGCACAGATTTGCATTCCCCTGGTGGTCCAGGGTGGCATAACTGGTAGTCCAGTGTGGATGGCCATCCTGGTGGTCCTGGGCAGCATGATGGTGGTCCTGGGTGGCATGATGGTGGTCCTGGGTGGGATCCGAGGGGGGGCTGCGCTGATAAACAATCAGCACAGACCCCCCTGTCAGGAGAGCAGCTGGTCAGCTCTCCTCTACTCGCATTGTGATCAGCCGTAATTGGACATGATGATGTGGTAAAGAGCCTCTGACGGAGACTCTTTACTGAGATCAGTGTAGCGGTGTGTCAGACTAACACACCGCACCACCGATCGCCACGATGCGTGCCCCCACGGGCGCACGGCAGCTGTTATCTTGCAGGACGTCATATGATGCCCAGTCAGGGTCTATTTATCAGCGCAGCCCCCTCTCGGATGCCTCCCAGGACCACCATAATGCCGCCGAGGACCACCAGGGATGCCATCACACTGGACCACCAGGTATGCCCCCCCTGGACCCCCAGGGAAATGCACATCTCTGCCCAGGCAGCTGCCAATCAATGCCCAGGCAGATGCCAATCAGTGCCCACTGACAATGCCTACCAATGCCAGTTTCCCACCAGGGATGCCAATCAGTGCCTCATATCAGTGCCGTGTATCAGTGCCCATCAGTGCCACATATCAGTGCCCAGCAGTGCTGCCTATCAGTGCCACCCATAAGTACCCATTTTTTCATCCTTTTAGTTCCCACCAGTGCCGCCTATCAATGCCCATCAGTGCTGCATATCAGTACCACCCATCAGTGCCGCCTACCAGTGCCCATCAGTGCCGCATATCAGTGCCCATCAGTTTTTGCTCATTGGTGCCACCTCATCTGTGCAGCCTTATCATTTCCCATCAGTGCAGCCTTATCAGTGCCCATCAGTGAAAGAGAAAACTTACTTATTTACAAAATTTTATAACAGAAAAAAAAAAAACTTTAATTTTTTTTTTAATTTTCGGTCTTTTTTTATTTGTTTAGCAACAAATAAAAACCGCAGAGGTGATCATCAATTTAGTTTGGGTACAGTGTAGCATGACCGCGCAATTGTCATTCAAAGTGCGACAGCGCTGAAAGCTCAACATTGTCCTGGGCAGGAAGGTGTATAAGTGCCCTGTATTGAAGTGGTTAAATTACTTTTTTTCCTTTAGAAATTTCATTTTGCTGTCAGACTGTTCTAAACACGGGAAACATGCACTATAGACACCCCCCAGGTACAACATTTTAAGGAATATTACACTTTTATTGTTTCACTTTAAGCATTATTAAAATCACCGCTCCCGAAAAAACTGACATTTTTAAAACTTTATTTTGCATTGATACATGTCCCCTGGGGCAGGACCTGGGTCCCCAAACACTTTTTATGACAATACCTTGCATATAAGCCTTTAAAATTAGCACTTTTGATTATTCATGTTCGTGTCCCATAGACTTTAATGGTGTTCGCGTGTTCGAACAAACTTTTTGCCTGTTCGCATGTTCTCGATGGGGGGGTGTTCAGCTCATCCCTACCCTATACCATATCTAGGAGTACATCTTTCCCCTTCATATTCGATGTTATACACTGTAAATTATTCCTCTTGTTTCAGATGTTTAGAACAGCTTCTTTCTTGCTGGGCCCTGTTTGATCTCTCATGGCTGGGTACAATTCATGTTGTCAAGATGACTCTCTTAGCAAAACGTTTCGATTTCTTACGTTCTTTACCAGTATTGGTCCCTAGATCAGACCTTTTACGTTTTCAATGCAAGGCACTGCAATTGATTTTTGGGCCTAAAGACCACAGATTAGCCCGTGTTACCTTGTTTATACCTAGATCCAAGGGTGGCCTTGGTGTACCAGATTTTTCTGCTTACTACAAGGCAGCACAATTAATGCAACTTTCTGTCATTTATTCCCACCACGAGAGACCGGACTCTGTACAGATGGAGCAACAGACTATCCCATCATTTACAATAGATTTTTTTGTTATGGCGTCCCCTTAAAGAAAGACCTCTTATTCAGGCTCCCACGCACTTGTTTGCCCTATAGTATCATTTGCGTTCTCATTCTTCTCTGTCCCCCAATTTCACCCCTTTAGCGCACTTATTGCACATCCTGAATTCCCTCCAGGTATGAACATTAGAGCAGTGGTGAATGGATAAGGGTCTATATCGCATAGGTCATTTTTTCACTCATCGAAGGCCCTTCACCCTTTCGCATTGCCCTTCAGTTCTAGAGATGCCATTGTCGGAAAAGTTTATTTTTTTTTCAAAAAGCTTGCTTTTTACGTACTATTTGTCTTTCAGGGGATCCTCTCTCTCTAACTGCGTATGAGCTCTGGTGCATCAAGAATCAGGGTTCTAGAGGGGGCATTTCAATGGTTTACGAGTCGTTGCTCACCCCGAACCGGAAACAACCTTACATGCGGGCCTGGGAGAGGAACTTGGTCACCCAGATATCCTATAACGGTATCCCAAATATCTCATTGATAGAAGCTAGTCTTAAAGTCTTAACTAGAGGGTATCTTGTCCTGACTCGTCTGGCCTGAATGTACTGGAAATCTTCTGATGAATGCCTTAGTGGTTGTAAGTTACGGGGCTCCATGCTCCACATTTGGTGGGAATGCCCCAACATTCTATGCTTTTGGAATAAAGTTTTTCCATGTTACATAAACTGACTGGGCTTTCAATTGATCAACAACCCCACCTTGCGTTGTTTAATGATCTGCTGCCTGGGTGGTCATGCCCTTCTAAAAGGTTAATATATTTTGTATTGTTGGCGGCAAAAATCACAATTGTAGAAGCATGGAAGATCCTGTCAGTGTCCTTTGGAAGGCTGAAACAAAAAAATCACATGGATTATGATTCATGAGAAGGTTGCTAGTATTGTTAATGACCGACAGTCTGTGTTTGACCAAACTTGGAAACCATGGGCATCGTATAGCCATGTGCCTCTGTCACCATCCTTGGGTTCTCCTCCACCACGGGGCTCCTCATCATTTCCTTCTTCTCCAGTAACCTAGACTTCCTTTCATGTTCCTTAGGCTTCCTCTTTTCCTTCTTCATTTCATTTTATTTCTTCCTATCCTCTTCTCTTTCTTTTTCACCCTTCCCTTTTTTTTTAATACCTCTTATGCCCGGTACAGACGGTTGGAAAATCCGACGGGAAAAGTCCGATCGGATGGGCTCTATCGGACTTTTTCCGTCGTATTTTCTGACCGTGTGTACGGGGCAAGGAATGTCAGAAAAAATTTGAGAGCAGGATCTCAAATTTTCCGACAACACAATCCGATCGGACTGTTTCCGATCGTGTAACGAGAATTCCGACGGACAAAGTGCCACGCATGCTCAGATCAAATTACGAGACCAAAGCTATTGGCTACTAACGTGAACGTAGTCCCGTCGTAACGAACGAACGTCATCACGTTCGGAATGATCGAATTTTCCGATAACTTTGTCCGACCGTGTGTATGCAACACCAGTTTTGTGGTCGGATTTTCCGACCGTGTGTCAGGGGGCTTATAATTATGTGGTTATGGAGTTACTTCAGCCATTATAAACACATTGACATGTAGTGGTGATTGCAACACAGATGTTTTTAAGTCCAAAGGTGTTCCTTAGGTGTTGATCTACACCCCTTTTGCTCTACTTTATGTTCTTTTTATTGTTTATTAGGGATGAGCCGAACACCCCCCCCGTTCGGCTCGCACCAGAACCCGCGAACGGACCTAAAGTCCGTGCGAGCTTTCGAACCCTATTAGTTATAATGGATGCGAACGTTCGAAATCAAAAGTGCTAATTTTAAAGGCTAATATGCATGTTATTGTCATAAAAAGTGTTTGGGGACCTGGGTCCTGCCCCAGGGGACATGTATCAATGCAAAAAAATTTTTTTAAATCGGCCGTTTTTTCAGGAGCAGTGATTTTAATAATGCTTAAATTGAAACAATAAAAGTGTAATATTCCTTTAAATTTCGTACCTGGGGGGTGTCTATAGTATGCATGTAAAGGGGCGCATGTTTCCTGTGCTTAGAACTGTCCCTGCAAAAAGTGTAATTTTTGCAGGAAAGAAAGCTATTTAAAATCACTTGCGGCTAATGTTAATTGACGGCTCCCGTAACACAGAGAACAGTCATTCATTGAAAGTCATTCATAAAAAAAAAGTCATTGATAAAAAATAAAAAAAAAAAAAAAAAAAAAGCGTGGGGGTCCCCCCAAATTCAATAACCAGGCCCTTCAGGTCTGGGATGGATATTAAGGGGGACCCCAGACAAAAAAAAAAAAAAATGGCGTAGGGTCCCTGGGGTGGATTTTAAGGGGAATCCCAGCCCAAAAAAATTGCGTGGGGTCCCCCTCAAAATCCATACCAGACCCTTATCCGAGCACGCAACCTGGCAGGCCGCAGGAAAAGAGGGGGGGACGAGAGCGCGCCCCCCTCCCGCCTGAACCGTACCAGGCCACATGCCCTCAACATTGGGAGGATGCTTTGGGGGTCTGAGACCCATGTTGATGAGGACAAGGGCCCGGTGGTTGTGGGGGGTCTGCGGGCGAGGGGCTTATCGGAATCTGGAAGCCCCCTTTAACAAGGGGACCCCCAGATCCCGCCCCCCCCCCCTGTGTGAAATGGTAAAGGGGTACAAAAGTACCCCTACCATTTCACCAAAAAAGTGTCAAAAATTTTAAAAATGACAGGAGACGGTCTTTGACAATTCCTTTATTAAAATCTTCTTTCTTCTTTCTTCATCCTTCGGTTTCTTCATCTTCTCCATCCGTCATCTTCTTCCATCTTCTTCCATTTTCTTCTTCCTCCGATCCGCTTCTTCTTGCGCTGGTCTTCTCGTCCTTCTCGTCCGGCATCTTCTTCCATGGCGTCGGCATCTGTTCTTCTGACGGGCCGCTCCTCGCAATGGGAGGCTCCCGCTGTGTGAGGCATCGCTCCGTCTGACAGGTCTTTTATAACGGAGGGCACCTGGTGACCCCGCCCCCTCTGACGTCATGGGGAAAGCCATAGGGAATTCCCCATGACGTCCCCGTGCGTCAGAGGGGGCGGGGTCACCAGGTGCCCTCCATTATAAAAGACCTGTCAGAGGCAGGGAAGCCTCACATAGCGGGAGCCTCCCATTGCGAGGAGTGGCCCAAGAAGAGACACCGACACCGACGCCAACGCCATGGAAGAAGATACCGGACGAGAAGGACGAGAAGGCCAGCGCAAGAAGAAGCGGATCGGAGGAAGAAGAAAATGGAAGAAGATGGAAGAAGATGACGGAAGGAGAAGATGAAGAAACCGAAGGATGAAGAAATAAGAAAGAAGATTTTAATAAAGGAATTGTCAAAGACCGTCTCCTGTCATTTTTAAAATTTTTGACACTTTTTGGGTGAAATGGTAGGGGTACTTTTGTACCCCCTTACCATTTCACACAGGGGGGGCCGGGATCTGGGGGTCCCCTTGTTAAAGGGGGCTTCCAGATTCCGATAAGCCCCCCGCCCGCAGACCCCCACAACCACCGGGCACGGTTGTGGGGACGAGGCCCTTGTCCTCATCAACATGGGGACAAGGTGCTTTGGGGGTCTCAGACCCCCAAAGCATCCTCCCAATGTTGAGGGCATGTGGCCTGGTACGTTTCAGGTGGGAGGGGGGGCGCTCTCGTCCCCCCTCTTTTCCTGCGGCCTGCCAGGTTGCGTGCTCGGATAAGTGTCTGGTATGGATTTTGAGGGGGACCCCACGCCACTTTTTTTGGCTGGGGTTCCCCTTAAAATCCATCCCAGACCTCAAGGGTCTGGTATGGATTTTGAGGGGGACCCTACGCCATTTTTCTTTTTTTGGCTGGGGTCCCCCTTAATATCCATCCCAGACCTGAAGGGCCTGGTTATTGAATTTGGGGGGACCCCCACGCTTTTTTTTTTTTTTTTTTTATCAATGAATGACAGTTCTCTGTGTTACGGGAGCCATCAATTCATTAGCAGCGAGTGCTTTTAAATAGCTTTTTTTTCCTGCAAAAATGACACTTTTTGCAGGGACAGTTCTAAGCACAGGAAACCTGTCCCCCTTCACAGGCAACCTATAGACACCCCCCAGATGTGATACTACAATGCTGTACTTACAGCACGCACACACAAATCCCCAGAAATAGAGCACATATTGTCAGCAGTCAGCAACACACTGACACGCTGACACTGAAACACAATATGCGAGACCGCAGATGGGCACTGATTAGACTGCAATGATGGGCAAGGCTGCAATGATGGGCACTGATCAGACTGCAGTGATGGGCAATGGCGAGGCTGCAGATGGGCACTGATAAGACTGCAATGATGGGCAATGGCGAGGCTGCAGATGGGCACTGATAAGGCTGCATTGATGGGCACTCACCCTCATTTTGCTTCAAAATTCTTTATTTAAAATGTAAGTTTTTTCCTGAAACTTCCCTCTTAAAATGAAGGTGCGTGTTATACGCCTGTGCATGTTATTTGCCAATAAATACAGTAAATCATTTTTATTAGCAGTAGTACTACGCAATGAAGTTTATTTTAACCCTTAACTCTGCAGGATCTAAAGTTTTGTTGTGGTGGAGTTCCATATACCAAGTAGGCTGCAGACATCTGATATCCCTGTGGATGTGGTGCTTTGGAGCAGAGATCATTGAGCTTGTTTGACTGCTGTTGAGGGTAAGAGTCAGTGTGTTGTTTGTTCTCGGTGGAAGACTTCAACAGCACTTTGTGTATGTGAAAATCGCACCGGTTGGATTCCATGTCCTGGAAATTTTGCATCATATTGAATAGGACTTTATTATTATTTATGTTTATTTGAAAGCGCTGCACCCATAATGTTATATCTATTGTTTCATCACCAGTGAATTATGCTAGCTGCTTTCTGTACTATATACTGAAGTTTATACTATTGTGAGCGCAGGTAGAGTGGGGTTTTGATTTATTCCATTAAAGGTCAGGGGTACAATTCAAAGAGTAGCCAATGTGTTTCAGGGGTCCAAGTGCCCCCTTCATCAGGGCTAGAAAGAACATAAGGAAATTTTCATATAAATCGGATATCAATACAATATCGCCTCCACTGGGTCATAATTAAAACAATGATACAACTTTATTCTATTAAATGTCGAGGGTACAATTGAAAGGGTATCCAACGCATTTTAGGGATCCAAGTGCTCCCTACATCAGGGCTAAAAATAAATAAATAGGATTTTTATATCAATCTGATATTGATACAATATCCTTTAGTTAAAACCAAACAGTCAATAGTAATGAGAGTGTCAAAATAATTACACAAAAATGAGAACATAAGCGCTGAACAAAAATGAGAATATGGGTGTTGTTTTTTTTTTTTTTCTTTTACATCCATATTCTCATTTTTGTTCAGCGCTTATGTTTTCATTTTTGTGTAATTATTTTGACACTCTCATTACTATTGACTGTTTGGTTTTAACTAAGGGATATTGTATCAATATCAGATTGATATAAAAATCCTATTTATTTATTTTTAGCCCTGATGTAGGGAGCACTTGGATCCCTAAAATGCGTTGGATACCCTTTCAATTGTACCCTCGACATTTAATAGGATAAAGTTGTATCTGGCCCTCGTAACAGTGGTGTGGTGCTTCAAATTCAACCTGTTTTGCAACACATTACAAGCCAAGGAGACTGTGGAGATCTTCTGGGGTGTAGAAGTCACCTGCCCAGGAACGAGATCATTATACCAACAGTAATACCTTAAGATAACAATACCAGTAAAATAAGCCTACGGATCCAGCGCTATCGTTCCAATTTTCTCAACATAAGAAATGTACACTGCAAGCTCTAAGTGGTAAGTGAAAAAATATTATTTTTACAGCAAGACTCATCATGTGCCCAATTTCTTATCCAGCATTACAGTCAGTCAAAAAGAAGTTGGGGGAGGGTGCACAATGCTGTAATGGCCCTGCTAAACAAATAAGTATAATGTGCAGAAGCTTAGTAAAACTAATCACTACACTACCTGATTCTGCCTTCCCTGTGCTGTAGCTTGATGCAGTCCAAATCCAGCCACCAACAAGCAATAAGAAATCTAGCTGGGTTTGGGCTGAGGAGATGGTTACAGGGCTGGGTTATACTGCAGGACCCAGCTGTCACTACATATTGATGTATATAGAATCATTCTGGGAGCAGGTAGAAGAGCAAGGGTATGAAACAGGAGCTGACAGTGTACAAGACAAGCATGCAGGGGACAGGGCAGCTGCTTGGCCTTTCCTAATTATTATTTACCATGAGCTAATGAAGATGTCAGGAGAGCATCTAGAGAATCATAAGTGTGGTCACACATAATCTTCAATGTAATACCCTAAAAAACACTGAAGGGAAGGCAGCCCTTCCTACTAATGGGCAGTGAGGTTAAAAGGAAATTATAAAAATAATAATGTTTTTTGATCAATTTTATTTTTACATTGAGAGTTTACACATTTGCATAATCTGCAGATAAAGTACACAAATGTTTTAAATAGGCTACAGCAATAAAGTACACGCCTTGGAATCGCTTCTCAAGCACCTGTGGAGCCTCAAATCCTTCCTTCCAGGAAATGCTGACAACCTTATTTTTGAAATACTTTGAATGACAACAAACACAGCATACTTGTTTTGAATTGGTCAGACTTTGAGACATCAAGACATTGTTTGCAATACTGCACCTAAATGATCCTTGATGCCTTTCAGTTTGTAATTGCTCTATTTTTTTTTTTTATACGTACAATATATTTTTTTAAATTATATATATAGTTTCTACCCTGCCACCTTTTCTTGTATCCATTCATTTTGCATACAGAAATGGATAGTGCTTTGAGAATATTGTCTTTTCTACCTACTGTATGTCAGGGCTGTCAAATGGTGTCCTGTGGGACTGCTTCTCCGGCTCATAAGGCAGGGACAGGCAGAGCCTAAAGAGGCACTTGCAGAAGCCTCTCCCTGACCCCTCATCACCCAACCGCATTGTGCAGTTGTGGGGACAGACCTGTCAAACTCTAAGATTAGAATGACTCTCCCTTTGTAATCATTGGCAGTCTGCTGTCAGGGACATCCCCTGATCAGGAGAGCAGAAAGAACACCTGTCAGGAAGCTGTCATCATTACGCATGGAGAGAATGTGATGTTAATGAGGTCTGGGCAACCCCAACAGCAAGTCTGAAACAC
The DNA here is from genome assembly GCA_028564925.1 of Lithobates sylvaticus. NCBI lineage: Eukaryota > Metazoa > Chordata > Amphibia > Anura > Ranidae > Lithobates > Lithobates sylvaticus. The sequence goes on from CM053030.1 coordinate 285,681,896, forward strand.
TAGGATACCCCTACTCCGTTAAAATTCATCAGGTTGTGATATAGCTTAGATTCCGATTGATTTCTGTCTGTAGGGGCAGCATGGAATGGATTTCATACTCCCCTCGGAGAGAATACATCAGGACTAAATATCCCATAATAAACAACTTTTTAGCAACATTTCAAAAAATCATTATGTGTACACTGATAGAACACAACAGAACCTCTTACCTATCTTAACTATCATCAAGACAGAGCCTGAAAAAACAGATACCCTTTTAAATTCGCCCATCATAAACTTTAATAACAAGACCTGAGCAACTTAGGGAATAGGCGTCTGAAGTTTGTTTTTTTAATAGCTAACATAAAACATTCCAGTTTTCATTCTCAAGTCATTAGAACTCTTAAGTAGATATTCCTCCTGGCAAATAGCATCAAGTTGACTTTATTGCCCTTTCATAAAATAGTTTAGTTTGTAGAAAACAGAATATGTATTCCTGACTGACTTTCCCTTCCTGTAGGGTTAAAAATTGAATGTGTTTCATAACTCTTGAGCAGAAATAAGAACACTTGTATCTGTATCAGTTATTTACCAGCAAAATACAACTATATTAGAAGGTACCACACATTCCATTTCTTTGCATTCCATCTCTCAGGTTAAACAGGCATTTGATACCCATTGTATTTGCATAGATTCAAAAGGTAGTCCCATTCTGAATGATATAATATACTGTTTACCAGAATGTAACCTGTAGGTATAGGAAGATATTAATATCTATCTGTAAAAAACTGCATCTGAGGGAGTGGCATCTGCATAATCATACACATTATGACCTCACGTTGGCCACTCCTCAGACCTCTTGATTGGTCAGGTAATTTCTGTCCATACCCTCCTTGGGAACCAGAAAAAAAGAGGTTTCAGGGTGAGACGTAAAGTGTCTTTACCACGTACTGGTGAAAGTGCAATGTGAGTTGACACCGTGTTCATCATAGAGATGTTCTCCCTGTGTAATTCATACATGGGAATGAGCTATCAGTTTGACAGTTTGGTCCTGCTCTGCATTAATGTATGAATTAAGCTACTGCTACTACAAATGTATTCTCACTTTGGCATCCTCTCCTTGGGTGCCAAAGGACCTTGTCCTGAAACTTCCTGGAGGCTTTGTATACCCTAAAAAAGAAGTATAGCACAAGTGTTGAATTAAATGTGTTCAGAGGCGAGTAAACACTGTCTCTGGATGCACTAACACTCTGTGCGATTAGTTGTGGGCAGTTTTGTGGGGACAGAACTCAGCAGAATTACTGACCCTGGATGAACATTGGTTGCATCCAGGATGCTTTATTCACATGTAACTGCTCAGATGATTCAGTTCTGAAGTTTCTCAACATTTTATGGGTGCACACCATTTAAATCTTGACATGTTTGTTTTCTATTTACTCAAGGCAGCCTCATCTTTTATGTTGCCAAAAACAGGTAATATATTATATTTCTGTGCGCTAAAATTAATTCCTGTGTATTTTTGCTGAATCAATGGGTTTTATAAAGAGTAGCAAGTAACATAAAAATTGTGCTGCTACCATTTTATTCTCCAGGGTCTCTGCTTTCAGGACAAATATAATAAAGTCCAAAAAATATTATATAAAGTCCTATCAGCAGATCCACTAAATCGCATGCACAGAATCCTTGTGGAAGGAAAAAGCATGTGAAAGCAAATCTAATGTAATGGTGTACAATAACATCAACTAGTGTATCTTGAGGTGAAGAAAAGTGATCCATTAAGGTGCTCCAAGTTCAGCCACCACACCCCAGTGAAATGGACACTCACCAGAAAGGATAGCTGTCATTACAGCAGCAAACACGCATTAAGTATCAGTCATTATGTAAAATAGTCTGTTCAGCGACACTCCTTAACAGGATGAGGCTAAGATAAATAACGCTTGCCAGGAGCCAGATGAAGTCCTCATAATGTAGTGGCTTTTTTTCAGTTGTATCAACATTAAAAGGCTCCCCTTGATAATATCCTATTGAACAAAATGCATCGGGGAGGAAATCTAGTGCTGACGTAATGCCACTGTCCGATTCTGGGTCGACAGCAGCACTGAATGTAAGGATTGTTTATTACATTCTGGCTTTTAATGTTGATGCAACTGAAATAAAGCTACTACACTAGGAGAACTTTATCTGGCTCCTGTCAAGCTTTATTTATCTTAGCCTTATCCTGTTGAGGAGTGTCGCTGGAAAGCCCATTTTACTGGATGACCGATACTTACTGAATGCGTGTTTGCTGCTGTAACGGCCAGTGTCCATTTCACTGGGGTGTGGTGGCTGATCTTGGAGCACTTCATTGGGTCACTTTTCTTCACCTCAAGATACCTCAAGATACACTAGTTGATGTTATTGTACACCATAACACTGGATTTGCTTTCACATGCGTTATCCTTCCATGAGGATTCTGTGCATGAGCTTTTATGGTTCTGCTGAAAGGACTTCATATAATATTTTTTGGACTTTATTTTTTTCACCTTTTATCACTGTTTGTCATATATGTAATTGTTTGGCGCTACACATTTTTGAATATTGTTAATAAGTTAGGTATATTACTTATCTGTGCCAGCGGCCACTTCATCACAGCGCATAGATATATTTTTTACTTTAGAACAAATATAATGCTAGGAGGTTTCTAAATACCGTATATACTCGAGTATAAGCCGAGTTTTTCAGCACTTTTTATTGTGCTGAAAGTGCCCCCCTCGGCTTATACTCGAGTCAAGCACTTTTCTGCAGCAGAAAATTAAATCTCGGGGCCTCTTGGTGCTAGGAAACCCAGTGGAACCAACACTACAACATATCCAAATATGGGGTTCCTAGCCCTAAGTGGCCCCGAGATACAGGGCCCCAAATTCGGTTCGGAAAATGTCATTCTCTGCTGCAGAAAAGTGCTTGACATTTTCCGAACCGACTTTGGGGCCCTGTATCTCAGGGCCACTTGGTAATAGGAACCCCATTTTTGGATATGTAGTTTGCTAGTTTGACTGAGTTTGCATACCAAATTTGGGGTTCCTAGCACCAAGTGGCCATAAGATACAGGGCCCCAAATTCGGTCAACTGTGTCCATCTGCAGCAATGTTATTTCAGGACCCTTTGAGAATTTTGGCTGCAGACAGGGGACATCTAGAAACCCTTAACTACCAAGTTTGAAGTTTGGGGGACCTATGGCTGCAAATGGGCACAGTGAGGCATGCACATGGGCACAGTGAGGCTGCAAATGGGCATTGTTGACCCTCTTTTCCACTTACAGTAGCTGGGCATTTCTCACCCTAGGCTTATACTGGAGTCAATAAGTTTTTCCATTTTTTTTTGTGGTAAAATTAGGTGCCTCGGCTTATAATCGGGTCAGCTTATACTCCTAAGGCCTTAAATGTGTATTTTTGCATGTGTGTTAAAAAAAAAAAAAGACAGTGGTATAAATTAATGTTTTTTAATCACCCCCCCCCCCCAACATCTGAACTGTAAATAGGTGCACATTTTTTGCTTTATCATTTTGACCAATGATACAAGTCCTAAAATGTTTTTGACATTTTAAGCAGAACGTAACTCTGGAAAGAGAGTTTGGTCTGTTTAAACCCTCCACAATCTCAAATTCCATTTTTTTCAGCTTACTCCTTTTTTTATTTATTTTACTCCAACCCCTGCCCCTAGGCCAGAATGACTTGTTCCTGGTACTGCAGCCTTCTGGAATACGCACGCTACATCTCTCAGGAGGCTGCAGGTCCAGGCACACAGAGCGGCCAGAGGGTGGGCCTGGTACATCATTGGAAGATAACTGGCTGCCTGAATCTGGAAGAGACAGCCAGCTAAAGTAGGCAAGATGCCACCTGAACAAGGAATTACAGTGGGACAATGCTGGATTTGCTATGAAGGTGAGTATGTGTTTTGAACCCAGCAATACAGGTAAGAGGGGGGAAAAACATGGGGGAAGTTAAGTTCCGCTTTAAAAAAAAGATGCTGACAAGAATTGCATATAATGAAAATGAAGGCTCTTAATATAATGCTATGCCATTTTACAATGCTTTTATCAGAAATGAACTGTTATGTTTCATCTTTCTGTGCGATGTCTCTGAAGAGCATAGTTCTTGCTTTGATTCAGTAAGCAAAATAAAAGCAGATGTCGGGATAATTCCACCTGGACTGCTGAATCAAACATTGGCTTCTGTTTTCCTTTGATGACACCCAGTTTTGCTGCTATCAGAAATGTTACTTTGATGTCTGTATACAGAACATTGTCTAGGTAAAATGCTTAACATTTGCAATGCAGAACAAACTGAGTGATATTTACTTACAATTTAATGGGGGGAAAAATGCAGGGAATATTGTGCTGAAACATATATGCATATGGTAAACATGCAGCTGGAATTGTGAGATATTTCACAAGACAGTATTGTGCCTAATTATAAATATAACCTAAGAGCAAAATTAAGAATATTTATTGAACTAAACTTGAAACCTTTGAAACGCATTTGAATGTCTACTGAGCAGTGAGATCCAAGCTAAATTGAGAAAAAAAAAACTGTATTATTACTTCCATTATTCGTTTTACATAAACTCTATATTTAATCATTCTTCTTTTTGTAAAAAGATAATGGCTGGGTGCTCTGTGATTTACATTTACAAGTCTTTCAGACAGTTCATTTACCCTTTCAATCCTTGCCATTTAGTATTTGCAGATATATTTGTCTGGAACAGACTTCAATGTCATCTTGAAGGTAAGGAATGACTGATGAATCAAACATTAGAAGGTGTATAATGGGTTTATTAATAAACATGAAGACTACAGTTTAGATAAACCTCATCTGGATGATGATAAAACTCTAGATAAAGTATCACACAGTGATCCTTTGTATATAACATTGGCATTTTCATACCACAACACATTGAAAAAAAACATTTTTGTCATTCCAATCTTGCTTGCGGCTGCCAGAGTAAGCAGTAAATTTATTTTTATTTTATTACAGCAAGCTTTGTGCTATAAACTATTGTGGTCAATAGAGTTACAGAGACAGGTGCAGGTTGCACAATCAGCATAACATCCATATAAATGTACTAAAAAATATTAATAGCTAGAGGTAAGTGAATTAGTGCACCCAAACAGAGATCCAATTTAGACTGCTGTAATTTGCGGATATAGGATATATTGTATCTCAAATCTTTTTGTTATTGGTTTAACTCTGATCTGTAAGTTCTAGAGTTCACAATTAGTGGTAAACCATTTAACCACAAAGTTTACCATTGAGTCATTTTTATAATAATGAATGACAGAAGGCATCTGCCAAAATTCAAAGTAAAAACTGTCCAGTCATGGGGTAAAGGTGTGAATCATTCCTTTTTAAAGCGGAGTTCCACCCAAATGTGGAACTTCCACTTTAAGCACTCCTCGCCCCCTTACATGCCACATTTGGCATGTAATTTTTTTTGTTGGGGGGGGTGAGTGGGTACCTGGTTTTGACAGGTACTTCCTGTCCCACTTCCTTCTTCAGTCGCTTGGCCACTTAGGCAACTCCTCCACCCCCCCTAGGTGTCCCCTCCCTCGTCACAGGTCTCAGAAGATTGCCTGGCTACTAGGAGAGCGCAGCGTGACTCACGCATGCACAGTGCGCGCCTAGCTGTGAAGCCGCAAGCCATCACAGCTGGGTGCCCACAGTAGTGATATCGGCAACGCGGAGAGGAGGGGGAAAGGAGTGAGGCTTTAGGCAGCCGCATCGCTGGACCGTGGGACAGGTGAGTTTCTGTTTATTAAAAGTCAGCAGCTACACTTCTTGTAGCTGCTGACTTTTATTAAACTTACAAAACAGTGGAACTCCACTTTAAGTTAGCTCAAAATGTGCTTTTCATTATAAATAGGTAATTGTATGGAGAAGACTGAATAGACACATGTACTCAAATAATATTTGTTTCTTACACTGTCTTGTAATGGGTTCAGTTTATTACTTGCCTTTTTTAACAAGTCCAATATATTTAGTACACCTTCACCCACAATGAAGTTTAGATTGAGAAAACATTATAATACAGGTTTGATTTACTAAAACTGGAGAGTGCAAAATCTGGTGCAGCTGTGCATAGTAGCCAATCAGCTTCTAACTTCAGCTTGTTCAGTTAAGCTTTAACAAAAAAAAAAAATAGGAAGCTGATTGGTTTCTATGCAGAGCTGCACTGGATTTTGCCCTCTCCATTTTTAATAAATCTACCCCTGTTTACTATAAACTGACATTTTAACCAATTCAGTACAGGGCATTTTCACACCCTTACTGCCCAGACCAATTTTCAGCGCTCTCACATTTTGAATGGCAATTGCTCAGTCATGCTACACTATAACCAAACAACATTTTTATAATTTTTTCATACAAATACAGCTTTCCTTTGGTGGTATTTAATCACCACTGAGTTTTTTTTATTTTTTGTGATATAAGCAAAAAAAGAGTCATCATTTTGAAAAAAAAAAACATTTTTTTTTTTTAGTTTCTTTTGTAGAATTTTTTCAAAAAAGTAATTTTTCTTCATAAATTTGGACCAGAATTTATACTGCTACATATCTTTGATAACCCAACTTAGTGTATATGATTTAGCCTGTGTGAAAGTTATAGAGTCTACAAGCTATAGTATCAATCATTGAAAATTGATCACACCTGATGTACTGACTGCCTTTTTTTTTTACACAAATTTGTCATATTATTTCTCACACACAGCATACCCATACTTGCAATTACACCCCAAAACACATTTTGCCACGCATCTTGATTGGAAGGCCGGGTACCGGCCTGAAGTTATGGGAGGAGCCCGGAGGGTATTTAAGCAGCCCAAAGGCCGCCGGTCTTTGTCGGTTTCCTGTGCGTGATATCTGATACGTCAGACATCTAGGACCGACTCGTTCGAGACAAGCGCTGTTGGTGCCGGTTCGTGAGCTCCGTTTTCGTCTGTCCGTCTCCTCTTGTTGCAGTCCCGCGTCCGTGTTCGTAAGTCGTGTTGTCCCTTCGTGTCGCACTCGTGTCGCCGAGTCGCAGTTTCGTACAAAGAGTCTGGTTCGGCTGTCGCAGGTAGGGCTTCGGCTCCCATGTTTTACGTTCTCATGCACTGCTTATCATGTCACTAAACTGTGGTCTGCGTAGCTCACGAACCACGCGCTGCTTGTCTCGAAAACTAAACACTTACTCGCACGTTTTTGGTTGTACACGATCGGGAGCCATCTAGCGGCACGCACATTCAGGGCCGCCCGCCACTACACTCCGACCGATGCCGCATCCGGCACTCAAGGGTTCCCCTTTCGCGGTCGTGCTACGCAGTCTTCGAATCGTTCAAACGTGACTCATGCACGGGTGCCGTTCGCACTCACACGTATCGTTCATGTCCTGCCATTATTCGAATCGGTGGCGCCAGCGAGCGTGCCGAATCGCTATTTACATTCCGAAGCACTGTTGGCATACTAAATTGTACGAATCACTTCGACCGTATCGAAACATTTCACGTGTTAGCATGACAATCATTTCATCATTTCAAATGTGGCCAACGTATCAGGCCATTCGGTCATGCTAAATCATTTCGCATCAGGGTGTTCATGCCATCGCTTCCATCCTGGTCCGGTCGCATCCATGCATGCTCCGATCGGGGCGATCCAGATGCACGACTACCCGGCCTCATTTCGATACATGCGCCAAGGGCGGAATCACATCACTGGTTGCGTACATTCTTGATTCTTGCCCCTGTCATGGTATATCATTTCTGTCACCTTACCACGCCCGGCTTGTATACAGACACTTCCCTGCACTGATTCGGGTCGGCGTGCCCCAGGCCGGCCTCATTTCAATACATGCGCCAAGGGCGGAATCGCATCACTGGTTGCGTACATTCCTGATTCTTGCCCCTGTCATGGTATATCATTTCTGTCACCTTACCACGTCCGGCATGAATGCAGTCACTTCCCCGCACTAATTCGTGTCGGCGTGCCCTAGGCCCGGCCTCATTTCAATACATGCGCCAAGGGCGGAATCGCATCACTGGTTTGCGTACATTCCTGATTCTTGCCCCTGTCATGGTATCTCTTTTCTGTCACCTTACCACGCCCGGCATGAATGCAGTCACTTCCTCGCACTAATTCGTGTCGGCGTGCCCTAGGCCCGGCCTCATTTCAATACATGCGCCAAGGGCGGAATCGCATCACTGGTTTGCGTACATTCCTGATTCTTGCCCCTGTCATGGTATCTCATTTCTGTCACCTTACCACGCCCGGCATGAATGCAGTCACTTCCTCGCACTAATTCGTGTCGGCGTGCCCCAGGCCCGGCCTCATTTCAATACATGCGCCAGGGGCGGAGTCGCAAAAAAAAAAAAAAAAAAAAAAAAAAAAAAAACTTTGATTCTTGCCCTTGTCATGTTATATCATTTCTGTGTCACCTTACCACGCCCCGGCGTTAATTGGTCACCCGCCTGTACGAATTCACGCCGGCGTGCCCTAGGCCGGCCGCATTTCTACTAAAAAAAAAAAAAAAAAAAAAGGGAGCTGGGAGTCGGACCCGGTGGCAGCTGGATGTCACAGTTCGGCCTCAGCGTACCCAGGCAGTCGGCCTCGTTTCACGGTTGCCTCATTTCTGTACGTGCTCCAGAGTCCGGCCCACAGGCACCCCATACGGTACGAACGGGCCGGGCCCTGTCACGGGAAGTTTCATTCAGTTATGGCAACATGTCAAGTCAGTCATCCGTGTTGTCATCTGTCATTGGGATCCCACAGCGGTCTCGGCAGACGACTCAAGTCACTATCGCCTGTTGTTATCATCTACGTTGGGTTCCGTCGCTCTGGACGGCAGCAGTTTTAGGCTCTTAAATAGGTACTTTCTCTCACACTCTCTCAGGTCAGTCGGATTCAGTAGGTCCACCTGCACCAGCTTGATCAGGGTTCCAGCAGGTAATAAAAAAAAAAAAAAAAAAAAAACGCAGGGGCACGGGGGCTCCTGCTTTCTAGTGGCAGGTACGTATATCATAGGTGACACATCCAAACTCATTTCTTGTCACCTTTTATAGGCCCAGCCTGCAGACACGTGACCAGTCTACCAAGTGACAGGTCTTGGCAGCCGCCATGTCATCAGTCGGCAGCGATGACCTCACCACCCCGCTATCTCCGGCGTCAGCCTCCGAGGCTGGCAGTGTCCAGTCTCTCAGGGCATGGACAATTCCCAGGCTGTCCGCCGAGCTGAGACGCAGTGGGATACCCTTCTCGTCCGCGGCCAGGAAGGCGGAGCTATTCAGGCTCCTCTTCCCACCACCGGCCGCAGCAAGCCCCAGCAGCCAGCAGGCGTCTCTGGAATCGATTTCAGCCGCCGTCGCTCAGCTACACACCCTCGTGTCTTCCCTGTCTTCCTCAATCGTTGAGGTCCAGGACAGGGTGTCTCGTCTAGAGGCCAGCCCGGCTGCCACGGTTCCGGACCCTGCGGTGGTCCCAGCCATCAGTGCACCGGCCGCAGGTAGTGAGTTTGCCACGACTACCGTTCACCCTTCCCACCTGGTGCCACCCAGCGTAAGGAAGGACATACTAGAGGGCAGAGACGTTAATCTGGCCTCACTCTTGATCTCGGTCCATGACTTGGCCGAGAACAAGGCCTACACCTGGGGGGACGTCTCGGTGGTTTTGAAAGCGAAGGATCCGAGGCTCAACAGGAAGCTCACGGTGCCCGAGTTCACGCTCGCTTTCGGCATGTTTAGGGACGTGCTGTGCTCAGCCTCCCCCGGCAGACGGGAGGAACTGGACCTCTACCTCCATTTGATCGTAGACCTGGGCCACAAATACGGTGGCTCAGCGTTCTACGACTATCATCGGTCCTTCTCGGCCAAAGCCGCAGCCAGATTCTCACAGTTTCATTTGTCAACGGACTGGAGCGTAGTGGACACGGAGTTATTCTGCCGCCACTTCGCAGGCCTTCGCTCCCCGCTATGTGCTGTCTGTCAGTCAGCGTCCCACACCACGGTCTGGTGTGCCAACATAGCCTCTGTCCATCCGATAGCTAGCACGGCCTCTACCAGCACGAGCCAGGCTCAGCAGGCCCCGGCGCATGGGCAAAAGGTGGACAAGTTGGGACGTCCGGTGCGGATGGTTGGGGGAGCCGCCATTTGCAACAATTTTAATTACAGCTCCTGCAATTTCAGCCAGTGCCGGCTCTTGCACGTTTGCACCCTATGCCAGAGGGCGCACCCCAGGATCCTGTGTGAGGTCAAACAGAAGAAACCATGACTAAGCCGGGTCAATGTCCTTTGGCTCGGTGTTTACTTGACCTCACACCCCACTCCGTCACTCGCCAGCTACCTCATCCGAGGCTTCACTGATGGGTTTCATACCGGGCTCATCACCCTGCCCCACTCCACCCACGAATGTCCGAACCTACGCTCAGCAGCAACAGATGAGCCAGCGATTGACGTCCTTTTGCAGACGGAGTTGGATCGGGACTTCATGATAGGCCCGTTCTGTCAATCTCCCTTCAGCATCTGGAGGGTTAGCCCTATCGGGCTTGTGCAGGGAAAGTTTTCAAATAAAAAACGTCTGGTGTATGATCTGTCAGCGCCTCATTCTTCCGTCGTTCCCAGTCTCAACTCGCTCATCCCCTCCGAGGAGTTCTCGCTGAAGTACGCTTCGGTAGACATGGCTATCCAGGCCATTCTCAGGGCAGGGGTGGGTGCTTGGCTCTCGAAGGCGGACATATCCGACGCCTTCAAGCTGCTGCCCATTCATCCTTCCCTGTAGTGCTGGCACGGCATCAAGTGGAGGGAGCGATATTACTTCGCGACCAAATTGACCTTCGGGTCTAAGAGTAGTCCTTGGCTATTTGACAAGTTCGCGGAGACCCTGGCGTGGATCCTTCTCCATGAGGCACAGTGCCACGAGGTCATCCATTATTTGGATGACTTCCTTCTGATAGAACCGCCCGGGGCTTCCCCAGGGGACCTTGGAAAGTTGAGGACGGTTTTCGACAATCTGAACGTCCCCATAGCAGAGCACAAGTTTGACGGCCCGGCACACAAGATCACGTTCTTGGGCGTCGACCTTGACACGCTTGCCATGCAGGCCAGCCTTCCCGCAGATAAGTTGGACCGTATCAGGACGGTTCTGCGAGAATTCACCCGTGTGGGGGGATGTACTCAGAAGCAACTTCAGTCTCTCCTCGGGATGCTGAACTTTGCTGTGAGGATCATCCCCCAGGGCCGCTCCTTCGTGTCCCGGTTGCTGGTCTTCCTGTCCTACACTCAGGACCCAGACCAGGTCATCAGGCTGGATTCTGCAGCCAGGGCAGATCTGGCCATGTGGGAACACTTTCTTAGTGATTGGAACGGTGTGTCCCTGTTCATCCCAGTCGTGTCCACGCAGTCACCACAGGTGGTGACCGACGCGGCCGCATCCACAGGATGCGCCGCCATTTTTGGCCATTTGTGGTTCGCCGCCCCTTGGCCTCCTCAAGCACTAGCCACACCGGGCTTCACTACTACGTCAGCCCTCTTTGAGCTCTTCCCTATTGTAGCAGCCGCTCACCTATGGGGTCACCTTTGGTCTGGACAGACTGTGGCTTTCTCGACAGACAATCAAGCCACAGCCGAGATCATCAGCAAGGGCAGGTCTAAGTCCAGGCCCGTCATGTCCTTCCTCCGCAGACTGGTCCAGCTATCCCTACAGCATCAGTTCAATGTTTACTGCTCGTTCATTCCAGGGAAGTTTAACTCAGCAGCGGACGCACTCTCCCGTTTTAACTTTATTTCTTTCTTTGAACAGATGCCAGGAGCCTGCCATCATTCAGCCACTATCCCGGATTGGTCACAACTGACCTTGGACTAGCCCCCCATCTACGCTCAGCTACCAACATCATTAACGCCTCACTCGCCCGCAACACCCGTCGGGCCTACCGGACTGCCTGGAGGGCGTTTAACAAGTTCCTGCCCCAGCGGCCTCGCGAGTCTTCCAGCCTCAAGCAGGTCATGGCGTTCATCGCCTATTGTCATTCACACCTAGCACTGTCACACAGCACGATACGCCAGTACATGGCCGGGGTGCAGCACTACCTGTCACTTCAAGACCCCGCAAGGCCTTCGGTGTTCTCCTGCCACGCAGTGAGGGCTCTACTACGTGGAGTTCAGAAACACCAGCCGCCAGTCAGCCCGAAGCGGCTGCCTATCACGGGGGAGATCTTCAAGGGGATGTCAGACATCCTGGATAGGTCCCCTTTCGGTCTCCTCCTCAGCACCGTCCTGCAGGCTGCGATACACATGGCATTTTATGGGTTTCTACGGCCCAGCGAGTTCACTCGCAGCCACCCAGCCGGTCCAGTCTTGCATAGAAGTAATCTCTATCGCCACCAGGATCACTACGTCCTTCACTTGGCGACATCCAAAACTCAGCAGCGAGGTTCCGGAGTAGATATTCACCTGTACAGGACTCACAATAACTGGTGCCCAGTTGCCGTGTTGAACCGCCTGACGGCACTACTATCCGACCGCCCAGGGTCCAGCCCGCTTCTACCCTTTCCGGTAAAACCCCTCAACTCGTCACAATTCGTGGAACATGTCCGGGTCCTTCTCGGCAATCTTCAGTTGGACCCCAGCCAGTACTCCGGGCATTCATTCCGGATCGGGGCGGCCACGACGGCCTCAAGACAGGGGGTTCCGGACCACGTGAGTAAGAAACTGGGTCGGTGGAAATCGGCCTGCTTCTCCCGCTACATTCCTAACCCAAAGTTAGAAATGGCTCAGGCTTTTGCTCGACTTACTCAGTGACATTGCCTTTAATAAATAATTATCCCCTACCTGAAGGTTTTTGCCCCCTTATTTTGGCGTACCATACGGTAGACCAAGGCACACTTTCAGGTCTATTTCATGGTGGTGAGTTTTGTGTTGTTCCTATGTGTTATCGTTACTCATGTCGTCCGTAGGGCTCTAGACCATAAATTGGAAGGCCGGGTACCGGCCTGAAGTTATGGGAGGATCCCGGAGGGTATTTAAGCAGCCCAAAGGCCGCCGGTCTTTGTCGGTTTCCTGTGCGTGATACCCGCCCACCCTCCCCTATTAAAAGCCTCTTCCAAGTATTCTTACCCCAGACTGAATACTCATTCCACATTATTCCATAACTACTTCTTATCATTCTTTATCTAGGGTATGCCCCCTTATTTTGGCGTACCATACGGTAGACCAAGGCACACTTTCAGGTCTATTTCATGGTGGTGAGTTTTGTGTTGTTCCTATGTGTTATCGTTACTCATGTCGTCCGTAGGGCTCTAGACCATAAATATTATATGAGTCATTATGAGTCTTTTCAACATGTTATTTTTTTTCCACAAGTTTTTGGAAGACAGGGACAGAGCATTGTTAAGCTGGGCACACACATAATAAACTGTGTCCAGTTCAGCAGAAACCAGCAGAATTTGTAGCCCTCTCTGTTCAACAGAAGCAACTGATCACTGTATTCTGACAGTAAAAGGGGGGGGGGGTAGTACCCACTGTCAGAATACAGTGATCAGTGGCTTTTGTTGAAGCTTGTGTGGATGCAGGAATCTGTGAGTTTTTTTTCATTCAGCCCACTTGTAAGCAGGTGCTTACTGAGCTGTTACAATGTTGGTTGTGTTCAGTATTTCTGGGGTTAACGTGTCACTAACTTATGGACCTTGTTTGTGCACTGGTCCGAATCATTTGGTGGAGGGGTGACAATGGTGTGGGATTGTTTTTCAGGGGTTGGGCTTGGCCCCTTAGTTCCAGTGAAGGGAACTCTTAAGGCGTCAGCATACCAAGACATTTTGAACAATTTCATCCTCCCAACTTTGTGGGAAAATTAAGGGGATGGCCCCTTCCTGTTCCAACATGACTATGCACCAGTGCACAAACCAAGGTCCATAAAGACATGGATGAGTGAGTTTGGAGTGAAAGAACTTGACTGGTCTGCACAGAGTCCAGACTTCAACCAGATTGAACACCTTTGGGATGAATTAGAGTGTAGACTGCAAGCCAGGCCTTCTCATCCACATCAGTGCCTGACCTCACAAATGAGCTTCTGGAAGAATGGTCAAACATTCCCATAGACACACTCCTAAACCTTGTGGACAGCCTTCCCAGAAGAGTTGAAGCTGGTATGGCTGCAAAGGGCCAACTCAATATTGAACCCTACGGACTAAGACTGGAATGTCAATAAAGTTAATATGTGTGTAAAGGCAGGCGTCCCAATACTTTTGTTAATATAGTGTAATATGTAAACGTCACTAAACATATCTAAATGTGTCTAAACCTGCGTTAAAGAATGAACATCTAAGTACAGGGGAAAGTGATCTGGGAAGCATGAAAGTTGTTTATACTTCCAGAGAACGTCTGTGTTTAGAAAAGCTAAGATCTATTTCTCCTGTCTCTAGGGATTCCGACCATGTGTATGCCCCATCTGACTTTTCCGTCAAAAATTCAGATGGACTTAGATAGATAGAGAACATGTTCTAAATTTTTCAGACAGAAAAAATTTAGAGAGGAAAAACCACTGGTCTGTATGCTGTTCCGACGCACCAAAAATCATGCATGCTTTGAAGCAAATACGAGACCGAAGCTATTGGCTTCTGGCTATTGAACTTCCGTTTTCTAGTCCCGTCATACGTGTTGTACGTCACTGAGTTCTGGATGGTCAGTATTTGGTGTGACCGTGTGTATGCAAGACAGCTTGAGCGGAATTCCGTCAGAATTCCGTAGAAAAAAACCTTCAGAGTTTATTCTGACGGCAAAACCGGTTGTGTGTACAGGGCATGACCCTTTCCCAACCAGATGTTTTTATGCATGACTTTCTAATTTACTTACTTATTACTAATTTGAGTATGACCCTCTTTTGCTAAAACAGACTCATTGAGCCATGGACACTAAAGTAATATCTACATGAATGGCACCACACAAGGTTTCCCAGCAGAACAAAGCATCACACTGCCTTCGCTGGCTTGTTTTCTTCCCATGGTGCATCCTGGTGCCATCTCTTCCCCAGGTAAGTGATGCACCCGGCCATTGACATGATGTAAAAGAAAACTTGATTCATCAGACCAGGCCACCTTCTTCCATTGCTCCGTAGTCTAGTTCTGATGTTCATGTGACCATTGTAGAAGCTTTTGGCTGTAGACAAGGGTCACCATGGTCTTCACAGCCCCATACACAACAAACTGTGATGCCTATTTTTTTTTGCTTTTACCACATCAACTTCATGGACAACGTGTTCACTTGCTGCCTAATATATCCCACCAATTTTCAGATGCCATTGTAATGAGATATTCTCTTTACCTGTCAGCAGCCATAATGTTATGACTATTTGGTGTGCATAAGGTCTCATAAACTTAAAAAAAAAATGAAGAAACATATGTATTATAAACTCACATCTTTGAAAGCAGCTTTTAATTACATGCATTAGTGGTTACATTTATCTTTTAGTACCAACATAGTAGATTAAATAATAATACAAGACAGTTACTGCATCATGGCTAACTGCTATATATTATCTCAAAACATGACTGATTTGAAAGGTTTTTTTTATTTAAAAAAAATGGGTTTAGTTTTTTTCACATTTATTGATAATACCACAAGAAATAAATATAATGACACTACACCACCAAGAGTGTTTAGAGTAACTATATGTGTATATATTGCTAGTTTCTAACATCCACTGTGAGCAGTAAAAAAGAACGATGGTCTGTAAAACACTGCAAAATGAAAGAAAAAGAAAAGTGTACTTCATTCATGATTCATTCTGGTGGGGACCACCGCTTAGTTTTAGGAAATACATTGTGGTGGAATATTACGTACAGTCTAGCCCTGAGTCTGATCTATTTGATGGAGACAGTAAAATAATATTATCCACACCCATTTGTTCGGTGATCTCATTCTTTTAGAGGAACTTCAAAATAAGTGACATATACTGATGAGTATACATGATATTTCTGTGAGGGAAAAGTTTGTACAAAAATATGTTATATACCCATGTCTTATATTTTTGTTTACGCATTATGAACTGCATTGATTGAAGAATGACACTTTTTAACAGTTACTAAACTACTACTGAATATTTAATATACCTAAAGCTCACAGCACATTAGCCTGGTGGTCAATGCTTCATACATTGGTGGCCAGTGGGAAGAATGCTCCCGTTACAATAGATAAAAAGATCATTGATGGCAGTTATTACATATCTGAGAAGCAGAAATATGCTATTTGCTCAAGAGACCCTTAACAACATCTGCAGGAAACCTAGTTTAGTAAAGTTGATACATGCAGCATTTTTATTTTAAAATTTTGACTTTTAAAACCTAATGGTGCCCATATACTAGACGAAAAATCATTCGACGATCTGTCATTTGGACAGTTCTATTGTTTTTTTTTTTTTGTCCAGTTAATGGGCACAAATTGAAAATCAGTTGTGATGTTTTTGAGCTCAAAAGTCAAAGGAAAAGTTTGGAAAACTTCTGCCTAATGGATGATAAATTGAAAGGTTAATGTGTTTCTCACCCGTTAAAAATTAAACTGTTGGTACTGCGGATATGTGACCCAGAAGCAAAAAAACAAACAAGACAATAGTTCACTTATGTCCATTGAACAATTTATCATCCAAAATTGGGTCATTACATGATGACAATATGGTTTGCTACCACGACCGTGTGTTCGCTTTGAATTGATTGATTTTTGGCCTGGTGCATGGCTAGCATAAGTGTAGTTGAAAGAAAACACAAAAACCAGCACAAGGGACACACATAACTTACAGTCAGTAGGATATGTTCCTCTTCTGTTAGCTGAAATCCTCCTCAATTGATGCCCCTACCCCTGCAATTTTTCAGTGTGGCAGGGGTTTATAAAACTCTAGGAGCCATCACAGGCTTTCAACAAATATGCCTGACTATGCCTGCCCTTTCTGCCCTGCACCTCCATTCATAGAAGTCAGTACTACAGCTTCTATGAATGAAACATGATCTGTGAAAGAATGGAGCAGGCCTTTCAATTCATCCACCCATCCTCCATGAATAGATAATTTTTCATTCCCACAGATCAATAAGTCCTTGCCTCACTGGAAGATAATAGCAGCAGGAGTGGGGAAATATCAATGGAGAAGGATTTCACAGAACAGAAGAGGCATCAGCATAAGGGACTCATTCTATTGACTGTAAGTTATGTCCTTTGTACTGATTTTTGTGTTTTTTATTTTGACAAAACGTAGGCTTTAATGTTGTATTTATTATATGCAATAGAAAAAAGGCAGCATACCAAAAAAGTTCTGATTGAGGGAGTTTGTGTCTTTCACATTATTAAGGAAAAAGAGGTAGGTGATGATAACTCACAAATTTGGGTTAGATTAGAGGAGGTCCATTCTTTAAAAGATTTAGGAACTAAACATGCAGGGCGGAAAAGTGGATTTCTAATAAACAATAATAGCGATATATGGGGTGATTGTAGTCCATTAACTATTTTAAATTTATCCCAGATAGCCACTGTATGTTTAGTTATAACATTTTTAAAAGTTTTACGGTCAGACGAGTTACACCATATTAGGTTTGGTATGGAAAATGGGTTGCAATCTATCGATTCTAGTGCTACCCAAAGCGGAGTTTCATGTGTTGCGTGGTATTTAGGTATATGTGCTATTTAAGCTGCATGGTAATATGAGGTAAAATTAGGAAACCCTAGTCCATCTTTAAGTTTGGGAAGGTAAAGGGTATGTTTGTGTAAGCAAGGTTTTAAAGAGCCCCAAATGAAAGCAAATGCTTTACGTTGTAGTATCCTAAGAAAATATGCCGGGACAGGGATCGATAAGGCTCAAAAAATATATAAGATTTTGGGTAATATAGTCATTTTTATTACATTAATTTTACCAATCCATGATATTGGTAAGGAAGACTATTGTTTATAGAAATTGGAGATTTGCCGCAGTATTGGAGGGAAATTAGCAGTGAAATGGTCTGAGAGATTGGGAGTGAGAGTAATTCCTAAATAAGGGAGGCTTGAGGTGGACCAGGAGAAAGGAAGGGATATTTGTGCTTGTTGTAAGATATGAGAAGGTAAGGAAATATTTAAGGCAGTAGATTCTTGAGAGTTAACCACTTAAGCCCCGGACCATGTTGCTGGCCAAAGACCAGAGTACTTTTTGCGATGCGGCACTGCATCATTTAACTGACAATTGCGCGGTCATGCAACGTGGCTCCCAAACAAAATTGACAAAATTTACCTTTTATTCCCACAAATAGAGCTTTCTTTTGGTGGTATTCGATCACCCCTGCGTTTTTTTTTTTTGCGCTATAAACAAAAAAAGAGCGACAATTTTAATTAAAAACCCATTATTTTTTACATTTTGCTATAATAAATATTACCCAAAAAGATATAAAAAAAATTTTTTTTCCTCAGTTTAGGCCGATATGTATTCTTCTACATATTTTTGGTAAAAAAAAATTGCAAAAAGCGTTTATTGATTGGTTTGCACAAAAGTTATAGCGTTTACAAAATAGTGGATAGTTTTATGTAATTTTTATTAATAATAATTTTTTTTTTACTAGTAATGGCGGCGATCAGCGATTTTTATCGTGACTGCGACATTATGGCGGACACATCGGACATTTTTGACACATTTTTGGGACCATTGTCATTTATACAGCAATCAGTGCTATACAAATGCACTGATTCCTGTGTAAATGACACTGGCATTGAAGGGGTTAACCACTAGGGGGCAGTTAAGGGGTTAAGTGTGTCCTGGGGAGTGACTCTAACTGTGGGGGACATGGCTACGTGTGGCACGTCACTGATCATAGCTCCCAAACACAGGGAGCTATGATCAGTGACACTGTCACTAGGCAGAACAGGGAGATGCTTGTTTACATCTGTCCGTTCTTCCTCTCCATGAGACGATCGTGGGTATCCCCGCGGACATCGAGTCCGCAGGACCTGCAATCCGACTCACGGAGCTTGCCGCAGGTGGGCGTGCGTGCCGCCGGCATCGCACGGATGCCCGCAGGCCGCCTCTTAAAGGGCAACGTACAGGTACGTTAGTTTGCCTGTACTTCTGCTGCAGTATATCAGTATATCTGCGTGAGGCGGTCGGCAAGCTGTTAATAGTTAGACCAGAAATGTGGGCGAATTGATCGAGTTTGTTTATAATGTTAGGAGTAGGGATGAGCCGAACACCCCCCGTTCGGCTCGCACCAGAACCCGCGAACGGACCTAAAGTCCGTGCGAGCTTTAGAACCTTATTAGTTTTAATGGATGCAAACGCTCAAAATTAAAAGTGCTAATTTTAAAGGCTAATATGCATGTTAATGTCATAAAAAGTGTTTGGGGACCTGGGTCCTGCCCCAGGGGACATGTATCAATGCAAATTTTTTTTTTTAAAAAAACGGCCATTTTTTTTCAGGAGCAGTGATTTTAATAATGCTTAAATTGAAACAATAAAAGTGTAATATTCCTTTAAATTTCGTACCTGGGGGGTGTCTATAGTATGCATGTAAAGGGGCGCATGTTTCCCGTGTTTAGAACTGTCTCTGCAAAAAGTGTCATTTTTGCAAGTAAAAAAGCTATTTAAAATCACTCGCGGCTAATGTGTATTGACGGCTCCCGTAATACAGAGAACAGTCATTCATTGAAACTGAAAGTCATTCATAAAAAAAAAAGTCATTGATAAAAAATAAAAAAAATGAAAAAAAAAAAAAAGCGTGGGGGTCCCCCCAAATTCAATAACCAGGCCCTTCAGGTCTGGGATGGATATTAAGGGGAACCCCAGCCAAACTAAAAATAAAAAATGGCGTAGGGTCCCCCTCAAAATCCATACCAGACCCTTGAGGTCTGGGATGGATTTTAAGGGGAACCCTAGCCAAAAAAAATGGCGTGGGGTCCCCCTCAAAATCCATACCAGACCCTTATCCGAGCACGCAACCTGGCAGGCCGCAGGAAAAGAGGGGGGGACGAGAGCGGCCCCCCCTCCCGCCTGAACCGTACCAGGCCACATGCCCTCAACATTGGGAGGATGCTTTGGGGGTCTAAGACTCTTGTCCCCATGTTGATGAGGACAAGGGCCTCATCCCCACAACCGTGCCCGGTGGTTGTGGGGGTCTGTGGGCGGGGGGCTTATTGGAATCTGGAAGCCCCCTTTAACAAGGGGACCCCCAGATCCCACCCCCCCCCGTGTGAAATGGTAAGGGGGTACAAAAGTACCCCTACCATTTCACCAAAAAAGTGTCAAAAATGGTAAAAATGACAGGAGACGGTCTTTGACAATTCCTTTATTAAAATCTTCTTTCTTCTTTCTTCATCCTTCGGTTTCTTCATCTTCTCCTTCCGTCATCTTCTTCCATCTTCTTCCATCTTCTTCTTCCTCCGATCCGCTTCTTCTTGCGCTGGTCTTCTCGTCCTTCTCGTCCGGCATCTTCTTCCGTCGGCGTCGGTGTCGGTGTCTCTTCTTGGGCCGTTCCGCGCAATGGGAGGCTCCCGCTGTGTGAGGCTCCGCTCCGTCTGACAGGTCTTTTATAACGGAGGGCACCTGGTGACCCCGCCCCCCTCTGACGTCATGGGGAAAGCCATAGGGAATTCCCCATGACGTCCCCGTGCGTCAGAGGGGGCGGGGTCACCAGGTGCCCTCCATTATAAAAGACCTGTCAGACGGAGCGGAGCCT
This sequence comes from Lithobates sylvaticus, assembly GCA_028564925.1. Taxonomy (NCBI): domain Eukaryota; kingdom Metazoa; phylum Chordata; class Amphibia; order Anura; family Ranidae; genus Lithobates; species Lithobates sylvaticus. Next base: position 285,702,544 of record CM053030.1, read on the forward strand.
CACACAGCGGGAGCCTCCCATTGCGCGGAGCGGCCCAAGAAGAGACACCGACGCGGACGCCGACGGAAGAAGATGCCGGACGAGAAGGACGAGAAGATCAGCGCAAGAAGAAGCGGATCGGAGGAAGAAGAAGATGGAAGAAGATGGAAGAAGATGACGGAAGGAGAAGATGAAGAAACCGAAGGATGAAGAAAGAAGAAAGAAGATTTTAATAAAGGAATTGTCAAGACCGTCTCCTGTCATTTTTACCATTTTTGACACTTTTTTTGTGAAATGGTAGGGGTACTTTTGTACCCCCTTACCATTTCACACAGGGGGGGGGCGGGATCTGGGGGTCCCCTTGTTAAAGGGGGCTTCCAGATTCCGATAAGCCCCCCGCCTGCAGACCCCCACAACCAATGGCCAGGGTTGTGGGGAAGAGGCCCTTGTCCTCATCAACATGGGGACAAGGTGCTTTGGGGGGGACCCCAAAGCACCCTCCCAATGTTGAGGGCATGTGGCCTGGTACGGTTCAGGCGGGAGGGGGGGGCGCTCTTGTCCCCCCCTCTTTTCCTGCTGCCTGCCAGGTTGCGTGCTCGGATAAGGGTCTGGTATGGATTTTGAGGGGGACCCCACGCCATTTTTTTTGGCTAGTGTTCCCCTTAAAATCCATCCCAGACCTCAAGGGTCTGGTATGGATTTTGAGGGGGACCCTACGCCATTTTTTTTTTTTTTTTTGGCTGGGGTTCCCCTTAATATCCATCCCAGACCTGAAGGGCCTGGTTATTGAATTTGGGGGGACCCCCACGCTTTTTTTTTTGTTATTTATTAATGAATGACAGTTCTCTGTGTTACAGGAGCCATCAATTCATTAGCCGCGAGTGCTTTTAAATAGCCTTTTTTCCTGCAAAAAATGACACTTTTTGCAGGGAAAGTGCTGTTCTAACAGCACGCACACACAAATCCCCAGAAATAGAGCATGTCTTGTCAGCAGTCAGCAACACACTGACACGCTGACACTGTGACTGAAACATAATATGCAAGGCCGCGTGGGGCGTGTACTAAAGCCCCTGAGCTATAATTGGCTACAGGCATCCTGCCTGTAGCCAATTATGGCTCTCCTCGCTGCCGGCGCTGTGATTGGCCAAGCATGCGGGGTCACAGTGCATGCTTGGCCAATCATCAGCCAGCATTGCACTGCGACTAGCGCAATGCATTGCGGGCCGCTCGCATCACACGAATTTGATGCGAGCGGCCCCAATAGTTCTGGGCTCGCCGAGCGAGCGAACGCCCGGTGCTCGATTCGAACATGGGTTCGAATCGAACACCGGGCCCATCCCTAGTTAGGAGTAGAGATATGGGGGGATGACATGAAAATTAAGATATCGTCAGCAAATAGGCATGGTTTGTGCTTGTGACCAGCTAAATCTAGACCTTTGATAGAGGGGTCGTTACGGATTCCTTGGGCAAGTAGGGCAAATAAAAGTGGGAAAGTGGACAGCCCTGACGTGTTCCTCTACAGATGTCAAACATGTTTGATTTATATCCTGCATATTTAATATAGGCTTTGGAGTTTTTGTATAATGACAAAACCCATTTAAGAAAATGAGAACCAAATCCCCATTGTAGGGTAAAATCTAGGTATGACCATGATACTGTATTGAATGCTTTTTTGATGTCTAGAGATAGAAGACACATGGGTATTCGTCGTGTTTTGGCTGCTTGAATCAATAGAGTAGTCCTGCGTATGTTATCTGTAGCTTGGCATAATGGAATAAAGCCTACTTGATCTGTGTTTATTAAAGAACCTATGATATTATTTAAGCGGGTCGCTAGAACTTTCGGTAGTACCTTTATGTCGAGATTAAGTAAAGATATAGGCCTGTAATTAGCACAAGATGTTTCATCTGACTGAGGTTTGGGAATCATTGTAATTATAGCTGTTAATGTCTCAGAGCGAAAGGATTGATTATTGAGAAGGGAATTAAAATCATCTGTTAACATTGGAGAAAGGATATGAGTAAATATCTTATAATAAGGGGCCGAGAAGCCATCAGGACCTGGACGTTTGTTAGGTTTAAGATATTTAATTGCTAATTCCACTTCTGTAGATATAATGGGACTTTCAAGGCTATCACGTTGTGTTAAGGGAATAGTCGGGAGTTTAATTTGTGAGAAAAATGATTCTGCAGAGGTTTGATCAAAAGATCCTTCTTTTTTATATAGGGAAGTGAGATGTTTGTGAAAGGTATTAAGGATCTTTACTGGGTTACAAGTGTATGTATCATGGGGTAATTTTAGTCAAATCGGTTTAGAAGGGCAATTTAATTTTTTAAGTGCTCGGGCAAGAAGAGTAACAGGTTTATTTGCATTGAGATAGAATTTATGTTTAGTTTTACGCAAAGGATTTGTCAGCAGATTCTGAAAAAAAAGGTTGAGATTTAGACATGCCTTATCAAGCAGTTTTTTAGTTATACGGGTAGGATTAGATTAAAAATTTGCATGGCAAGTATTAAATTCCATTTCAAATTTTTGTTACATTTGTCGTTTTCTTTTTTTAAGAAATGATGCCTGGCCTAAACAGACCCCTCAGAGAACCGGTTTATGTGCTTCCCATAATGTTAATGGCGATATATCTTATTTTGAGCTAGATAGTGTTTTATGGCTATTTCTAAATCAGAGGCATGTGATGGGTGGGATAGGATTGAATCATTAATATACCACGTGGAATCTTGTCTTTTAGGTATTAGAGAGGTAAAAGTTGATAGAATAGCACTGTGATCAGTCCATGTAAAAGGGATAACTGATGAAGTAAGCAGTTCCGGGGACATGCTTATTTAGGTCAATATGTGATGAATACGGGAAAATGTTTTATGAGGATGGGAATATAATGTATATTGGCATTTCGTAGGGTTAATTTCACACCAGGAATCTAGTGACGCATGTTGCTGAAGAAGTCTTGAAACCTTTGAGATTGAGGATTGTATGCGGTAGGGGTTGGGGATATATCTAAAAAAAGGATATAGAACTTGATTTGAGTCTCCACAGATTAAAACTGTGCCCATTTTATGTGTATCTATTACTTGAAATAAGTGGGAGAGGAATGAGGATGGATTTCTATTAGGCCCCTTTCACACTGGGGCGGTGAGCCGCGGTGACGGTAAAGCAGCGCTATATTTAGCGCTGCTTTACCGTCGTTTTCACCGCGGTTTTCGGCCGCTCGCGGTGCGGTTTTACCCCCCACGAGTGGCCGAAAAAAGGGTTAAACACCCCCCGCAGAGCGCCACCGTAGCGGCGCTTTGCGGCGGTATTGCCGCGGTTTTACCGCGGTCTCCCATTCTTTTCAATGGGAAGGAGCGGTATAGGAGCGGTCCAAAGATGCTGCTAGCAGGACTTTTTTTTGTCATCCTGCTAGCGCACCGCTCCAGTGTGAAAGCCCGCCGGCTTTCACACTGGAGTTAAAGGGGCCGGATTTTTTCATGCGGTGAACAGGCGCTATTTTTAGCGCTGCACCGCATGAAAAACGCCCCGGTGTGAAAGGGGCCTAAGGAGCATAGTAGGTTACCACTGTGATTGGGGAATCGCATAGATGTCCCGTAAGTATAAGATATCCACCTTCCAGATCTTTGATCTCTGTAAGAAGGGAAAAGGGTGTAGATCGATGAAATGCTATTAGCACTTCTTGATGTTTAGATTTAGCAGAGGCTGTGATAATTGGGGATAAACTGAGCCAAAATATTTAGGAGTTGAAAGGTCTGTAAAATGAGTTTCTTGGAGGCATACTATGTGTGCGTTTTTGCAGGATATTTAGAACTCATGCGTTTAATGTAAGGACATTTAAAGGGGCCATCTAGAGACCATAAGGAGGATATTGTAGTATATTGTATTCATAGATTGTAAATTTATAGGTACCCCGGGGAGTAAAGACATAAAGAAGGGAGCAAAGACATATTGCTAAGGAAGAAAGAGAAAGTAAGGATCTTATGTACAAATAATTTACAATTAACTGTGTAAATAGCAAAAAGTAAAATAGTGTCTTTCTGAGTGCGTATACAACACTAACTCAGAGGCCTAGAATCTGTCAGAGGAGACCCCCCACCAAAAAATAAGAATGGAGGGGTGTCCTAGGTCAGAAAAATGGGGGAAGCAGTGACAATTTCTCGGGTACCTAACAGCCAAAAGGTACATTTGAAAAAAAATATATATAATATCTTGGACATCCAGTTTCAACAGTAAAAAAAAAAAATGGGTAAAACTAAAAGAAAAGTTAATTTGGGGTTCCTAGCACCAAGTGGTCCCGAGATACAGGGCCCCAAATTCGGTCAACTGTGTCCATCGGCAGCAATGTCATTTTGGGACCCTTTGGGTCCAGAGACCACAAATTTTGGTTGCTGCTAGGTGGCATCTAGGAACCCTTAACTACCAAGTTTAAAGTTTGGTGGACCTATGGCTGCAAATGGGCATAGTGAGGCATGCAAATGGGCACAGTGAGGCTGCAAATGGGCATTGTTGACCCTCTTTTCTACTTAAGTGAGCTGTGCATTTCTCACCCTAGGCTTATACTCGAGTCAATAAGTTTTCCCAGTTTTTTGTGGTAAAATTAGGTGCCTCGGCTTATATTTGGGTCGGCTTATACTCAAGTATATATGGTAGTTAACCATAAACATCTTTAACATAAGGTGAGTGTGAACCTCATCTGTATTTTCTGTAAAATATAAAAATATAAAAACTATACGACTTCTCTTAAGGTTATATAGCTAATAAAATAAAAATAAAAATCTATATGATTTGCTTAACATTACTGATTGTTTCAGGAATACCAGTAATGGAAAAGGTAGGTAATGCTATTGGTTATCTGGAACATTAAAGATGGATCTATTTTAGTATTAAAAATTTAAAGGATAACTAAATTTGTTCCTTTGAATTAAAATAAGTTAGATAAGGCTACGACCAGAACAATATGTAATACTTTTTAGAGATATTGGAAGGGAATGAGAAGGAGAGGAGTTAGGGAAGGAGGAGGAGAAAGGGGAATAGGGGGAGGGGATTGTGGAAGGGGGAGAGGGAGGATAATTCATAACTTATTAAAACAGTATTAAAGTAGGTATATTCAAACTATAATAAACACAGTAAGTACTCAGCGACCACTGAAAGGGAGAGCCCTAAAATAAGGTAAACTTCAGGCTGATATACGAAAGCCATTTAGTCCATTGTGTCCGGAGGGTCTGGGTCTGGAGTGTTGAATCAACCTCTCTTAGAGGAGTTTTGTCTGCTTCTATCATTTCCAAATTTGGAGGATTCTTGCGATTTGGAGGATTCTTGAGGAGAACTGGATGTTGTGCGTCGACGAGGGCAAGCTGAGGGTCTTTAATAAAGATGAAGTTCCTGTAAGATGTTCAGTAGTTCATCTGAGGATTTGCATGAATGCTTAATGCCTTGATGTGTCAAGTGAATAGAGAATGGGAATCCCCATTGGTAAGGGAGCTGGTGATGCTGTAAATTTTAAAGCAAGGGTTTCATCGCGCGTTGCTTAGCTACAGTTATTTGGGAAAGGTCAGCAAAGAGCTGATAGGGGTTACCTTGGAATATGAGGGACTCTTTGCTTCTGGCAGCAGGTATGAGTTGCTCCTTGGTGCAAAAGAAATAACATTTTGCAATTATGTCAAGGGGGGGCTTCTGGTCTGTGAGGTGTTAAAGCTCTGTGGATTCTATCCATTTCTAATCATTCAATCGGTATTGATGGTGACAATTCTTGGAAGAGAGCAGTCATGGTAGATTGAAGGTCAGTAATAGCCTCAGGTATACCACGTATACGGAGATTTGAGCGACGTGCTCTATTTTCAAAATCATATTTACCCTGCCGCTCGAGTGTCCGTGGAGTCCAGAGAAAAGCAGAGCTTCAGTGGGACCTGTCGGTCGCCGTCAGCTCTGCGCATGCACCCCCCTGCACTCATTTATTTAAACATTTTCTCGACACCCAAGTGGGAAATTGATGCTTTAAAGGTTTTGAAATTAGTGACCTGTGGTAAATATGCAAAATGGCAGTCCACAGTAATATTACTCTGACATCCAAAAACTTCTTACTGGACATTGCTTGCTAGCGCATTTGTATGAGAATGTCTTTAGTAGTTATTTGACAGTCCGATATTAACCACTTAAGGACCGAGCCTCTTTCTGAGTGTTTACAAGATAAAAAAAAATTTTTTTGCTAGAAAATTACTTAGAACCCCCAAACATTATACATATATTTTTCTAACACCCTAGAGAATAAAATGGCGGTCGTTACAATACTTTTTGTCACACCGTATTTGCGCATTTTGAATTAAAAAAATAGGACAGCAGTAAAGTTAGCACATTTTCTTTTAATATTGTGAAAGATGATGTTACGCCGAATAAATTGATACCCAACTGGTCACGCTTCAAAGTTGCGCCCGCTCGTGGAATGGCGACAAACTTTTACCCTTAAAAATCTCCATAGGCGATGTTTAAAAAATTCTACAGGTTGCATGTTTTGAGTTACAGAAGAGGTCTAGGGCTAAAATTATTGCTCTTGCTCTAATGATCGCGGCAATACCTCACATGTTTGGTTTGAACACCATTTTCATATGCGGGCACTACTCACGTTTGCATTCGCTTCTGCACGCAAAAACTCGGTGGGACGGGGCACGTTTACATTTTTTTAAATGTATTTATTATTTATTTTAGCTTTTATTTAGAATTTTTACACTTTTCTTTTTTTTTTAAATGGTGTCACTTGTATTCCTATTACAAGGAATCCCTTGTAATAGAAAAGAAGCATGACAGGACCTCTTAAATAAGGATGGGCCCGGTGCTCGATGCGAACCCACGTTCGCATCGAGCACCGGGCGTTCGCTCGCTCGGCGAGCCCAGAACTATTTTGGCCGCTCGCATCACGTTCGTGTGATGCGAGCGGCCCCGCAATGCATTGCGGCCGGCGCGGCCGACGCAGTGCATTGCTGGCTGATGATTGGCCAAGCATGCACTGTGACCCCGCATGCTTGGCCAATCACAGCCCCGGAAACTCGAAGAGCCATAATTGGCTACAGGCAGGACGCCTGTAGCCAATTACAGCTCAGGGGCTGTAGTACACGCCCCCCCCTATAAAACGCCGCCACGCCGTCTGCGCCGGTCACATGCTGTTCCGGCGCAGATTGAGCAGGCTGTTTCTGTGACACTCTGTCTGCTGCATTTAGATAGATAGAGAGATTCACTTGCAGAGATTGAGTTAGATAGATTCAGTTACAAAGATTGATTGACAAAGAGGGGCTTGTAGTGTGCTCGTGGCAGGCAGGCAGAGCTCCTATATTTTGTTACCAGAAGCACCTATAGAACTTGTAGTGTGTTCGTGGCAGGCAGGCAGAGCTCCTATATTTTGTTACCAGAAGCACCTATAGGACTTGTAGTGTGTTCGTGGCAGGCAGGCAGAGCTCCTATATTTTGTTACCAGAAGCACCTATAGGACTTGTAGTGTGTTAGTGGCAGGCAGGCAGAGCTCCTATATTTTGTTACCAGAAGCACCTATAGGACTTGTAGTGTGTTCGTGGCAGGCAGGCAGAGCTCCTATATTTTGTTACCAGAAGCACCTATAGGACTTGTAGTGTGTTAGTGGCAGGCAGGCAGAGCTCCTATATTTTGTTACCAGAAGCACCTATAGGACTTGTAGTGTGTTCGTGGCAGGCAGGCAGAGCTCCTATATTTTGTTCCCAGAGGCACCTATAGGACTTGAAGTGTGTTAGTCCCATTACACACACAGAGCTATATTTTCTTCCCAGAAGCACCTATAGGACTTGAAGTGTGTTAGTCCCATCACACACACAGAGCTATATTTTCTTCCCAGAAGCACCTATAGGACTTGAAGTGTGTTAGTCCCATCACACACACAGAGCTATATTTTCTTCCCAGAAGCACCTATAGGACTTGAAGTGTGTTAGTCCCATTACACACACAGAGCTATATTTTCTTCCCAGAAGCACCTATAGGACTTGAAGTGTGTTAGTCCCATCACACACACAGATCTATATTTTGTTCCCAGAAGCACCTATAGGACTTGAAGTGTGTTAGTCCCATTACACACACAGAGCTATATTTTCTTCCCAGAAGCACCTATAGGACTTGAAGTGTGTTAGTCCCATTACACACACAGAGCTATATTTTCTTCCCAGAAGCACCTATAGGACTTGAAGTGTGTTAGTCCCATCACACACACAGATCTATATTTTGTTCCCAGAAGCACCTATAGGACTTGAAGTGTGTTAGTCCCATTACACACACAGAGCTATATTTTCTTCCCAGAAGCACCTATAGGACTTGAAGTGTGTTAGTCCCATCACACACACAGAGCTATATTTTGTTCCCAGAAGCACCTATAGGACTTGAAGTGTGTTAGTCCCATCACACACACAGAGCTATATTTTGTTCCCAGAAGCACCTATAGGACTTGAAGTGTGTTAGTCCCATTACACACACAGAGCTATATTTTCTTCCCAGAAGGACCTATAGGACTTGAAGTGTGTTAGTGGCAGGCAGGCAGAGCTCCTATATTTTGTTACCAGAAGCACCTATAGGACTTGTAGTGTGTTCGTGGCAGGCAGGCAGAGCTCCTATATTTTGTTCCCAGAGGCACCTATAGGACTTGAAGTGTGTTAGTCCCATTACACACACAGAGCTATATTTTCTTCCCAGAAGCACCTATAGGACTTGAAGTGTGTTAGTCCCATCACACACACAGAGCTATATTTTGTTCCCAGAAGCACCTATAGGACTTGAAGTGTGTTAGTCCCATTACACACACAGAGCTATATTTTCTTCCCAGAAGCACCTATAGGACTTGAAGTGTGTTAGTCCCATCACACACACAGAGCTATATTTTCTTCCCAGAAGCACCTATAGGACTTGAAGTGTGTTAGTCCCATTACACACACAGAGCTATATTTTGTTCCCAGAAGCACCTATAGGACTTGAAGTGTGTTAGTCCCATTACACACACAGAGCTATATTTTGTTCCCAGAAGCACCTATAGGACTTGAAGTGTGTTAGTCCCATCACACACACAGAGCTATATTTTCTTCCCAGAAGCACCTATAGGACTTGAAGTGTGTTAGTCCCATCACACACACAGAGCTATATTTTCTTCCCAGAAGCACCTATAGGACTTGAAGTGTGTTAGTCCCATCACACACACAGAGCTATATTTTGTTCCCAGAAGCACCTATAGGACTTGAAGTGTGTTAGTCCCATTACACACACAGAGCTATATTTTCTTCCCAGAAGCACCTATAGGACTTGAAGTGTGTTAGTCCCATCACACACACAGAGCTATATTTTGTTCCCAGAAGCACCTATAGGACTTGAAGTGTGTTAGTCCCATCACACACACAGAGCTATATTTTGTTCCCAGAAGCACCTATAGGACTTGAAGTGTGTTAGTCCCATTACACACACAGAGCTATATTTTGTTCCCAGAAGCACCTATAGGACTTGAAGTGTGTTAGTCCCATCACACACACAGAGCTATATTTTGTTCCCAGAAGCACCTATAGGACTTGAAGTGTGTTAGTCCCATTACACACACAGAGCTATATTTTCTTCCCAGAAGCACCTATAGGACTTGAAGTGTGTTAGTCCCATCACACACACAGAGCTATATTTTCTTCCCAGAAGCACCTATAGGACTTGAAGTGTGTTAGTCCCATTACACACACAGAGCTATATTTTCTTCCCAGAAGCACCTATAGGACTTGAAGTGTGTTAGTCCCATCACACACACAGAGCTATATTTTCTTCCCAGAAGCACCTATAGGACTTGAAGTGTGTTAGTCCCATTACACACACAGAGCTATATTTTGTTCCCAGAAGCACCTATAGGACTTGAAGTGTGTTAGTCCCATTACACACACAGAGCTATATTTTGTTCCCAGAAGCACCTATAGGACTTGAAGTGTGTTAGTCCCATCACACACACAGAGCTATATTTTCTTCCCAGAAGCACCTATAGGACTTGAAGTGTGTTAGTCCCATCACACACACAGAGCTATATTTTCTTCCCAGAAGCACCTATAGGACTTGAAGTGTGTTAGTCCCATCACACACACAGAGCTATATTTTGTTCCCAGAAGCACCTATAGGACTTGAAGTGTGTTAGTCCCATTACACACACAGAGCTATATTTTCTTCCCAGAAGCACCTATAGGACTTGAAGTGTGTTAGTCCCATCACACACACAGAGCTATATTTTGTTCCCAGAAGCACCTATAGGACTTGAAGTGTGTTAGTCCCATCACACACACAGAGCTATATTTTGTTCCCAGAAGCACCTATAGGACTTGAAGTGTGTTAGTCCCATTACACACACAGAGCTATATTTTGTTCCCAGAAGCACCTATAGGACTTGAAGTGTGTTAGTCCCATCACACACACAGAGCTATATTTTGTTCCCAGAAGCACCTATAGGACTTGAAGTGTGTTAGTCCCATTACACACACAGAGCTATATTTTCTTCCCAGAAGCACCTATAGGACTTGAAGTGTGTTAGTCCCATTACACACACAGAGCTATATTTTGTTCCCAGAAGCACCTATAGGACTTGAAGTGTGTTAGTCCCATTACACACACAGAGCTATATTTTCTTCCCAGAAGCACCTATAGGACTTGAAGTGTGTTAGTCCCATCACACACACAGAGCTATATTTTCTTCCCAGAAGCACCTATAGGACTTGAAGTGTGTTAGTCCCATCACACACACAGAGCTATATTTTCTTCCCAGAAGCACCTATAGGACTTGAAGTGTGTTAGTCCCATCACACACACAGAGCTATATTTTGTTCCCAGAAGCACCTATAGGACTTGAAGTGTGTTAGTCCCATTACACACACAGAGCTATATTTTCTTCCCAGAAGCACCTATAGGACTTGAAGTGTGTTAGTCCCATTACACACACAGAGCTATATTTTGTTCCCAGAAGCACCTATAGGACTTGAAGTGTGTTAGTCCCATTACACACACAGAGCTATATTTTCTTCCCAGAAGCACCTATAGGACTTGAAGTGTGTTAGTCCCATCACACACACAGAGCTATATTTTCTTCCCAGAAGCACCTATAGGACTTGAAGTGTGTTAGTCCCATCACACACACAGAGCTATATTTTCTTCCCAGAAGCACCTATAGGACTTGAAGTGTGTTAGTCCCATCACACACACAGAGCTATATTTTGTTCCCAGAAGCACCTATAGGACTTGAAGTGTGTTAGTCCCATTACACACACAGAGCTATATTTTGTTCCCAGAAGCACCTATAGGACTTGAAGTGTGTTAGTCCCATCACACACACAGAGCTATATTTTGTTCCCAGAAGCACCTATAGGACTTGAAGTGTGTTAGTCCCATTACACACACAGAGCTATATTTTCTTCCCATAAGCACCTATAGGACTTGAAGTGTGTTAGTCCCATTACACACACAGAGCTATATTTTCTTCCCAGAAGCACCTATAGGACTTGAAGTGTGTTTAGTCCCATCACACACACAGAGCTATATTTTCTTCCCAGAAGCACCTATAGGACTTGAAGTGTGTTAGTCCCATCACACAGAGCTCCTCTATTTTCTTTGCATAAGCACCCACAGGACTTCTAGTGTGTTAGTGGCATCACACAGAGCTCCTCTATTTTCTTTGCATAAGCACCCACAGGACTTCTAGTGTGTTAGTGGCATCACACAGAGCTCCTCTATTTTCTTTGCAGAAGCACCCACAGGACTTCTAGTGTGTTAGTGGCATCACACAGAGCTCCTCTATTTTCTTTGCAGAAGCACCCATAGGACTTCTAGTGTGTTAGTGGCATCACACAGAGCTCCTATATATTCTTCTCAGCAGCACCCACAGGACTTCTAGTGTGTTAGTGGCATCACACAGAGCTCCTCTATTTTCTTTGCAGAAGCACCCATAGGACTTCTAGTGTGTTAGTGGCATCACACAGAGCTCCTATATATTCTTCTCAGCAGCACCCACAGGACTTCTAGTGTGTTAGTGGCATCACACAGAGCTCCTATATATTCTTCTCAGCAGCACCCACAGGACTTCTAGTGTGTTAGTGGCATCACACAGAGCTCCTCTATTTTCTTTGCAGAAGCACCCATAGGACTTCTAGTGTGTTAGTGGCATCACACAGAGCTCCTATATATTCTTCTCAGCAGCACCCACAGGACTTCTAGTGTGTTAGTGGCATCACACAGAGCTCCTCTATTTTCTTTGCAGAAGCACCCACAGGACTTCTAGTGTGTTAGTGGCATCACACAGAGCTCCTCTATTTTCTTTGCAGAAGCACCCATAGGACTTCTAGTGTGTTAGTGGCATCACACAGAGCTCCTATATATTCTTCTCAGCAGCACCCACAGGACTTCTAGTGTGTTAGTGGCATCACACAGAGCTCCTCTATTTTCTTTGCAGAAGCACCCATAGGACTTCTAGTGTGTTAGTGGCATCACACAGAGCTCCTATATATTCTTCTCAGCAGCACCCACAGGACTTCTAGTGTGTTAGTGGCATCACACAGAGCTCCTCTATTTTCTTTGCATAAGCACCCACAGGACTTCTAGTGTGTTAGTGGCATCACACAGAGCTCCTCTATTTTCTTTGCATAAGCACCCACAGGACTTCTAGTGTGTTAGTGGCATCACACAGAGCTCCTCTATTTTTCTTTGCAGAAGCACCCACAGGACTTCTAGTGTGTTAGTGGCATCACACAGAGCTCCTCTATTTTCTTTGCAGAAGCACCCATAGGACTTCTAGTGTGTTAGTGGCATCACACAGAGCTCCTATATATTCTTCTCAGCAGCACCCACAGGACTTCTAGTGTGTTAGTGGCATCACACAGAGCTCCTCTATTTTCTTTGCAGAAGCACCCATAGGACTTCTAGTGTGTTAGTGGCATCACACAGAGCTCCTATATATTCTTCTCAGCAGCACCCACAGGACTTCTAGTGTGTTAGTGGCATCACACAGAGCTCCTCTATTTTCTTTGCATAAGCACCCACAGGACTTCTAGTGTGTTAGTGGCATCACACAGAGCTCCTCTATTTTCTTTGCAGAAGCACCCATAGGACTTCTAGTGTGTTAGTGGCATCACACAGAGCTCCTATATATTCTTCTCAGCAGCACCCACAGGACTTCTAGTGTGTTAGTGGCATCACACAGAGCTCCTCTATTTTCTTTGCAGAAGCACCCATAGGACTTCTAGTGTGTTAGTGGCATCACACAGAGCTCCTATATATTCTTCTCAGCAGCACCCACAGGACTTCTAGTGTGTTAGTGGCATCACACAGAGCTCCTCTATTTTCTTTGCAGAAGCACCCATAGGACTTCTAGTGTGTTAGTGGCATCACACAGAGCTCCTATATTTTCTTCTCAGCAGCACCCACAGGACTAGCCAAGAACACAGGGCAGGCAGGCTCTGTTTCTAGTGGACGTGGCCGTGGACGTGGACGTGGTCGTGCATCGTCATCAGCACGTGGCCATGGGACACGCGCGTCTTTGTTTTCGGCAGCTGGACATGTGGAGCCGCATCATGCTGAAGGCTTGGTAGAATGGATGACCAAGCCCTCCTCATCCTCCTCATCCTCTCTCACCCAGGCTCAGGGTACTGACAGAGCATCATCAGCCACCCCTTCCCTAGACCCACCATGTCCTCCTGAGGAGTCCCCCGAACTCTTTGAGCACAGTGTTGGGTACATGCTCCAGGAGGATGCCCAACGATTCGAAGGCTCGGATGACGATACCCAGCTTGAGGAATCTGGCAGTACAGTTCCACCAGCTGCAGCTTACTGCCAGGTTTGCTCTAGTGGTGAAGAGGGAGGGGATGATGAGGTCACTGACTCCACGTGGGTGCCTCAAGGGAGAGAGGATGAGGAGGAGGACGAGGAGGAGGAGGATGCGGCGTCACATGTCCAACGAGGCAGGATGCCCCCTGGAGGCCAGGTAGAGGCCAGCACAGCAACTGTACAACACCGCAGAGCTCCGCCTGTGCAGGGCGCTGCCTCTGCACGTTATCAGAAAAGTTCTTTGGTGTGGGCCTTTTTTGAGACGAGTGCAGCAGATCGCACCACTGCTATTTGCAATATTTGTCTCAAGCGTATCTCACGTGGCCAAAACATCAGCCGCTTGGGCACGACAAGCATGACCAGACATATGGCGACCTGCCATGCAGCTCGTTGGCAGGCACACATAAAAGACCCACACCAAAGAACTAAGCGGACCTCTCCTTGCTCCTCCTCAGCTGGGATCTCCATCCCCACTACACCTTCAGTCCTCTCTGAAAGCTGCTCTGAGAGGACTGAAGGTGTAGAATTCGGTGTGTCACAACCAAGTACTTGCAGTACACCGACGTCCGAATGCAGCAGGCAAATTTCCCTGCCCCAGCTGCTGGACCGTAGAAAGAAGTACACTCCCAGCCATCCACATGCCCAGCGGTTGAATGCTAGCCTTGCTAAATTGCTAGCACTTCAACTGCTGCCTTTTCAGTTGGTAGACTCGGCCCCCTTCCGTGAGTTTGTTCAATGTGCGGTTCCTCAGTGGCAGGTTCCCAAACGCCACTTTTTCTCGCGGAAGGCGATTCCGTCTCTCTACCGGCATGTGGAGGGCAATGTCCATGCCTCGCTGGACAGGGCGGTCAGCGGTAAGGTGCATATTACCGCTGACTCATGGTCCAGCAGGCATGGACAGGGACGGTACCTTTCTTTCACGGCCCATTGGGTCACTCTATTGGCAGCTGGGAGGGATGCAGGACAAGGTGCAGTAGTGTTGGAGGTTGTTCCGCCACCACGCCTCCAAAACGCTACTACTGCTACTGGTTGTGACACACCTCTCTCCTCCACCCCCTCCTCTTCTTCTTCCTCCAGTGCTCTGTCCTTGGAACCAGCGGTGCTCCGTAGGCGTACAAGGGGCTACGCAAGTACGCAGGCAAAAAGATGCCATGCCGTGCTTGCGCTGGTGTGTTTGGGGGACAGGAGCCACACTGGGCCAGAGGTTCTGGCAGCTCTGCAGGGGCAGGCCGAGAGGTGGTTGACGCCACGTCAGCTTAAGCCAGGAATGGTCGTTTCTGACAATGGCACCAACCTCCTCTCCGCCCTGCGACAGGGGCAGCTCACCCATGTGCCCTGCATGGCTCACGTCCTCAACCTGGTGGTGCAGCGGTTCTTGGGCAGGTTCCCAGGCTTACAGGATGTCCTGAGGCAGGCCAGGAAAGTCTGTGTGCATTTCCGCCGATCTTATAATGCCAGTGCTCGGCTGACTGAGCTGCAAAAGGAGCTGAACCTGCCCAAGAACCGCCTAATATCTGACATGCCCACCAGGTGGAACTCAACGTTGGCCATGCTGCAGCGACTGCACACGCAGCAGAGGGCCATCAATGAGTACCTTTGCGACTACGGCACCAGGACAGGGTCAGGGGAGCTTGGTTTTTTTTCCCCACGTCAGTGGAGCATGATCAGGGATGCATGCACTGTCCTCTCACCATTTGAGGAGGCCACGAGGATGGTGAGCAGTGACAGTGCATGCATCAGTGACACTGTCCCTCTTGTCCACCTGTTGGAGCATACGCTGCGTGGGATAATGGACAGAACAGAGGCAGGAAGAGGAGGACTTCCTTGCCTCTCAAGGCCCCCTTTATCCGGACAGTGTTCCTTCTGTCCCACCCATCACACAGGAAGAGGATGAGGAGGAGGAGGAGGAGGAGGAGGAGGAGGATTGTGTGAGCATGGAGGTGGAGCCTGGCACTCAGCATCAGCAGCAGCAGTCTTTTAGGGATGATGTACAGTCCCAACAAGCCAGTGGACTTGTACGTGGCTGGGAGGAGGTGGCTGGCGATCATGTCATCCTCAGTGACCCAGAAGACTCCGGACCGAATGCCTCAGCTAACCTACGCTGCATGGCCTCCCTGATCCTGCAAAGCCTGCGGAAGGATCCTCGTGTTCTTCGGATCAAGGAGAGGGACCATTACTGGCTGGCCACTCTCCTTGATCCGCGGTACAAGGGTAAGGTTGCGGACCTTATCTTGCCGTCGCAGAGGGAGCAGAGGATGAGACATCTCAGGGAGGCCTTGCAGAAAGGTCTGTGCAACGCGTTCCCAGAAACTGGGAGGCTACAAACTCCTGGTCCTGGGCGACGAGTTGCTGAGGCTTCGGTCAGTGGCAGAAGGAGCGGTGGGGAAGGTGGACGTCTGACCGATGCGTTCAGACAATTTTTTAGTCCGCAGCCCCAAGGTATGATCGGTTCCAGCAACCATCGCCAGCGTCTGATATACATGGTGCAGGAATACCTTGGGGCAAGGTCAGACTTGGACACCTTTCCCACCGAAAATCCTCTGGCTTACTGGGTCCTGAGGATGGATCACTGGCCAGAGCTTGCACAGTATGCAATTGAGCTACTGGCCTGTCCTGCCTCCAGCGTTCTTTCCGAACGCACATTCAGTGCTGCTGGAGGATTTGTGACTGATCATAGGGTGCGCCTGTCCACCGCCTCGGTTGATCGACTGACATTCATCAAAATGAATCAGTCTTGGATCACCACCAGCTACCAGGCACCTGAGGCGGATATAACCGAATAATTTTTAATGTCACATCCCTTCAAGACTGCCTATGCTGATGCTGAGTGACTGTCCTCTTATGTTCACTGACTATCCTCTTCCTCCTCCTCAATGATCCATGCCACAGCACCAGTGCCTAAGGCACAATTTTTCAGCCCCTGTTTAACAGGGGCGTGTACTTACAATTTTTTAAAAAAATGCTTCGCAACACGTGTGACTGCTGTGCTCCAAGTACAGTCTCTGTGAGGGCCGTGTTGCAGTGTTGTGGCACCAGCACCAGTGCCTAAGGCACAATTTTTCAGCCCCTGTTTAACAGGGGCGTGTACTTACAATTTTTTAAAAAAATGCTTCGCAACACGTGTGACTGCTGTGCTCCAAGTACAGTCTCTGTGAGGGCCGTGTTGCAGTGTTGTGGCACCAGCACCAGTGCCTAAGGCACAATTTTTCAGCCCCTGTTTAACAGGGGCGTGTACTTACAATTTTTTAAAAAAATGCTTCGCAACACGTGTGACTGCTGTGCTCCAAGTACAGTCTCTGTGAGGGCCGTGTTGCAGTGTTGTGGCACCAGCACCAGTGCCTAAGGCACAATTTTTCAGCCCCTGTTTAACAGGGGCGTGTACTTACAATTTTTTAAAAAAATGCTTTGCAACACGTGTGACTGCTGTGCTCCAAGTACAGTATCTGTGAGGGCCGGGTTGCAGTGTTGTGGCACCAGCACCAGTGCCTAAGGCACAATTTTTCAGCCCCTGTTTAACAGGGGCGTGTACTTACAATTTTTTAAAAAAATGCTTCGCAACACGTGTGACTGCTGTGCTCCAAGTACAGTCTCTGTGAGGGGTTGCAGTGTTGTGGCACCAGCACCAGTGCCTAAGGCACAATTTTTCAGCCCCTGTTTAACAGGGGCGGGTAATTACAAATCTTGATCTAATAGTTCACAGCAGGGCCCATTCCTGCACCCACCAAGAGTAACTATGAGGGCCTGCAGTCTTGTGGCAACACCGTCCACCACCACCGCCAAAGGCCCAATTTTTCTGCCCTGTTCATCAGGTGCTTGCAATTACAAATCTTGATCTAATAACTCACAGCAGGGCCCATTCCTGCGCCCACCAAGAGTAACTATGAGGGCCTACAGTCTTGTGGCAACACCGTCCACCACCACCGCCAAAGGCCCAATTTTTCTGCCCTGTTCATCAGGTGCTTGCAATTACAAATCTTGATCTAATAACTCACAGCAGGGCCCATTCCTGCGCCCACCAAGAGTAACTGTGAGAGCTTACAGTCTTGTGGCAAAACCGTCCACCACCACCACCACCACCACCCCCAATTTTTCTGCCCTGTTCAACAGGTGCATGCAATTACAAATCTTGATCTATTAACTCACAGCAGGGCCCATTCCTGTGCCCACCAGTCTTGTGGCTACACCAACATCTAATAGGGCAAATTTCTGCAGAGTATATACGCCAGGCCCCTACTTTCAAACATCCAACTTACAAACGACTCCTACTTGCAAATGGAAAGAGAAAACAGGAAGTGAGAGGAAATCTACCCCTAGGAAGGGAAATTCTATCCTGTTAGATTTAATTTGGGAAAAAGGTATCTCCTCTCTACTGATACTTTATCACCAATCCTTGTTTCAATTAAAACCCCACTTTTCCAAAAACATTTGTCATTGGGACGGAAAGTGAGGTGACATGTTCTGAACAGATGTGCAAAGACAGCAAATGTTACAGGGGTGATAACCCCTCCCTATGTTCTCCAAAAAGCTTAAAAATAGATTTTTTTGGGATGGAGCTACACTTCATAATGTACCTGTTCAGATTCTACTTAAGATCAAACCTAAAGCCGCAAGTGGTTTTAAATGGCTTCTTTTTTTCCTTTACAAATGTCATTTTGTGCAAGGACAGTTCTAAACACGGGAAACACATGCCACTTCACAGGCATACTTTGGACACCCCCCAGGTACCATATTTAAAGGAAAATGTCACTTTTTTTTTTTCACTTTATGCATCATTAAAATGACTGCTCCCGAAAAAACGTTAGTTTTTAAAAGTTCTTTTTGCATTGATATATGTCCCCTGGGGCAGGACCCGGGTCCCCAAACCTGTTTTATGACATTAACATGCATATTGGCCGTTGTAATTAGCACTTTTGATTTCGAACGTTCGCGTCCATTATAACGTATAGGGTTCGAAAATTCGCGCGAACTTTCGGTCCGTTCGAAGGTTCTGGTTCGAACCGAACCCGGGGGTGTTCGGCTCATCCCTACTCTTAAATATGAAATCTGGGATCAAAAAGACACAAAAATGCAATAAAAAATGTTTTTTATGTCATTTGAAAAAATAAATAAAAAAAATGTCCCTTTAAGAGCTATAGGCGGAAGTGACCTTTTGACGTCCCTTCCGCCCTGCAATGATATGGAGACGAGTGGGGGCCATCTGCGATCCTCTTCCCCTGCTGCTGGTGGCGAAGGGCACCGGAGAGCAGCGGGGGGGGGGGGGGGGGCGTCTCCCACCACCAATAAAAGTGATATTACGGTGAACCTGCCGCAGAGACCACTTTTATCTTGAAGCGGACCGCCCTTTGAGGAAGAGGATACCAGGGTTATGGCAGCTAGCTACTGACATATCAACGGTATTCCTCTTCAAAGTAGCGACGTAAAATAACGGCGGACAGTCCGTAAGTGGTTAAAGAGTAACTCCACTTTTGCTGAGAAGAAAATATTTTAACAAACTATATTGCAGATTTCTACCTTTTTTCATTCTGAAGAAATAGCTGTTTTGTTTGTATGTGTCCATGTGAGTCTGTATGGGAGTGGTTTTATAATTATCAGTCAGCTGCTGCACCTTCAGGGTTATAATCAGTGACAGGGTCTTCATCCCTTTTGAAGTGATTTTCCTTTGGGAGTATCTCCCCAAAAATGAAATTTTTGTTGCAGGGGATGCCCAAAATCTGATTTGTATCTTAGTGCTGACTTCTGGGTAATTTTTCATACCATTCAATTACAATATGACTTGTGTTGCAATAGTATGTGCTATATATTTTTTTTCTGCAATTTTTTTCCAATTTAAATAATAATGGGTATAATGCTATCCAGCATTGCATTTGAATCACTATCCCCCCTTGCTCAATTCTTCAACCATATCACTTGAATGTGACTTTTCAGGTACATTTTGATTCTCATTTAGAAACTCATAAAAATGTTCAACTTTATTTACATCATATAAAACAATTACATGTTAAAATCACAATCTCTGGCATGTACATCTGTTTCTACAACTTCAGTTATTACCAATATTTAAGGTTTGTAGTCACCCCTTTTTTTTACCCAGGCCTAACGTCACATTATATGTAATCTGATATTTACAATAGAACATTTTTAATCAAAGTAGAACTAAAGCTTGCAATACTTCTCCTTCAATGGTCCAGAATCCATCATATCACCAGCATCTTCTACCTGGCTTCTTCCAGGTGCTGGGCTACGACCGTTTTCATCGAATGGTGTGGGATGACATCACTCATGCACATGTAGGATCTACGCTGGAATGTACAGGCAGGTTGGTTTATTTTATGGCATAAGAGACATTGCGTGTGTCTACTGCAATAAATAGCCTGCCTAATTGATGTTTTTTAAAATGAGACTTTAGTTTTTCTTTAAAGATTGCAGTTCACTTTAGAAATCATATCCTCTGTGGGGTTCCACCTCACATCCTTCCCCACCATTTGAGTGGGCTAGGTTCACATACAAGAATATAGTACATTCAGGGCCGGATTTCCCTCAAGGCCACCGAGGCCAGGCCTCGGGGCAGCAGTGATGCAGGGGCGGCGCCGCATGCAGGGCTGAGCCTAGGCTGCTCGGGGTGCAGTGCTCCCGAGCGCCAGAGAGGTGGGGGAGCTGAAGCCAGAGTTCTCCCTTCCCTCCTCCTCTTGTTTGTTTGCAGAAGCGGCTCTCTCAGCCGCTGTGTCCGTGCTCAAGCCCCTCCCCGCTCCCTCCTCCTGTCAGAGAAGGAGATCAGCCAGGGATGAAATCGGAGGTGGAGCGGCTGGTCTCTGTGTGGAGCGTGACCAGCGGCAGCTGCGGAGTGACGTCGGGGGGCAGTCCGTGCCTGTCACTATTCCTCCTCTCTATGTCTCTCTCCTGCATGCTTTGAACAACTGCTCTCCACCCGGGCAGCGCGGCATTGTCCTCTTCTCTCCAGCTGCCGCCCGGGTGTTTTTATGTACCATATTGGAGGGGGGTCTGTACGAATGAAGGGGGGGTCTGTACTAATGGAGGGGGGTCTGTCCTGAGGGGGTCTGTACTAATGGAGGGGGAGGGTCTGTCTTGGGGGGTCTGTACTATTGAAGGGGGTGGTTTGTCCTGGGGGGGTCTGTACTAATGGAGGGGGGTGGTTTGTCCTGGTGGGGTTTGTACTATTGGAGGGGGTGGTTTGTCCTGGGGGGGTCTGTACTATTGGAGGGGGGTGGTTTGTCCTGGGGGGGTCTGTACTATTGGAGGGGGTGGTTTGTCTAGGGGGGGTCTGTACTATTGGAGGGGGGTGGTTTGACCTGGGAAGTGAACTTGACTTGACTTGATTAATTGAACATATAAATCTTTATATGAATAGAATATGAAGAAAAGATTAGAAGTGAGCAAAAAGTAGAATATTTCAAAGCAGAATATAGTTTTAAGTTTCTTCAACTCATCAAATCTTTAATTCAACTTTTTTTTTTCAGTAATATTATGATCAAGTCTGATGGAAGGGTGTTTTCATTAACTTCACGATTATCTTGAAATAAATGAAAAATAGGTCATAAATTGAGAATTAAGCAGGTAAATGAGTATAAGTCCAATTTAGCAGGCAAGCAATGGCACAATGTTCAGATTAATTTCCTGCGCTAGGAAATGAAAATACTTTAATGGAAAATGTTACAAAAATAGAAACCAAGAAAAATGAAAAGAAAAATGAATAAAAAGGTCACGTTTTATTATAATTGCTAATACTGAGAAAATACAATCCTTATATGCAATTCATTTTTTGCAATATATGGATGGTTACAATATGTAAGCCAAAAGTAACGGTATAAAGACTGTAAAAAACTTAAACTCAGGAAAATATAAACATATTACATTAATAGTAATGAGTAACATATTTTTGTTCGCTGTTATTAGGCCTCTATTGCTGATATTTTTTGTTTGCTTACCACTTCTTTTTTATAAAATGTGTTGGTCTTCAAAGCCTAGTACTTAAATTTAGGTTTTACTGGAACTCAGACCCAAACCTCATTCCTAGTTATGGGTTAAGGTTAAGGGAAAAGATTGTAAAGTCTGGTTTTGTTTGTTTTTTTTGTTTTTTTATTATTTTTATTGGACATTTTAACTATGAATAAACAAAACAGGGCCATCGTGGTATACCCCGGCCGAATGGTGTACATAGCCATGTGCATAACAGCATACAACTCACCGTGCATCTCAAAACTAAACATATCTAACTAAACAAAAATAAAATTAAAAAAAAGAACACAAATTCGGTACCCAGGTTTCCAATGGTAGGATGGTGGCAGGAGATATCTTTTCCTGCGGGACTACTTCTACCTCTCTTCTGTCTAAGCTGGTCGTTACGAGAACAGTTATGGTTAACTGTGATCATATGACCTCTGGACTAACACCACCACTCTGGGGCATGGAACTCAGCACTCAACAGGGCCAGGTAAGTATGGAGGGTATCTAACTAGGGCGATCCCCAATGGGCTGATCATCCTTTGTAGACTCATGCCGCGTACACACGATAGGAATTTTCATCGGAAAAGCCTTGGATGGTTTTTCCGACGGGATTCCCCACAGGCTTGTCTTGCATACACATGGTCACACCAAATTCCGACCATCAAGAACACGGTGACGTATAACACGTACGACGGGACTATAAAACGGAAGTTCAATACCCAGTGCGCCACTCTTTGGGCTCCTTCTGCTAATCTCGTGAAGTTTGGTGACAGACGATTTGCGCTTTTCAGACTTTTCAGACTCAGTGCGTGTAGTCAGTTCGTATCAGTTTTTCAGTGCGTTCTTGTCCGCTCTTTGACCAGCTGACCGTTTTGAAGCCATGTTGCGGGTACGTCCTCGTCGTAGAGTTTATGCTGTGCGGGGGCTTGGTGTTAGGGTTCTTACTTTGACCCAAGCCCAGTCCATGAACAGGGCGGGGAGGAGTTCATGGACGAAGAATTGGTTACTCCAGCATGACCAATTCTCTCATATGCCTTTGCTATGGGAGATCCAGGAGAACAACCCTGATGATTTCAGGAATTTTCTCCGAATGACGGACCCCGTTTTTCACTGTCTGTTGGCTTTGCTGTCCCCTTATATTATGAAGCAGGACACCTGCATGCGACAAGCCATCACTCCCGAGCAATGGCTTGTCGCCACATTGTGGTACTTGGCAACAGGGAGAAGTCTGCAGGACCTCAAGTTCTCGACAGGCATCTCCCCCCAGGCTCATTATTAGGGATCATTATAGGGATCATTATTCCAGAGACCTGTTCTTCCATAATTCAGGTCCTGCAGAAGGACTATATTAGGGTAAGTTTTCTCCTTTAACATCACATTATATGTATTTAATGTATGCTAATGTTTTGTATTTCTTTCATCATTCCCTAATTACCATGATTGGAATATGCTGTGAATGTCCTCTTTATCCTCATGCATGCTTTAAGCTTTTAATGCTCTTTTTTTGGACTACATGCATATTTGCCTTCACTAACCTCCCCAGCATGCTATCCTGGGCCCATACACACCTAGGCTAGTCACTTAACAATGTATTTGGTCAGCTCCATTGTAGTGCTTTACCCGAAACACCCCCTAAAATGTGTCCAAATGTTATTGTTGTCCTTAAATTCAGGCAGAGTGCCAGAGGCTTTTTTTCTGGTCCCGCAATCATTTATAACCCTCTCCCCTAAAATTTTTCCAATGGGCCATCAGAGGGGGTGAGGAATCTGATAAGTGGACCTTATATTTTTGTCTTTAAATACTCCTTTAAATAAATGTTATACTGATGTTGGCCAAGAATGTTTGTGTCCAATCTGCTTGCAATGTTATGTGCAAAAGTACATCTTTTATTTTTTCCTTCAACGCCAGAGGAATGGCAGACTGTGGCCTCCCATTTTGCTGAGCGTTGGAACTTTCCTAACTGCAGAGGGGAAATCGTTGGGAAACATGTCCACATCGTCCCACCACCCCACTCGGGGTCATACTATTTTAATTATAAGGGGTTTAATAGTATTTTGTTGATGGCAGTGGTGTCGGTGACATATGAATTTTTATATGTGAACGTGGGGTAGAAGGGCCGGATGTCGGATGTGGGAGTCTTTGCTCAGATCGAGTTCTATGGACGTCTCCAGAGTGGTGGCTTGGGATTTCCACCTGCAGAAGAAAAGTGCCTAGTCTTTCAGCTAGTGCCTGTTTACCTGTAATCTGTAATCCAGTGTTCCTGTGTTTCATCCGGCTTGTACCTGAATCTCCCCTTGGACTTCTGACTGCCTTCCTGTGACCCCGGCTTGTGTTTGACCCTGATCCTGCTTCAAGTTTCTGTACTGCGCTGCCTGACTGTGTACCGAACCTGGCCTGTACCTTGTTTTCGCTTCTGCCTGTTCCGGTACCTGCTCTGCTCAGCTGTTGATGACCTGCCTCATGTTCCGACCATGCTTCTGTCTGCTGATCCAGCAACATGGAGTTCCAGTTCTCGGTGAGCCACCTGCTACACCAGCCCTTGTGCCACTCTGTGTCTTTCACTCCCTGTCATCTCTACCAGGGGTGCTAGACAGGAGGTGCAAGAGAAGCCCTCTCTACAGCTCAATCTCCACCAGGTACGTGACACCAACTGTCGCCAAAGCAGTTTCAATCCTGAAACTTGATAATAGAGAATGCCTACTTGAGGTTCAAAGTTCCATGGCGATTCCCAGCTCATGTTCAACCTAAAACAGTAGGCAAGATTGTGGAGGGCGTGTATCCTATCACTGTAGAATGACCTGAGAGGCGTTCTCCTCAGCCAGGAGCTGGAGATGGGTGAAGACTTGTCGCGTGAAGCTAGTCTGGTCTATAAGGGATGGTAACACCTGCATAATCCTATTGGCTAGCACCTTGGTAAGTATCTTAATGTCATAATTAAATAATGATATGGGTCTATAGGATAAACAACAAAGGGGGTCTTTCCCTGGCTTGGGTAGCAATACAATGTGTGCCTGGTACATACTATCTGGCAACCTCCCGGGTTTACAAACACTCTGTAAAGAGTTGAATTAGCCTGGGAACCAGTAGAGTTGCATGGGTTTTATACCATTCCCCGGGTAGTCCATCTGGACCCAGTCCATCTGGACCCAGGGGTTTGTTGTTGGGTAAGGAGTAGATTGTATTTTCTATCGCTTGGCGCAATAAGGGCTTATCTAGTGTGTCCCTGTCCTCCTCAGAAAGAGAAGGGAAGGTGATTTCCCCCAGTTCCTCAAGTATGGCTTCAACCGGAGTAGGGTTTGGATTATCATATAATTTGCTATAGAAAAGAATAAATTCCCTCAGTATACCCTCAGGGTCTGTAAGTTGGCCACCCATGGAAGTATGGATCCTTGGAATTACTGTTTGGAGTGAGGGATCTGCCACCAGGTTGGCCAATAGTTTACCATTGTTGTCCCCTGACTCGAAAAGTTTGGCAACAAACTTCCGCTTATCAGATTGCACCAGCGAGGTGTAAAAGAGTTTCAAGGCTATCCTCGCTTTGGCCAGGGAGGAATAGTATTCTGGTGTGGGATGCGCCGTGAAGAACTCCAATGGAGTCGTCCGACCAGTATGGGATCTGACTGCGGTGAAGGGAGATGTGGCTTCTGGGGCGATGAGCCTCTTTTTTGGAGGGGGGGACATCTGATAAGTTTTCAAAGGGGACTCCAACAGAGGAAGGGCACTCGTGCCCAGATCAGTGTCCAGGAGGCAGCTGGGGGTGGCCCAAATTAGTAGCAGGTATTGAGCCCTGGAAGAGGACAGTCCAGACAGGCAGACAGTGGTCACCAGTAGCCCCCCCACTTTTCAGCAAACACCTGAGCAGAGGCAGTCCAGTAAGCATGATAGGCTGGGAGTATGAGATTAGGGAAAGCCCAAAGCAAGGGGACTAAGGCAGAAGGATGGCAGAGACACCAGGCCCCTGGACACCCCCCATTGGCCCACACAGGCAGTCTCCACTGGACAGCACACCAGGCCATGGCAGGGAGGTGGATGGGTGATGAGGCAGGTGGGGACAGCAAGATCCACACTCTCGAGTCCAGGCCAAGCTGGCCGCGGAACACTCCCGTGGGGTAGCGGCTCAGGAAACTCAGTGTTCGACAGGCTCCACTAGGCCTAACTAGGCTGCGCCCACCGCAAGCACTCCCAATGGCCCAGCAGGCTACCAGACCATGCCAGGCAGGTGGAAGAGCAGGCAGGAGGATGGATGAGAGTCACTTACCGCACATCCAGGCTGGGATCACCCTGCTTCAATGTGTGTGCTATACACGGCTCCTTGGACGACCATGGGCAGAATCTCTGCTCAAGATCAGCTCAGGACTCAGCAGCAGACAGAGAGGAACAGGTAGGCAGGTTGGCTGGTCTTTTTTGGTCGATTAGATGCATGGATGGCAAAGTATTGAGTTTAGCATAACCGAAGCTCCTCTCAGACACGTCCGCCGCCACTCACATCCAGAAACGCCCCTGGAAACTGTAAAGTCTCCTTTAAAAAACAAATAACAAATATGTTATACTTACCCCCTCTGTGCAGCTGATTTTGCACAGAGCAGCATTCATCCTCCTCTTCTCGGGTCCCTCTTTTCTGCTCTTGGCCCCTCCCTCCTGTCGAGTGCCCCCACAGCAAGCAGCTTGCTATGGGGTCACTCGAGCCGAGTCACAGCTCCCTGTGTGCATTCAGACCCAGCCTCGTTCCCTCTCTCCCCTGATTGGCTAACTGACTTTGATTGACAGCTGCGGGAGCCAATGGTGTCACTGCTGTGTCTCAGCCAATCAGGAGGAGAGTCCCAGGTGGCTAAGACACTCGTGGACATAGCTGGAGAGAGATAGGGCTCAGGTGAGTGATTAGAGGGTGCTGGAGCGGCTACTACACACAGAAGCTTTTTTATCTTAATGCATAGAATGCATTAACCTCCCTGAGCCAGACTCGGGCTCGCATTGCAGGATACAGGGGGAAGTTACTGACCTTTTCCCCTGGATCCTGAGATGTCTCCCCGCTGTGTGAGCGAGCTGTCTGCTCGCTCGATTCACACAGTGCCCGAGTGCCGCTGATCTCCGTTCCCTGCGACGTTCAGACGCACGGTAGCGGAGATCAGCGCCAAATTCAAAAAAGTTTTGAATTTCAAAACACAGTACACAGTACAGATTACAGATTACAGTACTGTATACAAAAAATACACATCCCCTTTGTCCCTAGTGGTCTGCCCAGTGCCCTGCATGTCATTTTATATAATAAAATATATTTTTTTTCTGCCTGGAAACTGGAGATTGTCCATAGCAACCAAAAAGTGTCCCTTTATGTCAAAAGTGGTTTTAGACCAGCTAGAAAACAGCGATAATAAATTAGAATCACAATTTATCATCAAACACATAAATTTAATGACAGCGACTATTCTGCAACTGAGCAAATTTCAGTGTTTTTGATTTGATTACATTATTGAATAATTTTTATATCTATTTTTATTATATTATAATTTATGATTTTGTGTTTCAAACTTTATCATACCCGGGATGTCTACTAGACTCTGGTTGGACAGATTTAAGTGAGTTATTCATAAGAATTGCATGCCTACAATATAAAAACGCCAAATTTCCATGCAAAATAATTGTACTGCTTTCAACACAAAATTCCAGACAGAATCATACCGCCAGGGAGGTTAAAGTGACAATCAGCACTTCCATTAGGATCTTTGTATAACATTTCTAAACAGGAGCTTAATGGTGCTTAAAGAACGCTTTGCAAAAGCTTGCTAAAAGTTTCATAAAAGCTTACTGTTCACACTGCTCTTATACAAGCTGTGAAACGGGCCTTAACAAACAATTGTAAACGAATATAATAGCCACTGTTGTCATTAATTTAGCCCCCACTGCTCTGAGGTCTTTTAAATAAAAACGATTTTGAATACATAAATGCTATGAGCCACTTACCACCTTTTGGTCTTACTCCACAGAGAAAGTACTAAAACATACGGTATATAGCAGTGATGGCGAACCTTGGCACACCAGATGTTTTAGAACTACATTTCCCATGATGTTCATGCACTCTGCAGTGTAGTTGAGCATCATGGGAAATGTAGTTCCAAAACATCTGGGTGCAAAAGTTTGCCATCACTGGTATATAGCAATGACAGCAGGTGCATTGCTGGTCACATTTATTTTTGTCTTTAACCACTTCCCGCCCGGTCAATAGTAAATTGACGTCCGGGAAGTGGCTTCGTTATCCTGACTGGGCGTCATATGACGTCCTTCAGGATAACAGCCGCCGCGCGCCCGTGGGGGCGCGCATCGCGGCGATCGGTGGAGCGGTGTGTCAGTCTGACACACCGCTACACTGATCTCGGTAAAGAGCCTCCGGCGGAAGCTCTTTACCACGTGATCAGCCGTGTCCAATCACGGCTGATCACGATGTACACAGGAAGAGCCGTTGATCGGCTTTTCCTCACTCGCGTCTGACAGACGCGAGTAGAGGGGAGCCGATCGGCGGCTCTCCTGACAGGGGGGGTCTGCGCTGATTGTTTATCAGCGCAGCCCCCCCTCAGATGCCCACACTAGACCACTAGGGAAGCCCCCAGGACCACCAGGGAAGCCCCCAGCATGTGGATGGCCAGGTACATCCCCCATGGCCATCCACATGTTAAAAAAAAAATCAAAAATATGCCAATCAGTGCCCACAGATGGGCACTGATTGGCACATCATATTAATAAAAAAAAAAGTAAAAAAAAAAGGATTCCCAGCAATGCCACCCATAAGTGTTATCAGTGCCACTCATCAGCGTCCATCAGTGCCACCTATCAGTGCCCATCCGTGCCCACCCATGCCCACCTATCAGTGCCCATCCATGCCACCTATCAGTGCCCATGCATGCCACCTATCAGTGCCCATGCATGCTACCTATCAGTGCCACCTATATGTGTGCATCAGTGCCACCCATAAGTACCCGTCAGTGCCGCCTATGAGTGCCCATCAGTGCCACCTGAGTGCCCATCAGTGCCGCATACCAGTGCCACCTATCAATGCCCATCAGTGCCACCTATCAGTGCCCATCAGTGCCGCCTATCAGTGCCCATCATCAGTGCCACCTCATCGGTGCCCCCTAATTGGTGCCACCTCATCGGTGCCCATCAGTGCCGCCTTATCAGTACCCATTAGTGCCGCCTTATCAGTGCCCGTCATTGAAGAAGAAAACGCACTTATTTACAAAAAAAATTAACAGTGACAAAGAAAAACTTGTTTTTTTGCAAAATTTTCGGTCTTTTTTTGTTTGTTGCGCAAAAAATAAAAATCGCAGAGGTGATCAAATACCACCAAAAGAAAGCTCTATTTGTTGGAACAAAATGATAAAAAATTTGTTTGGGTACAGTGTAGCATGACCGCGCAATTGTCATTCAAATTGCGACATCGCTGAAAGCTGAAAATTGGCCTGGGCGGGAAGGTGTCTAAGTGTCTGGTATTGAAGTGGTTAAGGGACACACTGCACTGCACCCTCACTTCAGCCAAACCACAGGTAGGGCAGAGGTTCTACCAACTCACCACTCTATCCAAAACTAAATGAAACAGTTCTGGCTAAAAATTCACTTTTACATCACTCTTAATCAAAAGAGTCTCATCCTATTTATGTTCTTCTTTTATTATAAAAAATGTTAGGTAACCTGTAGTTACAGAAATATGTTAATTGACAATGCTGAAAAAACTAAAGACCAGTAAATCAGAAAAGAGTGATTTGTTTTTCTAACAGTACTACAGCAAGGCAAATAGCATTTCTAGAACATGAGATCCACAATAGCAGACTATATATTTTAGATCCACACTAGCACATTACAATTTTCTTTTTAAAAATGCTGTGCCAATATGGAGTTATTTATATTTATATTGTTTTATCACATGCACACACAGCCCTCTAATTTTTGCATGCTAATAATGGCATTGATGTAGTTATCTCATCTACAACTTTTACCATTACAGTGTGGTAACTTATGTGGGTTAATAAATAATGATCAGCTGTAATGTGAATGTGTAAAGAGCATCAGTAGAGACACAAGCAAAGGAACATCTTTTTGAGCATGAATATTTTTCCTTTTTCTTTCTGAAATGATCAACAGCAAGAAACATTTTAGCTCATGCATGATAAAATTATAAAAAAAGAGAAAAAAGTTGTTTCCAGGCCCCGTTTACCAGATTTATAATAAAGAGAATTCAAATATAAGCAAAAATGAATGCCCTCAATACAGTATAATTCATAGAGGATAATATTACAGTAATCCCAGTCTGTTTACTTATCCCTGACAAGGGCATAGGTAATTTCTGTAATAAAATGAGAGCTATTTTAGACCTTTTATATCAGCAATGTAATTGTATGCGTAGATAAATTCATCATGTTCATTTATTGTACTGAAATTACTATTTTTCAAAAAATAAAATCGTGCAATATTGTCACTAATAATAATACATTTATTTTCATATGAAATTGTTCCATCACAGTACTAAATAATTGTAATACTTTTACTTATATTGAAATATGCAAAATTTCATACTCAGAAAAAATTGCATTATTCAGGAATGCACATAACTTTAATGCGGCGTACACACGGTCGAAATTTCCGATGGAAACAGTCCGGACGGAGCTTTTCATCGGATTTTCCGACCGTGTGTATGGTCAACGGTCTTTTTCTGTCGGAGTTTCCGACGGACTTTGAATTGAGAACCTGTTCTCAATTTTTCCGACGGAAAACCTTTCTATCGGATTTTTCCATCATGTGTAGGCAATTCCGACACGCAAAATTCCGACGCATGCTCGGAAACAATTCGACGCATGCTTGGACGCATTATACTTCCCTTTTATAGTGCTGTCGAACGTGTGATATGCCGCTGTGTTATTGACCGTCGGAATTTGGTGTGATCGTGTGTAGGCAACACAGCTTGAGCGGAATTCCGTCGGAATTCCGTTGGAAAAACCGTCAGAGTTTTTTCTGACGAGAATTCCGATCGTGTGTATGCGGCATAAGTGTTATAAAAGCATCAAAAGCTTAGAATATGATAATTAAGCTCTCCTCTTAAAGCTGTTTTAATTATACCTACAGGTAAACCTATAATGAGGTTTACCTGTAGGTACAGTAAATATCTGCTAAATGTGTGATGCATACTAGCACATTATGCTCCTAACTTGCAGGGGCAAGATTTTCTTTTTGTTTCTTTTATGGTTTACTACCGCTTTTAATTACTCTATATACTCGAGTATAAGCCGAGTTTTTCAGCACATTTTTTTGTGCTGAAAGTGACCCCCTCGGCTTATACTTGAGTCAAGCACTTTTCTGCAGCAAAAAAAAAATTTCCGACCAGACTTTGGGGCCCCGTATCTCGGGGCCACTTGGTGCTAGGAACCCCAAATTTGTGTGTACCAACCCAGTGGACCTAGCACTACAACATATACAATGGGGTTCCTAGCACTAAGTGGCCCCGAGATACGGGGCCCCAAAGTCGGTTCAGAAAATGTCATTCTCTGCTGCAGAAAAGTGTTTGACATTTTCTGACCCGAATTTGGGGCCCCATATCTCGGGGACACTTGGTGCTAGGAACCCCACCCCTATCACTACAACATATCTAAAGATGGGGTTCCTAGCACCAAGTGACCCCGAGATACAGGGCCCCAAAGTCGGTCAACTGTGTCCATCTGCATCAATGTAATTTCGGGACCCTTTGGGTCCAGAGACCCCAAAGGCTGCAGCTAGGGGGCATTTAGGAACCCTTAACTACCAAGTTTGAAGTTTGGGGGACCTATGGCTGCAAATGGGCACAGTGAGGCATGCAAATGGGCACAGTGAGGCTGCAAATGGGCAATGTTGACCCTCTTTTCCACTTACAGTAGCTGCGCATTTCTCACCCTGGGCTTATACTTGAGTCAATAAGTTTTCCCAGTTGTTTGTGGTAAAATTAGGTGCCTCGGCTTATATTCGGGTCGGCTTATACTCGAGTATATACAGTATTACTTTTTTCATATATAAAGCACCAAGTACAAAACAAAATGATACATTAAATAATAAACTTCCAGATAAATACAAGGTTTCAATTTAGGAGACAGAAGAACATCAAATAAAAGAGAAAAGGTGCCTGGAGATTTTGGGACTTGGTTACTAATTGTAAAAAAACAGGTGATCTGCAAACCTGCAAACTTGTTACTAAGAAATGGCAAGAGCAAAAAGAGAGATGGGATTGAATGAATAATGGTAATCTGTTAATAATGCATTTAACAAAAGAATGTTTCATTAACCGTTTCCCGATCAGCTCCTGTACATATACGGCGGCAGGATGGCTCTCCTGCGCAAATCACCTTATATGTACGGCGGGTCCTTTAAGAGCCATAGCAGGTGTGCATGCACCGCCGGAAGTGCGCCCGCATGCTTGCTGCACAGCAGGGGGACCCAATGCGCATGGCCGGTGGGTGCAATCGCCGCTAGACACCCGTGATCGTGGGCACGAGAGCCAGAACAAGGATTTGTGTGTTTAAACACACAAATCCCTGTTCTGATGGAAGAAGAAACAGATCGTCTGTTCCTACTAAGTATGAACAACGATCTGGCTCCTCCTCTAGTCAGTCACATCCCCTCACAGTTAGAAACACACCTATGGAACACACTTAACCCCGTGATTGCCCCCTAGTGTTAACCCCTTCCTACCAGTGACATATATATATATATATATATATATATATATATATATATATATATATATATATATATATATATATATATACATACATATATATATATATGTCATACAGTATAGTTATACAGTAATCAGTGGCTATTTCTAGCTCTGATCGCTGTATACTGTAGATGTCAATGGTCCCAAAAAAGTGTCAAAAGTGTCCGATCTGTCCACTTCAAAGTCGCAGTCCCGATAAAAATCGCTGATCGCTGCCATTACTGGTAAAAAAAAAATATATATAAAAATGCCATAAATCTATCCCCTATTTTGTAGACACTATAACTTTTGTGCAAACCAATTAATATACGCTTATTGTGATTTTTTTTACCAAAAATATGCAGAAGAATACATATTGGCCTACACTGATGAAGAATTTATAAAAAAATATATTTTTTTTTAACTTTGGGACATTTATTATAGCAAAAAGTTAAAAATATAAAAAATATAGCGCAAAAAAATAAAAACCGCAGAGGTGATCAAATACCACCAATAGAAAGCTCTATTAGTGGGGAAAAAAAGAACATAAATATTGTGTGAGTACAACATCGCACAACCGCGCAATTGTCAGTTAAAATGACGTAGTACCATATCGCAAAAAACTGCCTGGTCAGGAAGGGGGTAAATTCTTGGTTAATAAAACACTGTGTTATTAATTTAATTTGTCACCAAATTATAGAGAAATCCAAACATTTAAAAACAAGAAGGGAATAAAAACAGAAGAGAAATTGATAAATCAGGAAAGATAAAACAAAAAGAAGGTGGTAAAGATGGTTGGCAGAAAGTGAATCATCAAAGAAGCATGTAAGGTGTGATAGATGCGGGAACAGAGAAGCATGTTGCACAGTATGTTAAAATGTCCCTGTCAAACATTACCGATCACTCAAGACGCACCCTACCATTGCTGCAACGAGGTAATGCGAAAACTTTCTCCCAAGGGGTTGTGCCCTCTCCGTTAACACCAATGTTATTTAATCTGGCTAGGTACTGATAATAGACAGCTATTGCGCTTAGTAGAGTTTGGTAGATCTAGATGCATACACTATACAACCCAATATAGTTGGATGACATAACAGGACATTTGTGCCCTGGTTCAGCCTACCCTGGACTCCTGGTCAGCATATCAATTGCGCAATTTTCTGCAGTCGATACCCAATCCAGGCCTGTATACCAGAATGAGTTGGGTATTGACTGTGACTGTGAGCCCGGGCTATGTGTTTCAGTATTAGTCAAAATTGTCATACTTGTTTTTATTGACATGCAGTGAAGATGTTTGATGTGGTATTAATTTTCATTTGTGTTTTTTTTTTTTTCCAAATAGAAGCAAGACTGTTCCTTTATGGAGCTGCTTCTAATATGGGCTTACCTTGGTTCTAATCAATTTTTGCCTTAAGAGCAAGTAAACACAGATTTTTTTTCTTCCCTGCAAAGTAAAGGCATAATGTACTAGTATGCATACTAGCACATTATGTGACACTTACCTGAAAACAAAGCCCACGTTGTCCCCGCTGGAGGCCACATCCATCTTTACCTGTCTTCTTTCTGGGTCCGCAGACTCCCGCTGTGTGACTGGCCTGAGCCGTGTGATGTCACTCCTGTGCATGCGTGTGGGAACTGCCGGTCACGGCACACGCTTCTGAAGAAACAGCACAGACTGCCATTCCTTCAGAGAGAATGTGCCAATGACATAATCGGTGCAGTATACAGTAAATCTCTCCTAAACTGCGCAAGTTAAGGAGATATTTACAGTACCTTACAGTTGGCTTATCTATAGGTACAAAGCATACAGGAAGGTTTACTTCCTTTCTAAGCTGTATACCAGACCATTGACTCCCTTTGAGCATCTATGTCAGGGGTCCCCAACCCCTCGGGCCGCGGACCGGTACCGTGGCCTGTCAGACACCGGGACACTCTGCCACTGGAAGGAGAGAGGCTGCTAGTTTACATATTCTCAACTGAGCATGTGCAGATTGTAGGGTTCCCTCCTTGAGAATCTAATGCCAGCTGCCTGCTGATCTGGCAGCGATGGGGAGAGGCCGCATATCCATACAATAAGAGGTTTTACTGCAAAGAGAAAACTGCATCTGGTAGCAGGCTATGGGTGGCAAGTGACAGGCTGCATCTGGTGGTAGGCTATGGGTAGCAGGTGACACACTGCATCCTGTGGCAAGCTACGGGTAGCAAATGACATGTTGCATCTGGTGAAAGGCTATGGGTGGCCAGTGGCACGCTGCATCTGGTGGTAGGCTACGAGTGGCAACTGACATGCTGCATCTGGTGGCAGGCTACAGGTGGCAAGTGACTTGCTGCAACTGGTGGCAGGCTACAAGTGGGAAATCACACCCTGCATCTGGTGGTAGGTTATGGGTGGCAAGTGACACGTTGCATCTGGTGGCAGGCTATGGGTACCAGGTGACGCGCTGCATCTAGTGGCAGGCTATAGGTGACAAGTAACTTGCATATGGTGGTAGGCTATGGGTGGCAAGTGACTTGCTGCATCTGGTGACAGACTACGGGTGGCAGGTGATATGCTGCATCTGGTGGCAGGCTACAGGTGGCAAGTGACACACTGAATCTGGTGGCAGACAACAGTGGCAAGTGAAACACTGCAAAGGGTGGGCAAGAGTACCTGATGAAGGCCCCAAATGGGCACAGAAAGTCACAAATGTGACAAAGAAGAGCAACTTGTACAGGGCTGGACCTGCCAAAGCAAAGGAGGACTTTGAGGTTAAAGAGTCTCTAAACTGCTATCGACTGAAACCCTAAAAAAGGGAATGCCCTCAATGGAAACAGCAGATTGATTATTTAGCGCAAGAATGACTGGGTCCACAGTGGAAACCATTATTTTCTTCTTAAACTCCCCTTCTATAGGATACAAGCCATAAACATTATCAGGAGAGGGGAATAACCTCTCTGAGTTGAGAAAATCATTATACAAGTCCCAATCAGCTTGAATAGGGAAAGGCTTTCTGAAAATATCCTTATTTTGTATGCTTCAAAGAATATGTGCAGCCTCTGCTGAAAAGTCCCCCTTGCCATCTGCAAATGAAGCAAAGATTAACTTCCGATACTATGCTGGAAAAAAAAAGACTGCCAGATTTAAATAAGTAAAAGCTATAATAATGGTGATGCAGCACCCTCCTAGAGTAGTATGCTGTTATTGTTTGTCCTGGTCTGTTAAGTGTTTCACAGGCTGGGAGTTTGATTGTGTCCCCCTGTCTTTGGAAGAATCTTCCAAAGCTTAGGGAAGGAGATGCAAATAACCAGCCTGGATATTTGTCATGCTCCAGTAAGCCCCTAGAGAGGGGTGTCCAGTAGGGATCTGGAAAGATGATAAATATAGTCTACAGCACTGGAGAGCTGGGTTCACGCTCCACAGGAGGGTTCCCCAGCCTGAGGGGCTGCTGTCTTCATGCAGGCCATGGACTATTCAGCTGTTTAGAAGCCTCAGCGGTGTCAGAGTTGAGGGCCTGGATAGACCTTGTTTGAAGCTGATTGCAGGATCTCACCACAGGGGATCTAGGATTGTCTCATTCACTGGACCATGTCTGGAGGAAGCTGAAAGGTGACAGCTGTCCTTGGGACTTGTGAGTAAAAATCCTTGTGACTGTGTAGTGTTCTGGAGATTGTACTGGGTACCAACAGTTGTGCATTGGAACAAAGTACCCAGATGCCAAAGAGACTTGCCTCATAGTCTTCAGCAGTGAGGCCTTAGACTATTTGTTTGAAGTATCTCATGTCCTAACCCCTCTCCTGTCAAAGTTTTAAGCGATATATCTTAAAAAAAATCCCTTAGACTGTGTTATTGAAGCCAGTGTGAATGGACTCATGCTTACTGGGACAGGCAGCCTGTCCAGGGAAGAGCCAAGTAATACCAGCAGCCCATATGGGCGTAACGCTATATTACCTACATATGAATTGGCCACACTTTTAACTGGTTAACAGCTATATCAGCAAGAAGAAGGAACTGCTGAGCAGGATAAGTTCAATAGAGTCAGACAGCACTGCAATGTATGAACTTTAGTCCAGAGTAAAGAGACTCTACTGTAATCAATAGCGTTTCAAGTGCATTTCCCAAAGAGAGATTACCAGGAGGGCAAAGAGCTGCATTTTCTCAGGCTGTACAGAACACAGCTTCCTTTTTTTCCATGAGGAAGACCAATGAGCGCAAATTGCTGTCCAGTGTGCACCCTCACTGCTGCATATCTGAGACCTGAGTAGGATCTGGAGTGCTGAGTTCTGGAGTGCTGAGTTCTGGAGTGCTGAGTTCGGGAGTGCTGAGTTCGGGAGTGCGAACATCCAAAGTCACCTGGGTGCAGAGCAGAGAGTGGACTGATCGCTGTTTGTGCCTGGACGGTGAGCAACAATATTGCTGAAACTGGTGAACTGCTGCTGTGGGGATTTACTAGCTGCTGCTAAAGAGACTGAACCCTTTAGGAACTGACCATACAGCCATCTAGTAGCCTTATTGCTGCCTGCAGGCTTGACTGGGA
This sequence comes from Lithobates sylvaticus, assembly GCA_028564925.1. NCBI lineage: Eukaryota > Metazoa > Chordata > Amphibia > Anura > Ranidae > Lithobates > Lithobates sylvaticus. The sequence goes on from CM053030.1 coordinate 285,739,540, forward strand.
CTGTTTTCATGTGCATCAACAGTACAACTGGGCCCCAACGCTAATAGGATGAAGAGTTAGAACTAAAGACTGTTCCTTTTACAACTGCTAAACAGTGATCTTTACCTATTGCTTATGCTAAGAGGTACCCCTTATGCCGCGTACACACGAAGGGATTATCCCGCGGGATTGTCCGCTGGACTAAGTCCACCGGATAATCCCCTCGTGTGTGGGCCTTCGACTGACTTTTTTCCAAAAAATCCGGCGGACTAAAGTTTTAAGTTTTGTTTTAAAATTATCCGCTGGACTTGGCAGTCCGGCGGACAATACGGCCGTCTGTAGTATGGTCCGGCGGACCAAAAAGGACGCATGCTCAGTAGCAAGTATGTCACGGAATCGCTCGGTCTGGTAAAACTAGCCTTCGTATTGAAGCTAGCACAATCGTCACGCTGCTGATTCTTTGATATTTTATTACAGCGGAATTTGTATGTTATCGTGCTTGAAGAATGTTTTTGCCTTGCTGCTTATATATTCACGCAGAGTCCTCCCGAACGTTTTTCTTCCTCATTATTTAGTGAACTTATATATATATAGAGCGAGATATATCTAGATCGAGATCTAGATATATCTCATTATATACACACACACATATATATATCTATATATATATATATCTATATATATATATATATCTATATATATATAGATATATATAGATATATATATAGATCTATATATATATATATATAGATATATGTGTGTGTATATATATATATATGTGTGTATATGTATATATATATATATATATATATATATTTTAATTGTTTTTGGTTAGAAAAAGTATTTTGGATTACACATGATTAAATTGGGGAATCAGCATAGCTTGCCCTTAATTCAGATCTTACCCTCACATTTCCAGCGACTGCACTTGCAGTGCAATTGAAGTTGCACTTTACACTTGTATTGTCAAATGAATGTGCGTTTTGTAAATAACCTCCATATTATTTAGACATGTACCTGCCTACTCCTAAATTAACTATGTTTTTCAATTACAAACACATCTAGCATTATTTGGTTTAAATTAAATTACCATTTATTCTGGTTAAAACAAGGGTAAACAAAATAGGAAGGCAACACTGGAGCCACTTTGAGATTTTGTGAAGGCTTTTTGCCCCCACGGCAGACATCAAGTTTGTCAACCCAAAAATAAAGCTTGGGCATATTCGATACAATAGGGAGCACAACAAGATTGTCCAGGAATCACACAGACCAGGAACAGCAGCAGATGACATCTATGTCCCCAAGCTGTGGCACTACAACAGCCTGCGTCTTCTGTCAGACCAGACTGAAGCCAGGCAATCACTTCCGACTCTTCCTTGCAGCCTTCCCACCACGCTTCCCTGCAGTCTTCCCTGCACGCTTCCTAGGAGGCTGTACCTCTGGTGGCGGACTTGTGGTAGGAGGAGGAGGAGGAGGAGTTGCTGTTGGGCCTGCATCTGTCAGGCGGGTGGATGCAGTCAGTTCACCCCTCAAGCCCCCCTGAAGAGCTGCATAAAATAGGCCCTCACACAGCTGCCGTTGGCCCTTCTCCATTTCCTGCAACCTGCTGGCCAAGTAGGTGGCATAGGCCTCTTCCGGATTGGGGGGTCTTCGGAGAACGTCACTCGCCTCCCGAATGAGGGCGAGTGATTCCTCCTCAACTATGGTCATCCTCCTGGGCCTTCTTGTGGCTATGCGCAGGGGAGGAGCTAGACTTCTTACAGTCTGGCTCGTGCTGGGCACAGCCTCCTCCTGGCTCTGGCTGGTCATGGCCTCCTCCACCATACCACTTGTCCCGGCATCCTCCTGGGTGAGCTCATCCTGTGTCAAAATAAAATAAAAAATCAAACACATGTTTTTTTGGTTTTGGCCTCCTCAGTCAGACAATTGTAAATTTCTTACCGTGCAAATAAATTTGTCCATATATCAAAAAGGCTATCATTTGGACCCCAGCATTTTCCAAGCAGTTCATCAATCTTTTTTTAAGGCATTTTTGCCCACTACTGTATAGTTATATGTATACATATGTAGCACCAACACTTTTTAGAAGTGGGCGCTATTTTAATATTTGGTTTGTTCAGAATTCTGAGTTGAGGGTGTTAATTGTTTGACATATTTACGTTGACATCAGTTTGTCTGGCCTGTGCTGGAGTTCTGTCTGGTCCTAGGTGAGGTGAGGCACCTGTGACAGGCTCACAACACAGTCTGGTTGGACACATTATGAGGTTACATTTGCTCGGACACAATCAGTGGGAGCGTCTGGCCCCACTGTGTATTTTGGGAAGCGGGATTTGAGATGCTGAGGTCATGTGTTCAGGCTTGATCTTCACTTTAGATTCCTGGTTCTGGTCCGCAACAACCCCACAAGTGTTCCTGGGCCCAGGAGTGTCTGCTGGCCCTGGAAGCCGGGTCACCCTGACCAGCCCCAGAGGCCCTTGTTGTCTGTGGTGGGGATCCATCCGTTCCCGAGCCTCAGAACTGGCTAGTTTGAGGCACAGCAATTGAAGGAGGATTCTGAAGTGTCCCTGTGTCCTCTCAGGATTGGAGAGGCATAGCGACTCGAACACGGGGGAGGGGGCTCTTCGGAGGAGGGCAGTGGGGCTGGCTGCTTGTTAGGAGCTGAGATGTATGGACACTAGTGAATTGCCATGCCCTACTGTTTTGCTGCAAAGGCTGAAAGCTAAACGTAACCTCGGAACTGTTGCAAAAAAACACCCTTTCCTTACAACATAGTGTGTGGCGGACACTTTGCTGGTTCCAAGTCACTTGTTATTTGCTACATCTGCGGACAAGGGTATATCCAACAGTGAAGTGTCCAGTTGTGAGGGGCTACTCTCTGGCCTTTCTTAATAACCTTTCTTGGGCTGCCAGAAGTTCAGAAGTGCCTGAGCTTTTTCAACCATGCCCTCAATTTACAACCGAGACACTGTGTAATGTTTAAACGTTGTTAAATAATCATCCAAAATCTGTCCAAATGAAAGGTGGTTGGAGTATGGGTCTCCGCAATTGATGGTTACTAACCTGGGGAACCCCTAGACAATGAATGACAAGCTACAAGAAGCGGGTAATCGGTAAGCCGTGAAAAGACATAGCGGCCTGTTATAGAGTGGGAGTGGAGGTGGTTTCGCATAATAGAATTTATGATTAAAACATACATTTGTAAGCAATTCTAATCTTTACATTTACATCATTAATATTCACCCAATCACTATTTGGGCCAAAAAATATATACCTGGCTCTAGCTGGGCGCATCAGCTAGCTCCAAGGTGGAGGGGTCTTCTACTTCCGTGGAAGCCTCAGCTGGGGTGGAGGGAAGAGTGGAGGGAAGGGTGGAGGGAAGGGTGGAGGGAAGAGTGGACAGTGATTGCCTGGGTTCCATCTGGTCACCTAGAAAACACAGTTGGTTGTAGTACCACAGCTTGGGTACATAAACATCCTCTGCTGCTGCTCCTGATCTGAGTGACTCCACAATCTTGTTGTGCTCCCGCTTGTACATGTGCCTCAAACTTGAAATTCGGGCTTCAATAAACTTGATGTCTGCGTTGGGGACTTGAGTCTTCACAAAATCCAAAAGTGGCCCCAGTGTTACCTTCCGGACATCCCTATTTCCATATAAGGGGTTTTTGACCTCCCACAGGTTTTAATTTTTTCTGTATAGCGTGATAAATTCTGACATAAAAGCCTGATCCTTAAAAGGATTTTGACTGGATGTTGACATGTTTCTGTTTTTGTTAGTAATGGCAATACAAAAGTCAAAAAACACAAATGTTACTAAAAACGCACATTCAGTTTTTATTCCAAAAAATGACACAAAACACCCACACACAGCCACCAACAACCACACACAGCCACCAACAACCACACACAGCCACCAACAACCACACACAGCCACCAATAACCACACACAGCCACCAATAACCACACATAGCCACCAATAACCACACATAGCCACCAACAACCGCACATAGCCACCAACAACCACACACAGCCACCAATAACCACACATAGCCACCAACAACCACACATAGCCACCAACAACCACACATAGCCACCAACAACCACACACAGCCACCAATAACCACACATAGCCACCAATAACCACACATAGCCACCAATAACCACACATAGCCACCAATAACCACACATAGCCACCAACAACCACACATAGCCACCAACAACCACACACAGCCACCAATAACCACACATAGCCACCAATAACCACACATAGCCACCAATAACCACACATAGCCACCAATAACCACCCATAGACACCAATAACCACACATAGCCACCAACAACCACACACAGCCATCCACACCCACACATGAGTAAAAAATGCAGGCCCCAAACCCAATAAACCACAGTGATGTATCCTAGAAACCCTTACCTTCGTACAGAGCGCTCGCTACTTCCGTTCGAAAAACACGTGGCCGTCAAATAGCCTTATATACACTGCGCACGCGTCGAAGTCCGCCTGCGTCCTCCTCGTCGCCCGCCCATGACGTTCCTTGTGACGAGAATTCCCCGCCCCGCTTCCCCTCGTTGCATTGTGGGTGAATAAGTAGATGAAGATGGCGGACACATTATCAGCAAGTAGCGCGGAGGAAAGCCCAGAACCCCAGACATCTGCATCCAGCAGCAGATATAAGGCCACCGATATGGCCTTTGAAGAGATGGTGGAGATGGTGGACATCCTCCAAAGGGAAGATTACGACGGGGAAAATGGCCCCTACCCTCGACCCAACTTACGGAAGGACCAGATTCTTAATACAATTGTCAGCACCCTGGAGCATAAGTTCGGCGTACAAAGGGGCAAGGATCAACTGCGCAAGCGATGGTCCGACATTAAATCCAGGGAGCACGATCAGTACAGGAGAATAAAAAAAGCGATCAAAAAAAGTAAGTCAATGACGTGCGCTACTATGGTTCTATTTGATATCTCGAATCTTGCGAAGATTTTCTTGGAACTCGTACGTGTATCTTGCGAAGATTTTATTAGAACTCGTACGTGAATCTTGCGAAGACTTTATTAGAACTCGTACGTGAATCTTGCGAAGACTTTATTAGAACTCGTACGTGAATCTTGCGAAGACTTTATTAGAACTCGTACGTGAATCTTGCGAAGATTTTATTAGAACTCGTACGTGAATCTTGCGAAGATTTTATTAGAACTCGTACGTGAATCTTGCGAAGATTTTATTAGAACTCGTACGTGAATCTTGCGAAAATTTTATTAGAACTCGTACGTGAATCTTGCGAAGACTTTATTAGAACTCGTACGTTAATCTTGCGAAGATTTTATTAGAACTCGTACGTGAATCTTGCGAAGATTTTATTAGAACTCGTACGTGAATCTTGCAAAGACTTTATTAGAACTCGTACGTCAATCTTGCGAAGATTTTATTAGAACTCGTACGTCAATCTTGCGAAGATTTTATGAAATTTTGTTTGTCATTAGAAAGTTGGTTGAGTTTACCTGGCTGTGGGTTATTTGACTTGTAAGGTTATTTATTATTGTCAGGATATATAGTATTACTACTGTAGTAATGGTTTTGTGGGTAACTCACACAGGGACTCCAGAGGATGGTTTGGGGGGGGGGGGCTACATCTGTTAAGCAGGGTGTCCAGCTACAAATTCAAAATAAATGGTCAGCATCTACAAATACTGTAGCTGATGACTTTTAGAATAAGTACACTCACCTGTCACAGGGTCCAGCGACCTTAGCACCCGAGGCCAAACCGTCCCTTGGATGCTGCAGCCACCATCTTTGATATTGGAATCAGGAAATTAATCTTTGCGGCTTCACTTCCCGGTTCCCTATTGGGAATGCGCCAGTTGCGCAATGCAATAGGACTGGTCCGCGCTAGCTCTGGGACCCCTGTGTGTCCCAGCAGACAGCACGGTGGGACGGGATGTGGCGTATACTTCTGTGGGAGTCTATGGCCGGATGTGTGTGCAAATACCTGCCTTACACAGGTATCTGCAACCCCTCCCCCCTAAAAGGTTCCAAATAAGACACCGGAGGGGTGCAGGGATCCAATGAGTGGAAGTTCAACTTTAGGGTTGAAGGCCGGTTTAAGTATTGGAGTTTGATTAGATAGGGATTTCAATTATGTATTCAAGTAGGATCTTGTAACAAACTGCTAATAATTGGACACCACTTTGAAACAATGTTTAATATTCATATTTCGGCACTCAAATATCAGTGTGATTAAAAGTGTACCTTTGTGTTCCATTCCCATAGGGGGCAAAAGACTCAGACCTCACTCAGGACTAGACATGTGCATTCGTTTTCGTCCGAATGCATTTTCGTCCGAATTTCAGGTATTTTCGTTATCGTTTTGACAAACGATAACGAAAGCGCAGAGTCCGAAAAACGAAAGATCCGACATAAATAAATGCTTTATTTTCGTTTTCGTTGTGACAACAGTTCGATATAGACTCTAGAGATAGGAGATTCGACATGACGCTGACGACAATAACAATGTGTATTGAACCTATGGTCGAATGTGCCCAACCTTACTCTATTAGTCCGAAAAACGAAAGATCCGACATAAATAAATGCTTTATTTACGTTTTCGTTGTGACAACAGTTCGATATAGAATAGGAGATTCGACATGACGCTGACAATAACAATCTGTGTATTGAACCCAGAGAGGAAATATTTCGACATAGAGAGAAAAGATTCGACGGAGAGAATAGTTCCACATAGAGAGAAAATATTCGACAAAAGATGCTGGAATTGGGTGGGGGAAGTAAAATAAAAATGATGATGAATGTTATTGGCTGATTGTAACCAAAGAGGAGGAGCAGTAAAATAGCTAGAACTAAGTACACGTGTACAGCCAACTTACTTTCACTTACGATTGCTAGCAGAGAGAGACACAGTCAATCTTAGCTGCTCCGTTTGAATTGTCACTTATCAGAGAACCTGAATTATTAAGCAATTATTAAGCATAAGCACAGCAGCAGAACAATAGTGAAGCAAGCTACAGTTCAACTTAGCTTTTTCCTAATAATCTGCTGCTATTGTGTTAGTGTGTGAACCTTACAGTGATACTAGTGTTGCTGCTAGTGTTGTTGTGATAGCCTCAGAGGCTGCCTGTGTTGTGGGGGGGATTTATTATTATAGAATATTGTTACCTGTCTGATCAGTGATCGCTATCACCAGTCCACCAGTTTCTGTTTGAACTAGTATATATATATATATATATATACACAGCAATAGCAATGTACCGTTCTAATGGAAAAGTGAAGGCAGGTAGAGGTAGTGGTCGTGGTCGTGGTCGCGGTGGACATCTTGCAAAAAAAAGTGGCAAGGTCTCTGCTACTAATGTCTCTGACACTTCTGCGGCCACAAACATGCTGTCCACAACAGTGGGTGTCACCACCACTACCACCAGCAAAGCTAGTTCCACCACCACCACCAGTTCTACTATGAGTTTTCCTGCCAGACCACCAACATCTGCTGCTGCTTCCACTGCCAGTGCAGCGTCTACTTCTACAGGTGTCATGGCTTCTTATTTTTATGGGATAGGCAAGAAACCTAGTATAAAACAAGTGGAGTTGCCTATAGACTCACAACCACCAATCACACTGCCAGTGCCACTGCCCAGCTCCCCAAAGAAGCAATTTAGTGCGACAGCAGCAGAGACAGAGTATGAGACTTTTTGTTCATTGGCCCAAGAGAATAATTTTGAATGTGATGCTCCTCTTTCCCCAACCACTGCAGACGTTTTATACACTCTTACCCCACAAGAGTTACAGCGTGACGTAGAGAAAGTGCAAGAGGGATATTCTGTGAGGAGTAGGACAGGTAGCAGTTCACTTTTTTCATCTGCTGCTAACTCCCCTTCTCCCTCTGTTGTTATGGAGGAAGAATCCTGTGATGATGATAACACCGACCTCCCCAGCACCCCTGCCATTAGCACTAGTTCACCAAGTGTAACTGTAGTGGCAACAGCTCCCACCACTGGTGTGCTACCTGCTGCAGTTATATCAGCCCTAAATAGTACTAGTAATAGTAATAGTACTAGAGATCAACAGGGTCAAGGGGCTGCATCCCGCCGCAGCAACGTGTGGAAATATTTCGAAACATTGGAAGGCGGGTTCTTTGCAAAGTGCAAGTTGTGTGGGAAGCAAGTCAGTAGGGGTAAAAAGTTGGGACATTTAACCAATGCTGGTATGAACCTTCACCTTAAAAATTACCACCACTCTAGTTTACTGCGGGCAGAGGCAGAAAAAGATGGTAGCGCAGGAAGCAGCATAACGGACTCTGACTGTACTGGTGGTACCTCCTCAACCACACCACTTACTCAGAGCACAGCCCATAGAGAGGGTTCAATTAAGAAAAACCGTCCACGTGCAGTAGTTCCACTGCAGACCCAATCAGGCTCCTCATCTTCCCAAGGACATTATCAGCCTACCCTAGATAGTTTTGTTGGCTTTAGTTCCAAGGGCCTGTCAAAACAGCAGGCCAACAAGATCACCCGCCTCATTGGCCAATTCATTGCTATTGGAGGAGCCTCTTTTCGCATGATTGAAGGGGAGCCGTTTAAACAGCTCATGCACGCCCTTGCTCCACGATACGTTGTTCCTGCACGAACAACTTTCAGCAGAAAGATTATTCCAGGACTATACCATTCGTGCGTTGCATTATTGAAAGAAAAAATGGCCAAAGCTGAGGGTCAGACAATTCATTTGACCACTGATTTATGGACAGCTCCCAACGGTCAACATGCTTTCCTGTCTTTGACTGCACACTGGTGGCAGGCCACTGTGCCTGTTGGTGGTGGCACTAGTGTAAGTGTTCAAACTTCATCAGGAAGCAGGTCTGCAGCTCAAGACCAGCAGGGTTATCAAGCTTTCCTGCTCCACACAGAAGTCCGTGATGATAAGCATAGCTCTGCCAACATATTGCGGGCAATTAGATCGATGTTGGCCAATTGGTTTGGAGAGCGGGCAGTCACCAATGTTTCTGTTGGGTTCATAGTGACAGACGGAGGTTCAAACATGATTAAAGCGCTCCAAGATGGATCTTTTGTCGGTGTGCGCTGTTCTGCACACATACTGCATTTAGTGGTCAAGGGTGCAATCCCAGTGGAGAAGAACAACAAGATTGCTCAAATCTTGGACCTTTGCAGGAAGATTGCAGGGCATTTCCACCGCAGTGTAGTTGCTAGTCAACTGTTGAGGGAGGAGCAAGAACAATCGGGGCTCCCCATACATCGCCTGAAACAAGATGTCAGCACCCGGTGGAACTATACCCTGGAAATGCTGGAACGCATTTTGGAGCAAAAGACAGCCATCCACAATCTATCATCCCACCACAATATTGGGATTGATTCCACACTGGGACGTGATGACTGGTGTATAATTGGGCAGCTTGTTTCTGTCTTAAAACCCTTTCGTAATGTGACGGAAAACTTGAGTCAGAGCAATGCCAGCCTAGGACAGGTCATACCCTTGTTTACCTATCTCATAGATAAGATGAGATCGTTCCTAGAAAACAGTGAGCCTGTTTGTGGCAGCCCACTTCATGCCGATGTAGCGTCTTTCATCAGGAAGCTACAAGATAACTTAAAAGATAGGCTAAATGACCGTGTCCGCAAAAGCCCTGAACTCATGTTGGCTACCCTGTGTGATCCCAGGATCAAAGGTAAACTGGCTCTCAGAGACAACAGCCTCTCCTACTGGAAAGAAAAACTTATTGAAAGGGTCCATAATTTGCAGCAAGAGAGATGTATGCCGAATGAGGCCGATTTGGAAGATTCGCCTGCCATGTCTGCTATTCCAAGGCCTGGCACCATCACTCAAAAACAACTGAGTGGAGCATGTGCATGTTGGGTAGAGGCACTTGACAATCTGGTGGATGCAGGTCAAGCAGCAGGTAATCGAGAGAAGAGCAGTGCCTCTGAAATGGTCAGGGCCTACCTATATGAAGCACCTTTGCTTCCTACAGAAGACCCTTTGACCTATTGGGATGGTAAGAAAAGTGTATGGCCTGGTCTTTGCCTGGTTGCCCAGAAACTACTATCCTGTCCTCCAACCAGTGTGCAAAGTGAGAGAGTTTTCTCTATTACTGGGAACATCCTTAATCCACACCGTGCACAACTAACACCCCATTTGATGGAACAACTAACTTTCCTCAAATTTAACCTCCCCAAGCTGGGTTACCCTACCCTTAACTTGTGAGACCTGAATCATTGTCACCATGTGAAGATAGATGGGACTCAGAGGAACCATCCAAATGTTGACGAAAATAATTTTTTTTTTTCTTACCATTAGACATTGACAATAGCAGTTGTCTTTGGTGTGACCCCAAGATTTAAATAGAATTAGATATTTTCGGGGCGTGGCCTGGAGCTTAATGGCGTAGGACGTGTGGAGTGAGAGCTCTGCCTGAGACAAAATCCTTTTACCTTATCCTCTGGGGAAATTCGGACAAAACTACACAGCATCGCAGCCCTGAAGAACAGAGCACACTGCGGGCTCCATGTCGCCACCCAAAAGGACCTCGGAGGCCGCTGCTAAGCTGGCTAAGTACCGCCATGAGGGACAGGCCGCCGAGGGAGAAGATGGCGTTGGCCACGTGCAGGCTGCGGAGGAGTCCACCTCCGGCGACACAGCTAAGATCCTCGAGGCGGTCTCCTCGTGCCAAACCGCGCTCACCTCCAAGATAGAGGAGGTAAAAGTGGATATTTCCCTAATCCGCCAGGACATTCAAAAACTGCGGGACAGGACCTCCGAGACGGAGCGCAGAATAGCCAGGGCAGAGGCAGACATTACCCCGCTTCAAGTCTCCACTGAACAGCTTCAGCACCAACTCAGCTTCGTCCTCCATAAACAGGACGACATGGAGAACCGCCTCAGGAGATGCAACCTCCGCTTCGTGGGTCTCCCAGAAAGGGCTGAAGGCTCGGACCCCCCTACCTACCTGGAGAATCTCCTCATTAAAACGTATGGGAGAGAGGCCTTCTCCTCCACCTTCGTTATAGAACGTGCCCACCGCCTTGCAGCGCGCCCTCCACCAGCTGGTGCACCCCCGAGAACCTTTATCGCCAAGCTACTCAACTACAGGGACCGGGACACCGTGCTGCGTCTTACCCGCGAAAGAGGGAACATCCCGGTCGGCAATGTGACAGTCGCGGTGTACCCGGATTTCTCCGCAGAGGTACAGAAGAAACGAGCACAGTTCACCGAGGCGAAGCGACAACTGCGCATCCACCACCTGCCGTACGCAATGCTGTTCCCGGCAAGGCTCCGTGTGACCCGCGACGGAAAGACACAGTTTTTTGAGGACCCCGCTGCCGTCATAACCTGGCTGGAGCAACACGAGGTGGCCGTTCCGGCCCGCGGATGATACCTGCAACCCGCATCCCGCGACTACATCCGGTGCCTGCCCGGGGAGTCCGTGACCGGTCCCACCTACCTGCAAACGTGAGTGTGCCTCCTCTCGCCTATCCCTTTACCTGTCGCCCCAACCTTGCCTCACACCGCTCCCCTGACCGTACCTCTAGACGCACTCCTTGTCCGGTGACCGGCCTAACAGCCTACGCTCCCAGATGACCGGGGCGGACTCACCGAAGGCAGGCCCTGAACTATCCCTTCCACTGCCACCTGCTGCGGCCTCCCCTGAGCCGGATCAGGGGATAGACAACCCTACATGCTGTAGCGCCTCGGCGAGCAGATACCCTCGCCCCCCTGGGGTTCATGCTACCCGCCTAACTGAGCTACAACCTGTGCTTGAACTTCCACCCGCAGGTGCATGAGCCCCACCACTACCCCTTCCCCCCCTCTTATCTGTGAGCCCGCACGAGACCTATAGAAATGGCTGCCGCAGCCCACCGCACACCTGACCCGCCACCCTCAAACGAGGACATCAAGTTCCCCCATCAAGATCCCCCTCTGCCGTCCGGGCTTCCCCCACTGTCAACCTCCTATCGATCTCAGGTAAAAAAAAACCCCCCTTGTGTACTTTGAACTCTCACTCAGACTAACCGCACGCCCGGCTTTCCACCAAGCTGTGCGCTCTGCAGTATCTTTCTTTGCCGCCCCGGCACCCTGACATGGTCACCCTCGGGATCGAGGACTTTTGTGCTGCCGAAAAGATGACCTGGCACCCACTAGAACCAGTTAAAAGTTTGTTTCCCTGGCCAGCTATCACTACCACGGACGTGGAGAGTGATCGTTTGAACGCTATGCCGCGCTGGTCCAGAGTTGGCATGTTTCTATCCACAGTTTGTATATTATGTATGCTTTACACCCTTTATTTGACTTGCATAGCAATATGTACCTTTCAGTTGCAATGTATGAGTGACCCCCCCTGCCTTATTAAGACACGGGGGGTACAATCGGCGCATGCGATATCCGGACCAAGCCATTGCAACCCCTGCGGGACCATTAACCCCCTATTCATATCAGGTGATACCTGCATGGCACCGGATGGTGCACACACATCTCCCAATGTACCATATGGCTACGCTTAAGATGCTCACCTGGAACGTCCGGGGCCTAGGCGCCAAACCCAAGCGCTTGGCAGTCCTCACCCACCTTAAGCGTCTACGTGCAGACATCTCTGTTCTGGTTGAAACGCACCTCACAGGGCAGTCCCAGAGGGCACTAAAAAAACCATGGGTAGGTTGGCTATATAATGCCCCCCACACCTCCAACTCTCGAGGCATCGCCATCCTCATAGCCAAGACGGTACAATTCCAGCTGCACGACCTGCGGCTGGACCCACTGGGCAGGTTCCTGTTTCTCCATTCCACGGTCGGTGGACGGGAGATACTCATAATGGCATTCTACATCCCTCCACCCTTCCAATTTCATGCACTTCAGGAAGGATTAGCCTTCATGACCAAATACCCCACGGTGCCAGCTATCTGGATAGGTGACTTCAACACGACAATCAACCCCAGCTTAGACAGACTCAGCGCGCCCACCCCGACGCCCCCCCCCCCCCCAATACAACACCAGATTCGGCAAGTTTGCAAATGAATTCGCCATGACAGACACCTGGAGGCACAAACACCCCACTAAAGTAGCCTTCTCCTGCTATACCCCGTCGCAACAGGCCATGTCTCGCATAGACATGATCCTGCTCTCTCCCGCCCTGCTGCCCGACCTAATGGAAGTGGGATTCGACACTAGGGTGCTTTCGGATCATTCCCCATATTGGATGACACTGAAATTACCCACCACTTCTCCCCCCCGGATCTGGAGATTGAATCCATTCTGGCTCACGGTTCTGCCCGACTTAGATGCCGTGCAGAGAGAATGGATCCACTTTTTCAGCACAAATATGGGGACGGCAAATGCTGGGTCAGTCTGGGAAGCTTTTAAACTCCACGCCAGGCTTATCCTATCCACGCGCATAAACAGACAAAAATCCACTTCCAAGTTAGTACTCCAGCAAGCCGAAGAAAGACTTGACTCCCTCGAACAAGTATTCCTTGCCGACCCCTCTGCGGCAAACGCCTCCCCTCTCCGGCTGCAGTCCAGGCTGACCAATCACTTACATTTTGAAAAGGCCAAACAGGGCATTTTCTTCTGTAAACAGCGGATATACGAACACGGTGAACGCGCGGGCAAACTACTAGCCTACATGGCTCACCTGGACCACAGCCCCCCGGTCGTTGTTCAGCTTCGGACTGCAGCTGGGGGGGTGACGTCGGACCCTGACTCAGTGGCGGAGGAGTTCAGGCTGTTCTACTCCACCCTATACACCTCCACGGCATGCCACACGCACACTGAGCTCTCTCGGTTTCTGCAACCCATCGACTTCCCCACACTCACCCGGGCACAACGATCCACCCTGGAAGCCCCTATCACCTCCGAGTGTATAGCAGAAGCACTTGCCCAACTCCCACCCTCCAAGGCTCCAGGCTCAGATGGCCTGCCCTTGGAGTTCTACGCACAATTCCAGGAAGTCCTGGTCCCCAAACTGCAAACGCTCTATGCCCACATATTCGACACTGCCACCCTCCCCCCCTCCATGGGGGAGGCCCTCATAGTTCTTATTCCCAAGCCCGGCAAGGACCCCCTTTACCCTGAATCCTACCGCCCCATTTCTCTCCTCCAGCTAGATGTAAAAATCTTAGCCAAAATCCTTGCCCTAAGACTCAACGCAGTTATACTCAGCCTGATCCACCCAGATCAGACTGGGTTTATGCCCAACAAGAATACCGCCTTCAATTTACGAAGACTCTTTATGAATCTTCAGGCTGTCCATGACAACACTGGGTCCAGGGTGGTGGTGAGCCTGGATGCCGCAAAGGCATTTGACTCCGTTGAGTGGAGCTATCTTTGGGAGTGTCTGCGCAGATACGGCTTCGGCCCCAAATTCATAAAGTGGCTCCAGCTCCTATACCAGGCCCCCACCGCCCGAATCCAGGTCAATGGCAGGACTTCTAATTCTTTCCCACTGTCCAGGGACACCCGTCAGGGATGCCCGATCTCCCCCCTACTCTACGCCCTGGCGGTGGAGCCACTCGCCATCGCCATCCGCACCCACCCCCACATCAAAGGCCTCCGCTCTGGCTCCCTCGTCGAGACACTTAGTCTTTACGCGGATGACATGCTACTGTATTTGGAAGATTCGGGCCCCTCCCTGACAGCAACTTTGGGGTTGATAGAGCAGTTTGGGGAGTACTCCGGACTACAAATTAACTGGACTAAATCCCAGATCCTCTCGATTCATCTGGGAGCCCCGTCTGCACCTCAGGCAGCACTCCCCCTCGTCAGAGCCAGTCAAATTAAGTACTTGGGTGTACAATGCTCCAGAAGCCTATTAGACTACGCCAATTTAAACATAGAACCCCTGTTCTCCTTGCTCAAAACCAAAACCCAGGTATGGTCCCGTCTTCCCCTCGGGGTTATGGGACGGATCAACCTGGTTAAGATGATCCTCCTCCCCAAGCTGCTCTATCTCTTTTGGCATGCCCCCCTCAGCATACCCCTCAGAACCTTCAAGGCAATGGAGGCCATTCTCAACACATTTGTATGGGGCACATCCCGCCACAAACTCTCCTGGAGCACCCTGAAACGTCCCACCCATCTAGGTGGCACAGCCCTTCCGGACCTTTTTCTGTACTACATCGCTGCACAACTGTCACACTTTTACCACTACAACCAGGCGGACAAAGACCGATATACCACCCTAATATGCTCACCACACTTCGACCAAGTCATCCACCCCTTCCGCATCCTTATGCGAGGCACCTCCAGGCCCCTGACTTCCAAGGACACCATGCTGTTCCACCACTGCAAGGTGTGGCGACAAGCCACCACCATTACCAGGGCCCCCGCTCTCCATACCTATACACCTTTATGGGACAACCCCCAACTCCCAGAACTGCACACTGTCCCGGACCAAAACCAATGGATAAGCTATGGCATTATCTTCCTCTTCCAGGTCCTATCACATGGTAGGATTAGACAGTTCCAAGCCCTCAAAGATGAGTTTAACCTCCCTTGTCGCATGCTCTTTCGCTACCTCCAGCTCCGCCACGCCCTTAATTCCCAATTTGGGGGAACTATCCCCAGACTCGAGGCACTACCAATCACTAATGTGGTCCGCAGCAGTGACTCCAAGAGACTGACCTCCTTTTTCTACAGCCACCTCATAACACCAGCAGCCACTGAGCAGGCATTCCATCTCAAAACAAGGTGGGAGGCGGACCTGGGGACGGTGGAGGACGATGACTGGGAAGACGCACTAGCTGCCTCAAAAAAGGTCTCCCCCAAACTGTCAGATAGGCTCACCCACTTATATATGCTTCATAGATCCTATCTTACCCCCGCCCGACTGTCCAAATTCAAGCCTGACTCCAACCCATCCTGCCCCAAATGCGGCGACCCACGAGGCACCTTCTACCACCTTCTATGGACATGCCCAAAACTTCAGGAATACTGGTCTCAGATTGTCAAGTTCCTCCATGACCAAATGGGGTCTCCCCTGACCCTATGCCCCCGCCAGTGCCTCCTCGGCATCCTCCCCCTCCCAGAAGAGGAAAAACACCTTGGCACATTTCTCCAGGAATCACTTTTCCTGGCCAGACTTCTCATCGCTCACACCTGGATTAGAACTACTCCCCCTACTATACAACAATGGAAGGGGGCGGTCAACGCCACCCTCCCTTACAAAAAGGTGCTCTACAAGCATAGGGGTTGCCCGGCAAAGTTCAATAAAATTTGGGACAGGTGGGTGGGGGAATCCGCCACCTGTACTGAACAGAACTAACCCACACCCAGCTAGCCTTGCCCTGCTCAGACGCGTTCTCCTGATAGCAATGGCTAAGCACAGCCCTGCCCGCCATGTAAATGCACTCTCCCGGACTCCTCGCCAACCTCCAAAACTTAACCCCGCAGGACCAGTCCTCTATGCCCTCCGCTGGCCTGCAACGTCAGGTACTTCGTAGGCAACCTGGTATATTTACAATGTTTAATTGTCACTATGCGATCAGCAATGTCAAATGTTTTATCCGTGAATATGGTGCATGTTGCACCCTACACCTGTGTATGTATCCGTTTGCATTTTGCTCAATAAACGTTTTTCTGATTAAAAAAAAAGAATTAGATATTTTCAAGCAATCCAAATTTTTCCCTTTTATTCCTTCCATCACCCTTTTTTGTAATGAGTGTTGTGTATGTGTAGAGTGACTAGAGTGTGCGTGATTGCATGAATGAATGTTGTGTGAATGGACAGTAGCAAGGGTTAAAGCCTTGACGTGGCGCTACTGCTCACGTGTTGCTGTCTTTGTAAATACAAATAGCAACGTGTGCTAATTTAACCATTTTTGTATGATGGTCTGGAAATAAGACACAGTGATTAAAGATGACCTAAACAGCAAGACAGTTTCTCTTGATGGAGAGACTGTCAACTCAAGGATCAGAATATGTTACCAACACAACATAGAACAAAGAAGCATACAGCTGGAAACGTGATTCTATGCAAGATAGATTGGTCACTGCTGAGCTGCACCCAGATGCCCATGACCCCTCCCATTTGCTATCTCTGACCCCGGTGGACACCAGGGCCCTCTCTGATCCTCCGCCTGTTTCATGACCATCTGCAATTGTCTGAAGTCACCAGTGTGAGTAATCTACCCTGCTGCCATGTTACTCAAGCCCTGGAAAGGATGACTGCCCTTTGAATTGTTACCCCTTGTGATTGCGCTAGCCTGTGAACGTCTGTCCGGTTAACTGTTGCCCTCATGATTGCAAGCCTGCAACCTATGCCCTGTGAACTGTTGAGGGCTGTATGGTTAATCCCTGCTGTAACTATCTGCTGTGTATTCTGGTGGGGGGAAAGCTAAAAGGCATGACTGGATACAATATACATGGGATTATCCTTTGCACAATGAAATAGTGTAGAGAGAAATCTCTTAAATTTTCAAAGTTCAGCCTGATGGTTAAATGTAGAAAAACTACAATTATAAGGCCTCTAGTAAGTTAGTAACAATAAATGGACTAGTTCATTTAGATAAACATCACACAACGAATCTACCAAGGAAAGCAAAACTCAAGAATACAATTAGTTCTGAACATATTTTTTTTATTTTTAACTGAACATTAACTTTAACTGAAAAAAATCAAATAAAAAAAAAATTAAATAATGTTCTCCCCCAACCTGGTGAGCAGATGCTGTAGGGACATATTTATCCCAGCCATCTGCTCACCAAGGTACCGAGTAGCCTCCAGTTGCCTCTGAAGGCTACGTTGGTACCTCTCCAGAGCCACATAGTGACGGAGCTGCCGGCGATTGTGGAGGGCCAAAGAGTGACATAGCCTCCTGGTTAAGGCATATTGTCTCTCTTGGACCTCCACACAGCGATTGTGGAGGGCCAAAGAGTGACATAGCCTCCTGGTTAGGGCATATTGTCTCTCTTGGACCTCCACAATGCGCTGCAGATATGCGTTCACATGTGGCTCTGGAGGGGGGATTTCTACAGTGGAGGGTGGAGAATCCTCACCAGGACACACTGGGGAGGAGGCACCAATGGGTGTGTCCAGGTTGGGGGATAGTGGAGGGTGGAGGGGAAAATGCCCTGTAGAATCCGCTGGGGAGGAAGAACAGTGAGCCCAACCAGACATGGACAGATCTACAACTTCGTCCACTGGGTGGAGATGAAGGACAAAGACTTCACCTGTGAAGAAAATAAAATACATTAGATAGATAATACAATACATGGCTTCTTCACCCTAACCTTATATAAAGGCAATTATCTTCCAGCCCTTGTAGACAATCATGTAACATCTTGAGATCTTTTCACGTCTACATACCAGTTTTCCATTTTTGATATTCATTTCAGTGAGATGCACCTAATCATTTTGTGTGTAGAAGATAGTAGTGCCTGTGTCAATTCGCTGCGTCATCCCAAATTTGCAGAGCTGTACAGGAAGGTGTAGTACTTTACTGTACTCTGACCGGGGCGGAGCAGAGTGTCCTCCCCGGCCAGAGTACAAAGGGATTCCACTCTACACACCGAGCAGTGTAACTGTAAAGGGGAATCTCCCAAAAATATTTAACCGCTTGGTCACACGGCCGGCTGGAGAAAATATTAAAGTGTAATGGAGGCCTAAGTGCTGACCAGTCACTACCACTAACTAATCTACCTCATCCAGACTGACTGTCGCAAATATGGAAGATCAGTTGCACTTGCAGAAAAACATATCAGCTATACCAGCTATTAATATTAAGTTACATTACACTCCCCAAAGAGAAGCCATTCAAGCCATTGCATTAGGGATGACCTAATAAAAAGTTGTTGAATAAAATATAGCAGGCTACTTTTTAAATTTGATAATTTTGTGTGGCCACTGATTGAATAAGCCCCACTTCTGTTCTAGGCTAGGTAGATTACTCACTCCTGGTCTAGGCTAGGAGGTATAATAGAGAATTTACAATTACTGAACCTTCGATATCCCGACAGCCGGTGCTTTATCTGCTCCCCTCTGCTACTGCAGTGGTCTGGTCTCTCCCTGAGCCATCAAGACCTATGCAGGTCATAATAACTGAGGGGTGCATGGACATGTGTCCGACCACTGGGGATCCAAGAATCAGTTTGTCTAAAACTTTTAAAACAAAAACCACTAGACAAAAATGAGCAGTTAAAGAAAAACTCCAGGGTACATGTAAAATATATCAGTAAACAAAACAAACAGCCTTGCCAATGTGCAACACAATACACTCTGGAGTCTGAACTATAGCCTAAAGACTACATTTTTATAGATATTTGCCTGCACAAAGATCTACGAGGTCATTTACAATTTTTTGCTTTAGATGATGCCAAAGAGGAGGCACCAGACATCATGAGGAAAGTGTTAATGCATGCATTAGGGGCATGCCAGAGATTGAACATGTCCAGGGACTGAAAGCCAATAGCTGGAGATTCTTGTCTGACACACCCCCTCCAGCCTGCTGTGTTATTCACGATGATTGATTATGATTAATAGTGATTGGCTCAGACTGGGAATCTGAACTGCAGCAAGAAGGTGGCGTGATCAGGGAAGTGACACTGAGGAAGTAACAAGCACAGGTCACGCTAACACTAATATAATTAATAATTCCAGCTAAACTGAAGCCTTGCAGAATAAATCACAACCATTTCTAGACAAGGTATGCCATCAGCATTTCATATTTAAAATACTATATTTGTCTGGAAAATACTAAAAAAGTTGTACTTACTCCCTGGATCTGCCACGTCTGGCTGTTCACCTTCTTCCGGTGCATCACCAGCAGCCTCTACAGGACAGGTCTCCTCCACCTCCTGCTCAGCCTCAGCAGCTGTTGATTATGATTAATATAGAAAAGAACATTAGAATCTGCAGTGTACAACAATCTCACACATATTAGTACAAAAACATTGAAACATGTATGATCACTCAGCAGCAGATACCAGCAAGATTATACTAACTTACATGTGGGCGTTGCCGCCTCAGCCTCTTCCTCCTCAGTCTCCCCCTCTGACTGGATGACACCTATTTAATATAAAGGAGAAATTATGAACGTTACAATGTTCAAGCTTCAAAGAAATTACTATAAATAAATACTGTATATAGATATATAGATAAAATTATTAATAATTATCCATTAGCATGGCAATACAAAAATAAAATAAAAAATCATTAAAAAAAACAAAAAAACCAAGGCACTTACCTGTCCTGGTTCCAGCGGCGAGTACTAGGTGCACCACCACTGATCAGGAGCCTCAGTTCAGAGCGGCGACGTTCTGTCAGATTATGTAAGTTACGCAAGCGATTGCGTTACCTAACAGAACGTCGCAGAGGCTCTACCTGTCACTGCTTGAGCGAGAAGCAATGACACTGGAATCGACAATGGAAGGCTGGACAAATGGAAAAGGACCCACTGTATTAGTGTCACTACTACTGTACTTACTGCACGTGGAGGACGTGGAGGACTCCTGCTCCTCCGCCCTCCGCTTCTGGCGGCGCTGGGCCTGGATACGATCTTTAAATAAAATCAAACACAACATGGTAAATGTCGGATGCTTGACAAAAAAAAATGTTCTGCACAATGCAATGCTGACACCAACCTTGATGAGACAGGAGCTGGGTGATCTCATCCTCCCCTACAGCTGCTAACAGCTCCGCCTCATGGGGGAGGAGAGCCACCTTCTTCCCTCTGAAACCCGCCTGCCTGCGTCGTTTACGCGCTATGGAACTGCAAAACAAAAAGAGAAGAGAAACGGGTTCCATAATTAAACTACAATTGTGATCTGAAAATTACATCAACAATTTAAACAATTGTAGAATGAACCCGTAAAATGAAACTGGATTAGGCACATTTTTTTCACGTAGCACAAGATTTGCAGATTTTTTTATTAACCAAATTTATTTTAAGAAAAACGTATGCTTTTTTGGTGCACAATAAAATATAAAAAGACAGGATTGGGATTGTGCCGAGTAAATATAGATGTCCAGTCCACCTTTCTATTTTATTAGGCGCTTGTGTGAATTGTGTATGGTATAAATTTCCTTTCTTGTTTCTTTTGCAAAGCATTAACCACTTGTGGATGTGGACCCCTCCACATATGGCGGGTTCGCAAGCTGGTTAAGTCCAGCCACCGTAACAACAATTTTTTTTTTATTTTTTTTTTTTATATTATTTAACTCTTTTTTCAATAACAAAAAATGTAAAACACAGCGGTGATCTAATGCCACCAATAAAAGCTCTATATGTGGCGGGAAAAGGGCATACATTTCATTTGGGTAGTACATCGCAGGAGCGTGCAATTGTCAGTTAAAGCTGCAGCATGCTATGGCCTTGTTATAAAGGGGGCGTAACCTACAGCTGGTCAAGTGGAACTTAAAAGCACTTACTGCTCAGTTTAGTGATAACTAAGAACAAATAACGGCCATGGAAATATTCCTCTTACAACGATCATGGCGATAATATTTATGCGCAAACTATGCTTTCATGTGTAGGCTAGGCACACCTATGCGCAAATTAGGTTTTTCACAAGGGACGAGGGAGGATAAATTGAAAATTATTTATTCCTTTAAAAAAAAAAGTTTCACTTAACTTTACTGACATCCCATGTGATAGCAATAATATTTGTGTGTGTGTGTGTGTGTGGGGGGACTTGTTTTTGGGCATAATATGTGATTTTATTTTTAACCATTTGCTGACCGGCTCACGCCAATACATCGGCAGAATGGCGTGGCTGCGCAAAGTAACATGACATCGGGACCCGCAGACTCGATGTCCGACAGGTGACGGCGATCGTGTCACGGAGCTGGAGAACAGGGAGATGCCAGTGTAAACACAGCATTTCCCTGTTCTGCCTAGTGACAAGACAGTGATCTTCTGCTCCCCGTCATCAGGAGCAGCGATCAGTGTTGTGTCACTGGTAGCCCATCCCCCCCAGTTAGAATCACTCCCTAGGACACACTTAATACCTTCAGCACCCCCTAGTGGTTAAACTCTTCCCTGCCAGTGTAATTTTTTTACACAGTAAAATAAGTGCATTTTTAGAGCTCGTTGTATAAATTACATAATGGTCCCAAAATGGCATCAAAAGTGTCCGATGTGTCCGCCATAATGTCGCAGTCACAATAAAAAAAATAAAAAATAAAAAATCGCTGATCTCCACCATTACTAGTAAAAAAAATTATCAATAAAAATGCCATAAAACTATCCCCGATTTTGTAGACGCTATAACTTTTGCGCAAACCAATCAATAAACGCTTATTGCAAATTTTGTTACCAAAAATATGCAGAAGAATACGTATCGGCCTAAACTGAGGAAAACATTTTTTTTTATATTTTTTTGGGGATACTTATATAGCAAAAAGTTAAAAATGCTTTTTTTTTTTTAAATTGATGCTTTTTCTTTGTTTATGTCGCAAAAAATAAAAACCGCAGATGTGATCAAATACCACCAAAAGAAAGCTCTATTTGTGGGGAAAAAAAGGACTTCAATTTTGTTTGGGAGCCACGTCGCACGACCGCGCAATTGTCAGTTAAAGCGACGCAGTGCCGAATCGCAAAAAGTGGCCTGGTCATTTGGCAGCCAAATCCTCCGGGGTTGAAGTGGTTAAAATGTAAAAAAAAAAAAAACGTTACTTACCGTTTTATGTCGCTGAATTTTTTGCGGCAGGCAGTCGGGTCACGCCCATGATGGTACATCTCCTCAACTTTTTGGGAAATCTCCTCCCACTTCTTACGTTTCCACTCCTGAGTGGTATCCCTGGAGCGGGGGCCACACAGCTGCATCCAGCAAGGAAGCGTTTCCCTTACAAGGACCTGGGACTCAACATGAGTCCACATAAGGTTACGCTTCCTGCTGGGTGCAGCTTGTGTCCCCCTTTTGCGCTGCTTTCTGGATGATGGTGGGGATGGGGAATTTGCTGCTGCTGCCTCCATACTAGATGGCCCAGGAACGTCCTCCATGTCGAAATGGGTTGCCGCCATATTCGTTGTTAGTTTCACTATCTCTGAAGTCTGCTGACTGACTGCTGACAGAATGACAACGTTCAACGTGAACGACGTAGATTCGACGAAGCAGCGGAAAAAACCGGCTTATGGTTTCTGTAGTTATAAGATTCGGCAGAGCATCGAAATTGTACGGCGCTGTAATCGTACATTTCCGGGGTCAAATGCTCCGCTTATAGGCTATAGAAAAATTTGAATGTTGATTGACTAGTAAAGATAATTAATAAATATAATTAATTATTACTAGTCATACAACATTAGAATCCTACTATACCTTGTAGTCGAAATATTCGACCGGGAATGTACGATTGTAGCATCATATTGAGTTTAGATTCTCCGTCGAATCTTCTTTAAACATTCGACAGACCATAAGCCTTCAATGACAAATTCGACCTTACTTAATTTGGATTTTCGGACGAATGCAATTTTTTAACGAAAAACGAAATAAATAAAAACGAATTTCGGGAGTAACTAAATAAATTTATTTTTCGGACGAAAACGAAATTCCGAAACGAAATATTCCAGTGTGCACATGTCTACTCAGGACATCCCAGGACCTCCCGGCCTCACCAGCCTAATTGGGCAATGGAAGGCCAAGCTGCGGAGCCGTTTTCCTCGGACAGTGCCCACAGGCTTATTGGGCAGATCATGGCCTGGAATCTGCATCTGGAAAAGATGCAAAAGCAGATGCAAATCATGCAGGACCAGATGGCCACCATGCAGCAGGGAATGAAGGACATGATTGATGTTTTGGGGAGAATCTAATACCCCTTTTCCAGTTCAAAGCATCAATCATGTCCTTCATTCCCCTTTTGATATGCGATTTTTCACCAAGTTGAGAGTTGGTGTGTCAACATGTGCTATGTGCCATCAGGGGATCTCAATGTACGCATTTTGTGTTTGCAACCCCTTCATCATAATGCTAGTAGGTGAGAGGAAGGGGTTTCACACACAAAACACGTCCATTGATTCCCCATGATGGAAGATAGCACATGTTGACATTACCCATTTGGAATTTCAATTTGTGTGCATATTCAAAATTTGGCTTCTACTGTACATGGGTGACATCAACCAGTTGAACTTTGTAAGTTCCATATTTTTATATTGTGTAAATATTTGTAAAAAAATAATAAGGTTTTCAATATTTTAAACCATGTTTTAATTGTTTCTTAAAAAAAAAGGAAAAAAAAAATATGAAAAAAATTGATAAATACAAAAAAATATATAAAATATTTCCGAAAAAATCCAAAAAAAAAATTGTATTCCCAAAAAAAAAAAAAAAAAATTTGAAAACACCAACAAAAAAAAAGGAACATGTTTGGATGTGCACTCTAATAAACCAAAAATGTTTGCACAAATTAAACAATATGTGTGGCTTCTTCTTTTTCAATACTACCAGTTTGACCAAAAAATGTTGTGGTTCATTGACAAAAGGGCTTATTTAATAAAGGCAAAACACGTTTTTCACTATAATAAGTGCACTAGGAGAACATATAAAACAGCCAAAAAGAAAAGCAAACAATACGAAAACCACAATTTTTTTTTTCATAAATCAATGGATTTATTGGGTAAAAAGAAAGTAATTTTTAGGGGTCTGCTGCCATTGCAATGGCCCCCCTACCATTAAAATAAGTGACATATCTGTCCCGCACTTGCTGTGCTGATTGGGGGGCCAAGCCAAGACAGCGATTATCCAGCTCTGTCATCTCGGGCTCCACTCTGGCCTCAGGTCCAAGAGGTAGCATGTAGCTGGCCGAATGCTTTCGTAGGTAATTATGCATTATGCAGCAGCTCAGAATTATTGTGTTCAGTTTGTACTCTGCCAGATGGAGAGAAGTTAACATCAATCGGAAGTGGTTGGCCATAATGCCGAAGGCATTTTCAACCACCCTTCTTGCTCTGGCCAACCGAAAATTAAAAACCCTCCTC
This sequence comes from Lithobates sylvaticus, assembly GCA_028564925.1. Taxonomy (NCBI): domain Eukaryota; kingdom Metazoa; phylum Chordata; class Amphibia; order Anura; family Ranidae; genus Lithobates; species Lithobates sylvaticus. The sequence continues at coordinate 285,764,449 of CM053030.1, forward strand.
TCAGGGGTGAGGGATCTTTGGGGAAATTGCCTCATCAGGTGTTCACCCAGACCAAAGCCTCGTCGGCAATAAAAACAAAGGGGAGTCCCTCCACATTCTCCGCATCTGGTGGCAGCTCCAGGCCACCAGTCTGGAGACGACGGCAGAACTCCGTCTGGTTAAAGACTCCTCCATCAGACATGCGGCCGTTTTTCCCCACATCAACATAAAGGAAGTCATATTGTGCCGACACCACCACCATCAATACAATACTATGGAACCCCTTATAGTTCCAATAGTAAGACCCCGAATGGGGTGGGGGCACAATTCTGACATGTTTGCCGTCAATCGCCCCTCGGCAGTTGGGAAAGTCCCAACGGGCAGCAAACTGGGAAGCCACAGTCTGCCATTCCTGTGGCGTGGAAGGACACCGTGGAGTCAAACAGAAAGATACAATTATAAGGAAAAAAAAGCCAAAACACCAAAAAAAATCCAAGAAATGAACAAACAATTTTGAGCAACATATGTATTTTTTTAAGTAGTCCTTGAAAAAAAACAAAAATCTGAAAGATAAGGGCCAATTCTCTGATTGATGACCCCTCTGATGGCCCAGAGAAGATAATAATGGGGGTGTGGGTGGGGAGTAATTAATTAGAAGGTCACACAGTACACATGAACTCAATTTAACAAGGTGGGGGGGAAATTAATTAGAAGGTCACACAATACACATGAACTCAATTTAACAAGGTGGGGGGGGGGGGGAATTAATTAGAAGGTCACACAATACACATGAACTCAATTTAACAAGGTGGGGGGGATTAATTAGAAGGTCACACAATACACATGAACTCAATTTAACAAGGTGGGGGGGGGGAATTAATTAGAAGGTCACACAATACACATGAACTCAATTTAACAAGGTGGGTGGGGGTAATTAATTAGAAGGTCACACAATACACATGAACTCAATTTAACAAGGTGGGGGGGGGATTAATTAGAAGGTCACACAATACACATGAACTCAATTTAACAAGGTGGGGGGGGGGGATTAATTAGAAGGTCACACAGTACACATGAACTCAATTTAAAAAAGAGGGGCAAGGGGGGTGAAAGGGGGGGGTGAGTAAAGCAGTACAATGGAGCTGATAAGATACATTTTTGTTCTAATAAAAAGGGACTAGGCTATGGGTGTCTATGGGCCCAAGATTCGATGCTGGGGAGGTTGGTGCAAGCAAATATGCATGTGGCCCACTAAAGAATAAATTCCAAAGCAATTTCTATAAGTGAACCGCCAAAAAAAACAATAATACAATTTCTAAATGCATGCATGAATAGGGGACATTCATAGAATAGTCCTATCATGGTAATTAGCTAATGATGAAATTGATGCACTACATTAGCAAACATACAAGACATATGTAATTTTAAATGAGAAAACTTACCTTAATGTATTCCTCCTGCAGAACGTGAATAATGGCAGAACAGGTCTCGGGAATAATGATCCCCAGAGCCTGGGGGGAGATGCCTGTCGTGAACTTGAGGTCCTGCAAGCTTCTCCCCGTCGCCAAGTAACGCAACGTGGCAACTAGCCTCTGCTCCGCAGTGATGGCTTGCCGCATGCAGGTATTCTGCCTGCTGATAAAAGGGGACAGCGAAGCCAACAGGCAGTGAAAAATGGGGTCCGTCATCCTGAGATAATTCCTGAAATCATCAGGATTATTCTCACGGATCTCACGGAGCAAAGGCATGTGTGAGAATTGGTCACGCTGGCGCAGCCAATTCTTGGTCCATGAACTCCTCCTCACCCTGTTCATGGACTGGACTCGGGCCAAAGTGTTAACCGCAACACCGAGCCCCTGCACAGCACGAACTCGTTCCCGAGTACGTCCACACTCCATGGCTTCAAAACGGTCGGCTGATCAAACAAAAAACTTAACTGAACGCACTGAAGAACAGCAAGGCCTATGAAGAACGACCTGAAGAACAGGAAAGAGGGGACCAGAACGGCCTGAGAACAGGTAGGAACTGATCCACACGCACTGAAAGACAGATACAAACCTCACAAGCACAAACTGAACGGCAAAAACGAGCGAATTAAGCAGAAGTCTGAGAAGCGCGAATCGTCTCTAACCAAACGTCAACTAACACGAGATACACACGAGATTAGTTAACGGTGCCTAAAGGGTGTCGTTTTGGATCTTGAGCTTCCTTTTTATAGTCCCGTCGTACGTGCTGTACGTCATCGCGTGAACCGCCGGACTTTTAGCGTGATCGTGTGTGGTCAAGTCCGTTCGCTTTTTAGTCCGCCAAAGCCAGCTGGAAAGTCCGGCGGACAAAGTCCCTTCGTGTGTACGCGGCATTAGGGGACATTGCACCATATCCTAGCCATTCTCCTAGGCTACACTGTAAACTAGGTATAGTATTATTAAAATTGCAGTTAATGCTTACATGCATTTTTAATTTTTAATTTTGCTGATTTATGTATTGATTCCAGTCCAGTGGTCAAGCAGATTGTGCGTGGACCTACCTTCTTTATACTCATTTATGCTCTAACCACATTTCATTTTAACCCGTACCAATACATTGAGTTAATTTACCACTAAAAGGTCTTGTGTCTATTTCCTGGTACTAATTCACAACCAAGTTAATGTATGTATACTAGTACTTGCAGTATCTTTCATTCAACCAGGTGTGTCAGAGGGGCTGAGGTTGTTGTTGGAGTCGAGGCGCAGAACAGAGAGCCCAAATTACCAAACGGCTTCTTCAGGGGTAGTGCTACCTTTTATGTTGTTGGTCTGAATACTGCAATGTTTGTGCATTATAATGCTACCATTATAAATCTTTTTGCTCTGTATCTCATGCTTCTTTCTCATTATTTCTGTCCTTGAATATATATATCACTGGGATTTTGTTGTGATTCTGTACAGTGTATGTGTTGTTTACTGTTGCGCCAAAGATCTGTTACTATACTAGCTTCTGACTACAAATATTTTTCCATCTTGTCATTGTCTCTTCACTCTCTAAACCTTGGCATTTTCTCAATTAAGTTTTGTTCAAAGCTAACATAATCAAAAGCCTGTCCGTTTTTAATGTGTTGATGGCGCTTTGAATGTCATTTGCATTCATGGACATTCATCTCAATCAAATGGAAATTTTAAATGCAGAAAATGTTACCAAATTTTTGCATTTCTACTGCTTAAAAAATGTAAGTTGTGCCATAAAGCAAACAAACCAAACCTGAGAGAAAATGTGTTGGAAGTTTAAAGTGATATGGTTCCCAACTATCTTGATTTTAGCAAGAATAATTTTGTAGCAGTGGCGGCTGGTGTTTTTTTGTTTGGGGGAGAGGCAAACAACCCCCCCCCCCCCCGAGGCACCTCAAACTCCCACCCTCGCTGTCTGCCAGTCCACCGGCACTTACCCAATCTTGCGCAATGGCGGGGATCAGGCACTGGCAGGTACATCGGGAAGCAGGGCTGCGGTCGGCACATCAGGCAGCGGCGGGGATCGGTGCATCGGGGGACATCAGGCTGTACGAAGAATAGGAGGAAAGAAGCTCAAAAAAAGGCAAAATACTTCAGCTGGGTGTGAAATCATCAAAATCTTCAACTTGTCATCAGTGACGTTCATTGAGGCTAAATTTGCCTTGCTACGTAAGGGACTCAACTTTGCCCCACCCAGTCCCCTGGGTTCGAATTGTTTAAAGACCTTAACAAATTCACCTGAAATCTCACCCCCGAGCATCATTTTCAAATGAAAAAGGAGGTGGATAATGCACCCATTCCCGACATGCCACAGGAATCGTTTGACCAAGATGTGGATCCAGACATTCTGCTGGTTTTGGAGGAGCTGTGGTCTGAGGGCGCACCACATATGGATATATCCATGTCTGATTATCTGTGCAGCTTTGTCAGCATGGTTCCAATCAAGCATACTCACTTCAAGCCCAAAAAAGTCTTCCATCCCCACTAGGCTAAAGGAAAGTACATTCTCCCCTTCTATGAAGTAGTCTACTTGGAGTTAGCCCAAATGTGCAGTGGTGCCACTAATGAGCACTGGACTCACATGTCCTAGATTGACAAGAAAGTTCTAGACTCCCTTATTAACAATGACACGGTTGTCATTAGGCCAGCGGACAAGGGTGGTAGCTTGGTCATCCATAACAGAGATGATTACCTTGCTGAGGCAAGAAGACTACTTGGGGATGTGGACACATGAAAAACTAGCAGGAGACCCCATCAGTCAGTATAAGAAAGTCCTTAAATCATTGTTGGATGAAGCTCTTGAAGATGGAGTTCTTACTAAATCTGAATGGCAGTTTCTATTTCCATCTTATCCACTAACACCACACACATTCCCAAAATCCATAAGGATGAGAAGAACCCCCCAGGCAGGCCTATTATCTCTGGGATAGACAGCCTTACCAGTCCCTTGGGCAGTTACATAGTTCACTTTCTTCAGGACTTAGTTGTACAACTTTCATTGTATGTCCGAGATTCTAGCCATAAGCTTGAGATCCTTGCCCAATATCAATGGCAAACTGGCTACCGTTGGGTATCTTAGATGTGGCCTCTCTTTACACCTCCATACAACATCAATTTGGACTACAGGCCATACAATAATTTCTGACACGCGATAACCACTTCCACCCCATGTATATAATATAACTGGGTACTAACATTTATAGGTAAAGTTGATCCAGGGGAAATCCTTTTGCCTCTTGGGGGATCTGGAAGGGATTTTTTTTCCCCTGCCATAGCAGATTGGAGCATGCTCTGCTGGTTTTTTTTTTTTTGCCTTCCTCTGGATCAACTGTGGGTATAGAATTGGGTATATTGGATTGTACGATATTTTTAATTTTTATTTATTATTTTTTTTTTTTTATGGTTGAACTGGATGGACTTGTGTCTTTTTTCAGCCTAGCTAACTATGTAAAAGGGTGCAGGTTCTCTTAAGGCCCATACACACGATCGGACTTTTTGACAACCAACATCCAAATTAGCTGTTTTGGACCAACATCCGACCGTGTGTACGCTCCATCGGACCAACTTTTTCCAGGTTTCATCGGACTTTTGTTGGCTGTGCGAACGGACCAACTTTCTGCCAACAAAAGTCTGATGGACCAAAGTCCGACCGTGTGTACACAAAACCAACGGACTTTTGTACAAACCAATGCAGAACCAATGCAAAAGATCAGACAACAATACAGAAGTTGACCAAAGGTGGCGGTAAAGAGCAGAAAAACCAAGTGATTTTGTGAAAGTTGGCTGAAAAAGTCCTGCCGTGTGTATGCAATACCAACTTGGGGCCAACGCCCTTTGGACAAAAATCCACGGGAAAGTTGGTCCACGGTCCGATCGTGGGTATGAGGCTTTAAGATGACAAAACTGTCCAAAGGGGACACTTATGATCTATTTTGTGTGGTGGTGGCTGCGTGCATGCTGGTAGGAGTTACATGCTGAAGGTTTGAAGTTAGTATGAGGTGGTATATGTGAATCATCATCTGCTATCAGTTCTAGGTCCAGGAAAACCATGAAACACTTCCTAAATTGTGAAACAGTTTGTGGTACATGGTTTTGATCTGTCCGTGTGGCCTACTTTATGTTCACCATACCACACGTGCCCTACCTGAATGCTTTTGGGAACATAAGAGAAACATCCTCAAGGGATTTATGGTGCCCTTTGTCCTCCATTTTATATATATATTTATATATATATATATATATATATATACATACATATATATATATATATATATATATATATATATACATATATATATATATATATACACACACACACACACACATATATTTTCCTTCATTGTTTGTTTTAAATGCATAAAAGATTTTGTACATCTGTGTGTCGGCCTTACCGTCACCAGGACCATAATGTGGCGTATCAATTTAATTCATTTTTAATACAGTTTTTAAAATGATTATTTTCAAGATAATTTCCACGTATATATTCTGTATTGTGGTCATGGTGTTTTTATAGTGTTGGTCACACTGATTTTAGGTGTTCTAGCAAGCTGTCTCATGAAGATCAGTCCTATATATATATATATATTTTTTTTAGAAATATTATTTAGTGTTTGTCTCCTATTGTGAAGCACAGGAAGAGCTGATGACGGGGGTAAATTGGAATATGTAGACAAGTACAGTATCTTGATTGTCTACTGATGGCAAGTAACCCATTTGTCTCAGAGAGGCAATAACCAACCTTGTAAATTCCATGTGAAACTGGAATGTGAAGGTGCTAGTTTAGGATTTTAGGTCCAGGATGGAAAAATATACCCCCCACTGTGTTTTGACACTGTGAACAGGTTTGGATAGAATCTTAATAAGGTAAGACAGAGGGCAGTGTCTGCCAGTATTATGCCAAGATTTGATCCTGGATGACGGGATCCTGCTGGTTGTTGATTGCTGTAGTCCAATTAGCTGTGGTCTAGCAAATAGAAATTGTAGCAGATGTTTTTAGATGTTTCTCAAATTTTCTGTCTGTAGAATTTTTGAAATTAAGGAACATCTTCTATAGGTATAATAAGATGTTTGTTTAAGTGGGGTCCCCCAGGGTTCTGTGGTGGGACCAATCCTATTTAATTTGTTCATAAACGACCTGGAGGATGGGGTAAACAGTTCAATCTCTGTATTTGCGGACGGTACTATGCTAAGCAGGGCAAAACCTTCTCTGAATGATGTGGAAACCTTGCAAAAAGATCTGAACAAATTAATGGGGAGGGAGCAGTACATGGCAAATGAGGTTTAATGTAGAAAAATGTAAAACAATGCATTTGGGTGTCAAAAATATAAATGCAATCTATACACTGGGGGGAGAACCACTGGGGGAATCTAGGATGGAAAAGGACCCGGGGGTCCTAGTAGAGGATAGGCTCAGCAATGACATGCAATGCCAAGCTGCTGCTAACAAAGCAAACAGAATATTGACATGCATTAAAAAGGGGATCAACACTTTTTCGTGAAAGGGAGTTTAACAAGACACGTGGCCACTCGTGAAAATTAGCAGAAAATAGGTTCAAACTTAAACTACGTAGAGGGTTCTTTACTGTAAGAATGGCAAGGATGTGGAATTCCCTTCCACAGGCGGTGGTCTCAGTGGGGGGCATCGATAGTTTCAAGAAACTATTAGATAAGCCCCTGAACGACCGCAACATACAGGGATATACAATGTAATACTGACATATAATCACACACATAGGTTGGTCTTTTTTCAACCTCACCTACTACTACGTAACTATGTAACTGAGATGGTAGGGTCTACTACAGAAACAGACCACTTTTTAATGAACCCTTTTTCCACTGGATATAGTTTGCCAATGATTCACAGAGAGGTAAAAATCTTTACAGGGTTAACTCAATCTCATAAATGATCCATAATATTTGTTTATGAATGAGGAATGTCTCTTTAGACTTAGCAGATCCCTTAGTACATCAATGGGCATATTGAGACAGAGGTATGTTGTATGAAGCCATAATATCAGGAGTATGATAGGCTGGGGGTGAAAAATCTTCTGGGTCCCCTTCATTCCCCTCATTGTCTATGTATATCCTTTAGAGGAAGCATTTCACTTTCTGGTCCTGACAGAAATGGTGAAAGTGGAGAAAGAGCTTGTTACTAGGGTTGAGGGAACCCGAACTGTAAAGTTCAGGTCCGTACGGGACTTTTGGGTGTTCGGGACCCGACCCCGAACAATTGACTGTATGTTCGGGTTCGGGTCCGGTGTTCAGCGATGTAATGGTGCTTTTTAAAATGTCTTTTAAAAGCACTCGCGGCTATAATGAATTGTCGGCTCCCCGTAATACAGAGAACAGTCATTGAAAGTCATTGATTTTTAAAAAATTATTGTCATAAAAAGTGTTTGGGGACCCGGGTCCTGCCCCAGGGGACATGTATCAATGCAAAAAAAAACTTTTAAAAACGGACATTTTTTCGGGAGCAGTGATTTTAATAATGCTTAAAGTGAAACAATAAAAGTGTAATATTCCTTTAAATATCGTACCTGGGGGGTATCTATAGTATGCCTGTAAAAGGGTGCATGTTTCCCGTGCTTAGAACTGTCCCTGCACAAAGTGTCATTTTTGCAGGAAAAAAAGCTATTTAAAATCACTTGCGGCTTTAATGAATTTAAAGTCATTTAGTCATTGATAAAAAAAAAAAAGGGTGGGGGTTCCCCCAAATTCAATTACTAGGCCCTTCAGGTCTGCTATGGATATTAAGGGGAACCCCATGTCAAATTTTTAAAAAAAATGACGTGGGGTTCCCCCTAAATATCCATGCCAGACCCTTCAGGTTTGGGATGCATTTTAAGGGGAACCCTGCGACAAAAAAAAAATGGCGTGGGGTCCCCCTCAAAATCCATACCAGACCCTTATCCGAGCAGGCAACATGGCAGGCCACAGGAAAAGGGGGGGGACGAGAGCGCCCCCCCTCCTGAACCGTACCAGGCCACATGCCCTCAACATTGGGAGGATGCTTTGGGGGTCTGTGACCCCTCAAAGCACCATGTCCCCATGTTGATGGGGGCAAGGGCCTCGTCCCCACAACCCTGGCATTTGGTTGTGGGGGTCTGCGGGCAGGGGGCTTATCGGAATCTGGAAGCCCCCTTTAACAAGGGGACCCCAGATCCCGGCCTCCCCCCCTGTGTGAAATGGTAAGGGGGTACAAAAGTACCCCTACCATTTCACCAAAAAAGTGACAAAAATGTTAAAAATGACAGGAGACGGTCTTTGACAATTCCTTTATTAAAGTCTTCTTTCATCTTCTTTCTTCTGGTCTTCTTCCTTCTTCCTTTCTTCAGCCTTCTGTTTCTTCAACTTCTTCTTACAACTTCTTCCATCTTCTTCTTCCTCTGATCCGCTTCTTCTTGCTCTGGTCTTCTCGTCCAGCATCTTCTTCCAGGCGTCTCTTCTTCTTTGTCGGGCCGCTCCGCGCAATGGGAGGCTCCCGCTGTGTGAGGCTTCGCTTCGTCTGACAGGTCTTTTATAATGGAGGGCGGGGCCACCTGGTGACCCCGCCCCCTCTGATGCATGGGGATGTCATGGGGACTTCCTTTTGGCTTTCCCCATGATGTCAGAGGGGGGCAGGGGATGGAGCGGCCCAACACAGAAGAAGAGACGCCGACGCCGTGGAAGAAGATGCCGGAGGAGAAGACCAGAGCAAGAAGAAGCGGATGGAAGAAGAAGATGGAAGAAGAAGAAGATGAAGAAACTGAAGGATGAAGAAGACCAGAAGAAAGAGGATGAAAGAAGACTTTAATAAAGGAATTGTCAAAGACCGTCTCCTGTCATTTTTAACATTTTTGGTGAAATGGTAGGGGTACTTTTGTACCCCCTTACCATTTCACACAGGGGGGGAGGCCGGGATCTGGGGGTCCCCTTGTTAAAGGGGGCTTCCAGATTCTGACAAGCCCCCCGCCTGCAAAACCCCACAACCAATGGCCAGGGTTGTGGGGACAAGACCCTTGTCCCCATCAACATGGGGACATGGTGCTTTGAGAGGTCACAGTCCCCCAAAGCATCCTCCCAATGTTGAGGGCATGTGGCCTGGTACAGTTCAGGAGGGGGGGGGGGGCGCTCTCGTCCCCCCTCTTTTCCTGCGGCCTGCCAAGTTGCGTGCTCGGATAAGGGTCTGGTATGGATTTTGAGGGTGACCCCACGCCATTTTTTTTTTGGCACAGGGTTCCCCCTAAAATCCATCCCAGACCTGAAGGTTCTGGTATGGATATTTAGGGGGAACTCCACGTCATTTTTTTTTTTATTTGACGCGGGGTTAATATCCATAGCAGACCTGAAGGGCCTGGTAATTAAATTTGGGGTAACCCCCACGCTTTTTTTTTTTTCTTTATCAATGACTTTCAATGAATGACTGTTCTCTGTATTCATAGTTAGTAAGGTTGAATAAAGACATCAGTCCATCCAGTTCAACCTGAGTGAGTGTCTACAATTGTCCCCATCCCTGTACATCACACACTCACATTGGTCCCTATCCTCAAGGAGCCCACAATCCAAGGTCCCCATTCATATACTAGGGCCAATTTTTGGACAGAAACCAATTAACCTACCTGCATGTCTTTGGATTGTGGGAGGAAACCGGAGTACCCGGAGGAAACCCACGCAGGCACAGGGAGAACATGCAAACTCCAGGCAGGAAGTGTCGTGGTTGGGATTCGAACCAGCGACCCTTCTTACTGCTAGGTGAGAGTGCTAACCACTACGCCACTGTGCCGCCCAATTATGGGAGCCGACAATTCATTAAAGCCGCAAGTGATTTTAAATAGCTTTTTTTTCTGCAAAAATGACACTTTGTGCAGGGACAGTTCTAAGCATGGGAAACATGCACCCTTTTACAGGCATACTATAGACACCCCCCAGGTACGAAATTTAAAGGATTATTATTGTTTCACTTTAAGCATTATTAAAATCACTGCTCCCGAAAAAACGTCCGTTTTTAAAAGTTTTTTTTGCATTGATACATGTCCCCTGGGGCAGGACCCGGGTCCCCAAACACTTTTTATGACAATAACTTTTTAAAAATCAATGACTGTTCTCTGTATTATGGGGACGGGAGCCGAAAATTTATTATAGCCGTTCGGGTCCCCATTGACTTCAATGGGGTTCGGGGTTAAGTTCGGGTCAAGTTCGGTCCCGAACCCAAACTTTTTTCCGAAGTTCGGCCGAACCTGCCGAACCCGAACATCCAGGTGTCCGCTCAACTCTACTTGTTACTTTTGCGCTCTGGACAATGATGACAGTATCAAGGCTGTTAGTCACACAATTGCAGAAAAATCTGTCTTGGTCAGGTGGGTTGCTTGTTCCAGACGTGAGATAGAGCTAGAATCAGATGCAGAGACAGATGTTAAAATAGTGTCCTGCTGCAGTACAAGGGATGCAGTATCACTCTGAGCAGAGTGTTTTGCAGGGCTTCAGCAGAGAGTATATTTGCCTGAACTTTTGCAGAATGTTCCACTGTGCCTGGTTTCTGCCAATGCTATTAGTGGAGGTTAAGCTCCTATGGGGTACTCACATAGTAGGATGCGAAAAAGGGGTACACATGTCTGTAAAGGAGTATGTAGAAACCCAGGTGTATACCATGCTGTAGCAAAGCCCTTGTGGCAAAAGGGCAGTAATATGTGTCTAAGTATCTTATTAAGGGCTCTAGGTGGAGGTGGTGGTACTGAAATAGTGCGACCTGTAGCATGAGGTCATCCACCTGAGACTATGCTCCGAATGGTGGAGTTTTAGCACAAATTTTGAAATGCTTATTTTTTATTTTTTTTTTTGCCACCTCAGATCAAACTTACAATAAGGACCTGAATCAACTTTTACCGTTCATCTTTGTCCTGATCCGTCGTCACATCATTGTGGCATTGCTTTGCTTTGGCTTACATAATTTATAGTATCAAAGTGGGGAATACATCCTCCTACTACTCTATCCTTTATTTATTTTCACCCCAACCCCTCCCCCCACCCTCCCTCCACATCGCTTCGACACTGCGCCCCAAGAGACTCCGTTAGTGTACATATGCTTCCCCTAAGGATTTAAAACCGTATCCTGACTACTTCCGCATAGCTCCACGTTTTTTTAAACTTTAACCAGCCATCCCATTTTTTATTTTCTAAGTCCTCCTTTTTTTCTTCTGCCCTAATTCTGAGAGACTCCATCTGACGGGTATCCTCCACCATATCAATCCATTCCCATATTAATGGACTTTCAAGGTTGCGCCAGTTTCTCGCAATCGTTCGCTTGGCGGCGTTAAGAAGATGTGGGACCAATGTCCTCTCGTATTGTTTTGTCTCACCTCTGGTACCGTGCAGCAAGATAACCCATGGGTCATTTTCCAATTCGGTTCCCGAGATTTCCTTGATGTAACTTAATATTTTTAACCAGTAGGTTTTAATTTTACTACATTCCCACCAAAGGTGGGCCACAGTCCCTTTATCTTTACAGCCTCTCCAGCATTCTGCCGATGCCCCTATTTGAAACACACTTAACTTGACAGGGGTAATGTACCACATTGATAGACATTTGTAGTTCAATTCTACAGTTCTGGTATCTATTGCTGACCTGTGGGTTAGTTTCAGAATTTTACCTATCGTGAGTGCATCTACTTGTGTGCCCAATTCCCTCTCCCAATTTTGGATGAATGGCGGTATCCCCAACCCGTCCACTTCCAATAGAAGTTTATAAATCTTGGAGATCATTTTTTTTGCTTTGAATGCCGTAAAAACCCGTTCCAATCGTGTCAGATCGTCACCTGACCTGATCGGCTGGGGAAGGCTTTTAACAAAGTGGCTCAATTGTTGATAGCGCCATACATCCATCCTAAACAAATCTCCTTTGTTACGTAGTTCGGTGAGTGAAAACATTTTTCCTTTGTGCATTATGTCTTTCAATTGTGTGCCTTCTTTTTTGACCCATCCCCCCCCCCCCCACTTTTACCCTCCCTGGCTGAAAATATTCGTTATTTTTAAGTGCGATTAGTGGCGAGTTATACTCCCCATTTGAGTGCTTATAAATCCTGTCCCAGATTTTTAACGTGTTTAAGGTTATAGTGTGCGTGCTCTCATCTAGGGACCTGTGAGTTGGAGGGTTCCATATGAGACTACCCAGTTGAGAATTACTAAGTGATTTTTCTAATTTCACCCATCTTTTGTCGCTATGGTCCTGTCCCCACACAGGGATTCTAGACAATACCGCTGCATAGTAATAGTTTTCTATATCGGGGACCGCTAAACCTCCATGCTTTTTATCCTGTTTTAAGGTACGAAGTGCGATTCTGTGCTTTTTATGCTTCCATATAAAATTCATTATCAAAGATTTTAATTTTCTTAAGTAGTTCACCGATAGTGGGATTGGTAGCATCTGAAATTTATAGGTAATTAATGGTAGGATCACCATCTTCACTGAATTTATTCGCCCCATCCAAGAGAGGGGTTTATTGTTGAACTCTTTACATTTTTTCATGATGTCATCCAGCAGGGGCAGGTAGTTGATTTTAAACATTTCCTTCAAAGACTTAGACAGGTTTATTCCTAAATATTTAATTTGTTTCTTCCAGGGGAACACGAATCTCTCCTGTAAGTGTTGTTGCTCCTTATTGGATAAATTTATATTCAAAATAAAAGACTTTGATATATTCACTTTAAAGTTGGACACCTCCCCGTATTGTTTCAGAGTTTTTATTAGGTTGGGCATTGATGTCTGTGGGTTTCCTAAGAAGAACAGAATGTCGTCGGCGAATGCCGCCAACTTATGTTCCTCTCCATCTGCTATCACCCCGCTTATTCCAGGGTGTCCCCTAATTGTAGACAGGAGTGATTCCAGGGTCAGTATGAATAAGAGGGGGGACAATGGGCATCCCTGCCTAGTTCCGTTTTCCATCTCGATCGTAGAGGAAGTGAGTCCATTTATTTTTATCCTGGCTTTAGGGTGGGCGTACAACACCCCTACTTTTTGGATAATTTTTGGGCCGAATCCCAGGTGAGCCAGGGTTTGAAACATGAGTCCCCAGTCTACCCTGTCAAACGCTTTCTCAGCGTCAATTGACAGGAGTAGACTGGGGACCCTGCCTTCCTAATTTTATGGAGTGCCAGCAGCATACGGACCCCATTGTCCCGTCCCTCTCTGCCAGGGACAAACCCCACCTGGTCGGGATGGACCAGTGTGCCCAGGTGGCCCCTGATCCTCTACGCCAAGACCTTCGCATAAAGCTTGGTATCAGCGTTCAGGAGCGAGATTGGTCTATAACTCGAGCACACTGATCCATCCTTTCCCTCTTTTAAGATCACGGTAATGTCCGCAGTCAGTGACTCCGCAGACATTCCAAACTCCGAACCTAGTCCGTTAAAGTATGAACATAGTCTAGGGATTAACAGCTCGTGGAAGGTTTTATAATAGACAGTTGTAAAACCGTCCGGGCCCGGACTCTTCCCTGTCGGGGAGCACATCAGTGCCCTTTTGATTTCATCCTCCGTGAAGGGGCTATCTAGTCCCTCACTCACGTCCCTCGGAAGTTTGGGAAGACCCGCTTCTGTGAGAAAATTCTCCGCTCGCTGAACCTTATCTCTCCTTATTTTTCCCTTCGACTCCACTGAGTAAACATCCTCAAAATACTCTCTGAAGGATTCAGCTATATCCCTAGAGAGGTATTTCATGTCTCCGTTTTTGTTTTTTATCTTTTCAATGAAATTCCGAGTCTTTTTTTTCCGAAGAGTTCTGGCTAAATGTTTTCCAGATTTGTTACCCCTAGATATACCTTTCTTTAGCAACTCTGTTGTATGTTTGCTTTACTTCTTGTTCCATCAGTTCTTTTAAATCCTCTCTACAGGATATTATTTTTAAGTAAAGGTTCCTATTTGACTCGGGGGCTAATTTATGGGTCTGCTCGGCTATTTTTATTTCTTCCACTAAGGCCTTTTTTTTTTTTACGCATTCTTTTTTCCTCCAGGCTCCCTTTGCAATTAGGATCCCTCTTATGTATGCCTTGTGGGCATCCCAAAGGGTTGAGCCCAGTATCTCTCCGTTGTCGTTTCTTTCAAAAAAAAATTTTAATTCACCCTTTATCTGCTCTACCAATTTCTCGTCTCGTAGAAGTTCCTCATTCAGTCTCCAGCTAAAAGATGGAGCCTGAAATTCCGGGCAGTCCAATACCATTGAGACTGGAGCGTGGTCAGATAAAGAAACTATCTCAACCCTTGTTTCCTTAACTCTTTCCAACAGACCGTGATCGATAAGGATGTGGTCCAATCGGGAATACGTCCCATGCACGGGGGAGAAAAATGTAAAATCCCTAACTTTGGGGTGTTGTACCCTCCAGACATCCACCAGCTGGTTTGATTTTATTTTCTGTTTGATCATTTTTAGTTGTACCTTATTTGTCCCCCGGGCACTGGACGTACAATCGAGTTCCAGATCCATACAAAAGTTCAAGTCCCCCATCAAAATAACATATCCCTGCCTAAAGTCTCGTAATTTAAACAAAATCTCTTTAAAAAAGTTGATCGGTTTTAGATTAGGAGCATATATATATTAGCAAAGGTATATTTATTGCCACCAAGCGAACCCCTCAGAAACAGGTATCTGCCATCTGGGTCTACCATCCTGTTCTCGACTGAAAAATGTATGTCCTTCGAGAAGCCTATGGCCACCCCCCTTGCCCTGTTAATGACAGCATCACCATAGAACCAGGTTGGGAATTGACTCGAAAATAATTTGGTGTTGGATATGTGGGAGAGGTGTGTCTCCTGAAGGAAGACCACCCCTGCCCCATACCCCCTCAGCTCCTCCAGGATCTTTTGTCTTTTACCAAGCAAGTTCAGCCCCTTTACATTGTAGGATATATATTTAATCAGCGTCATCCTGTTTCTATGGTGGAGATCGTCATATCTATGGGCAAGCAGTGTCGAAGCGATGTGGAAATTGACCCATCCCCCCTCCCCACCCGTCGTCCCCCCTCCCCCCTTCCCTTCCTCGCCCCCCCCCCCCCCCCCCCCCCCCTCCCTCCCTGACCCCCTCTAGGGTCTCGGAGTCGTTGGAGGCCATTCTAGATTCTGGCCTACCTCGTATCTCCTAGTGTCCCAGGTGAGGTGGGGCACTGAACGGCTGGATTTTCCAGCCGTTACCCCAATTGCGCCCCCCCCCCTCTCCCAGTCTCCTCATGGAAAGGCTATCCGTTCTCTCCCCTGTCTGCCCAGCCTGGCAAGTCTGGAACCTGAATGCCCAATTTACTGCAGAACTCTTCTAAGGTTTGGGGTGACAGATCTGCGTATATTTGGACCTCAGTATCCTCGTATTTCAATGGTGGTCTTCGATACAGTTTTGCCCAAATTTCAGCCTTATCCTCATAGTGTTGGAATCTAATTATGATGTCTCTAGGTCTTCCAGTTTCCATTACATGCATTCTACCGACACGGTGGACCCTCTCCATCTTGGGGAAATCTTCCTCTCCTCTTCCTAACAGAGGGTTGAGTATCGTTGTCACAATACACCTTAGATCTTCTCCTTTTTTTCGGGGACCATTCTCACTCTGATGTTTTGTCTCCTGTTTCTATTTTCAAAATCTTCCAACTTATATTGGGTATCCCGTTGGTTTAGATGTATTAATCTGATCTGTTCCTTCAACTTAAAAGTTTCTTGGCCCTGAGACTCGACTCTATTCTCGATGAGTTCAACCCTTCCAAGTAAGTGACCCCAATCTTCTCTGAGGAGGTGGAATTCCCCTTTGATAGCATTTTCCATCTTCAAAAGCATTTCCTCCATCTCTCTTTTTGTAGGGCATTGGGCCCCCGTCTCCTTTTCCAGGGACCTACTATCGTTCGCCTCGCTTTCCAGTGCATGGTCAGATGTTGACTGGTCGGGTGTCACATCCGATTTCTTTTCTTTAACTTTCCTTTTATCCATCGTAGCTTTAGGTTGTTGGTCCAGATTATGCAGTTGTGGGCTTGTTCCCGTTTTCAAATATTGTTTTATATCACTCGCCACTGATTTGGGGGTTTTTGGGGGGGCTTTCTTGGACGTTTTACTCATATTTACTTTACAAATCTTTCTGATTCTCTTCCCCAGTTTGCAGGGTGGGATAAATCCTTCGGATGTTTTAGTTTACTTTCGTACGTTCCGCTGCCTTCTCCTGACCCCACTCTCTCCTCCTTTTTTCGCTTATGTTGGGGGAATGTCTTTCCCGGGTTTTTTATCGGTGCACCCCTGTGTCTAGGCCACAGACAGCCAGGGAGGATCCGGTGCTGTGTCTGCGCTGTGCGCTCTGGGACTCCCCTGTAGGGTGTTCCGCAGTTACCCCTTTTCTCTGGGTGGCAACCTACCCAGTGTTTCTGAGTCACGGATCTGAGTACCCTAAAAAGGTGCTACTCAGAGAGTCCTCCCGCTCCGCAATCCTTCAATCCCACTTTTGTTTTACCGGCATAGGCCCCCAATGTAGGGGGAGTTTAATGCGGTTTGCAGAAGTTCTAGGTTTTTTCAGGGGTATATCCCTCAAGTTGGTTAGTCAGGGTGACTATGAAAGTGCCTGCTTTTGATATAGCTTGCTAGAATGTTTTGGGCTCCATACCAAGCCGCACCTCCTAATTATAATCACATTACATCTATGCGGAAGCCCTACGGTAAACCTTAAACTTTATAGAAGAAAATAAGCCCCCATCTGGAGATGTTTTGATGTCCCAAGGTACTATGGAGGCACTGACTACGGTCTCCGGGTACATAAGTAAAAGGCCCGGCCGAGAGCACTCACAAGAACACTGGGGGGGGGGAAGAAAAATAAAATAGAACAGAACGAGAACCCCAAAAAAAAAACAAAAAAAAAAACACAAAACACATATAGAGTGGGCTTCAGTAGTCTCGTTTTTTAGGGGGAATACACTGCGCCCCAGGTGGTTAGTCACCCCTTTGGGAGTGCCTCCAAAGTTATGCTCCGGGTCCCTGTAGCCCCTCGTGCTGCTGGTAATTTTATATATAGGAAGCAGTGAGCATTCACAGCCGGTCTCTTACTATAATTGAGGGACAGGCTTATCCCAACAGTGGCATATACCAAACCCTTGAGAACATGCGTAGAGTCCGTCCGTCACTCAGTCAAGGTATGGAACCATCAAACAGACTAATGCCGTGTGTGTACGCAACGGACCTCTTGCTTAAAAAAAAAAATAAACAAAGGACAGGCTAGTAGCCGCAATGATACGAAACATGCTTTTGGGATCCTACGTACAGTACGTCCATCACTTCCTTAGAATGCGGATCCAGTCTAATACAGTGGTACCAGGTCTACAAGAGTCCTCCTTGTAATGCAAGATGACATTTAAGGTATAGGCAGTTGCTTACCTTCCTTCCGCTAGTGTGGAGAACTGGCCTTTCCCTAAGGTAGTTTATACCCGGGGATACTCACGGTCCGGAGGCCCCATCTAACGTCCGGGTAGTCTTGGACTTTGCTGGGGTGAGGAGAACGGCGGGGGTCAGGGTCGGAGGGGTAGATGACGTGCCGTGGGGTAGAGCGGGTCTACCGCGTTCTTTGACTCTCCCCTGTCAGCAAGTAGGCTCGGGTCTTCTTGGGCATTCCCCGAGGCAGGTCCAGGCGCAAAGGAGGCACTCGGTGCATACCCTCCATGGAGCGCCGGCATCTTCCCTCCTCGCGGTCTGCACCTCCTCCGGCCGCCCGCTGCATCAGGCCCCTCCCTCCGTGCTCAACTACGTCAGCATGTCCTGGCGCATGCCCGTCAAATTTTGAAATGTTTAACACTACACAAATTAATAATTCCAAACAATTGCCGGTTTCCTCATAGTTTTAATGTAAAACAAATACGGTTTTGGAAACCTGTAATAAGTGAGGCTAGAGTATTGGTCCAGTACAAGTTCTTTCCTGTCCATGTCGCTAGCCTCTATTCAGGTCCCCCTGCCCCTATCAGGTTCTTCTAGGCCTTCTCCAAGATTATGGAGAAAGTAGTGGTACAACAGCTACAACCCCATCTGGACACACACAATCTCCTGGACCCTCTGCAATCAGGCTTCCGCCCGGGCCATGGCACAGAAACAGCACTCCTCAAAATATGGGATGATGCCTTGGAAGCAGCAGATGAAGGAGAATCGTGTCTCCTGGTACTCCTGGACCTTAGTGCAGCATTTGACACACTGGATCACAGCACTTTACTCACCCGCCTCAAAGAAGTAGCAGGAGTCACAGACTCAGACTTACTATGGTTCACTTCCTTCTTAAGAAATCGGTCACAGACAGTGAAACTTGGAGCCTTCACCAGTGAATCTCGCGCAGTCTCCTATGGAGTCCCTCAAGGATCACCTTTATCACCCGTGCTCTTTAACATATACATCCGTCCACTTCTTAAAATCATCAGAAAATCAGACCTATGCTTCCACTCATACGCAGATGATACTCAACTCTACCTTCGGATCCCCGGACAAAAAGACCAATATCAGGAATTGGAAAAATGCCTCGCATCAATAGACGACTGGATGTCCACTAACTCCCTCAAACTTAACGGAACCAAAACAGAACTCCTTCTCCTAAATGCAAACCGGAAAACTAATTCTACAACACCATGGACTCCGCCCACCATCCTTGGACAGACCATCCCTCTAAGCTTAAAAGCCAAAAGTCTCGGAGTCACTTTCGATTCAGAAATGTCAATGGATGCACAAATAGGATCAGTAGTCAGCGGATCCTACCACCTTCTACGCCTGCTGCGTAGACTCATCCCCTTCATCCCAGAAAAGGACAAAGCCATAGTGGTAGGAACAATCATCAACTCTCGACTCGACTACGCAAACTCCCTCTACATAGGACTACCTAAATTCCAGATTGCACGCCTACAAGTCGTTCAAAACATGGCAGCAAGACTAGTCACAGGAAAAAAACCATGGGAATCCATCTCCCCATCCCTGAGGACCCCCCATTGGCTAACCGTAAAGGATAGGATCACATTCAAGACCCTCTGCCTCACCCACAAATGCACACAAGGAGATGCTCCTCAATACTTATGCGAAAAAATACAACACTACACTCCCAATCGCAACCTCCGATCTAACGACCAAAATCTCCTCCTCGTTCCCAAGTCCCGGTACAAATCAAGGGGAGAACGAAGATTTGCAGTCCAAGGACCACGGCTATGGAACGCTCTACCTACGAACATCCGCTTAGAAAAAGACCATCGGACCTTCAGGAAAAAACTTAAGACCCACCTCTTCTAAGAAGGAATCAACCCAGTTCGGATCAAGCGCCTCGAGGCGATTCAGTTCGCAGTTGCAGCGCTATACAAATCTTTCATTCATTCATTCATTCAGGCCAGTTTGGTGCAATGGGAATCATTGGTATTTCCTGTGGCTATCTATCTTGTGGAGCAGACAAAGGTAGAATTCTGCACTGGGGAATGGGGCAGAGGAGGCATAGATTAGCCTGAACTAAGACTAGGGGATTTAGAAGGCATCCAGTACCAGAACTTAAGGTGGTTCTAAAGGATCACGGTTTTTTACCTTCATGCATTCAATGCACAAAGGTAAAAAACCTGCTCTGTGCAGCAGCAACCCCAGCTCCCCTTAATACTTACCTGAGCCAGAAGCTTTAATATCACTTTAAGAGTCCTTGGTTCTGGCCACAGAGGTATTTTGTTGTTGAATCCAGAGGCCAGGATGTCTACACCTGTGATCCCCCATCTTTGACATATCAGGTTGAAGATGTGAGTGAAGGGTCCATTCCCCTTGATTCAGGCGGTGGTGGCTGAGGTAATCTGTTTTCTATTTATAAACTCCTCCGATGGTGGACTGCATAGATCATGGGACAGTGAATCTCCATCCATACAATTACCTGGCTTCAATGATGATTAATATACGCCACAGCTGGGGCATTGTCAGACTGTACCCGGTGCATTGGGTGCCCTTGCAGAAGGGGGGTGTATTGTGTATAATTTTTGAGAGAGAGAGTCAAAGAAAAGGAAAATTAATCTTCTTCTCTGGAAGAAAGACCTTTGATTGGGATGTGTCCAGGATCAGACCAAAGTGATGCAGATAACAGGAAAAGAGATTAATCTTTCAAGTGTGGGTCCTCTAAATAACTTGTGACCTGAATGCCCTGAGTTCTGAGAAGGGCAGAAAGAGGTGCTAGAACCTTTGTGACTACTCTCAGAGCAGAGGATAGGTTGAAAGACTGTGCAACAAATTGGAAATGACTGTCTGCCCCTGCGAAGTGTAGAAAATGCTGATGACATGGATGGGTAGATGAGAAAAATGGAGATATGCATCTTAGAGGTCTATAGACGTCAGATATTCCCTTGTCTCAGAAAGGCAATCACTGATCTTACGGATTCCATGCAAAATTAAATATTAAAAAGGTATTTTAGGGCCAGATCGAGGCCCATGGGATTTTAGATCCAGAGCAGGATGGACCATGAACAGGTTTGAATATAAAATGTGAACCTGTCTTGTGGGGGTACAGGCACAACTAATACCCTGGACAGGAGATGGTTTTGCAAATATGACTGTTATTGGGCAGGCTTTGGTTGATTTGAGAGAAGAAAGCTATGTGGCTATAGAGTTTTGAATGATACTCCCTCGTTATCTCTCGCCTTGACTATTGCAACTCCCTTCTCATTGGCCTGCCTCTCCATAGGCTCTACCTTCTTCAGTCTATCATGAATGCTGCTGCCAGACTTATCCACCTTACCAACCGTTCAGTGTCTGCCAACCCTCTCCTCCAATCCCTAAACTGGCTCCCAATCACCCAGCAAATTAAATTCAAATCACTAACCACAACTTACAAAGCCATCCACAACTCTGCCCCGAGCTACATCGCCAATCTTGTCTCCAAACATATCCCAAACCGTCCTCTGCGCTCTTCTCAAGATCTCCCCCTGTCAAGCTCTCTCGTTTCCTCCTCCCATGCCCGTCTCCAGGATTTTTTCAGAGCCTCTCCCATCCTCTGGAACCCGCTGCCTCAACCTGTCCGGCTATCCCCTACTCTAGCTACCTTCAGGCGATCCCTGAAAACTCATCTCTTCAGGGAAGCCTATCATGTCTCCAACTAATCTTTTACCACTTCCATCAGCTCATTGCCCACAGTTACAACCTTTTGTATCACCTCCCCCACCCTATTAGATTGTAAGCTCTTCTGAGCAGGGCCCTCTTAATCCTCTTGTATTTTATTGTATTATAACTGTATTGTCTCCCTTTTTATATTGTAAAGCGCTGCGTAAACTGTTGGCGCTATATAAATCCTGTAATAAATAAATAAAAAATAAAAATATTTTGTACCCTTAGAAACCCACAATCAGACTCAGGTCTGGGAGGTATGGGACTTAGAGATAGGGAAATTGTAACATACATCACCCTCACTCTTAAGAGTGAAAGTACCCTTTCAGTGGGGGAAAAAAAAAGCCTTTGGGGAAGACTTGGTGGGCTTTGTAATCCCAAGTCTTGCACCGAAAGAAAAGGGCTGAAACTTAGGTTTTGAAGTTAAATCTTGGTTACAGTTTTTAGGTGCTCTGAGCTTTGAAGAGGTAGATGCTCATATTAGGGATATTTTAGAATCTTCCACTGTTGGAGTAAAACCTTCCCACCTGTGACCTCTTTGATGAAGTGCCTCCCCAAAAAGCCATCTGCCTTGAATGGGTATACATGTGAGTAAGCCCGATCTTTTTTTTTTTTTGTGATAAAATATTTTTACTCTAAACTAAAATAAGATAAATATTACAAGAGTTCAGGGTTTAGGAGCGCCTTATGCAGAGAATGCAAGGTTCACCAGTGCATTACGCTCAGAGTGCAGTGATCATGAGTGCGTTTCACTCAGAATGCAAGGTTTAGGGGTGTATTACGCTCATAATGCAAGGTTTAGGGGTGTATTACGCTCAGAATGCAGGGTTTAGGGGTGTATTACACTCAGAATGCAGGGTTAAGGAGTGCGTTTTATGCTCAGAATGCAGGGTTATGGAGTGCGTTTTATGCTCAGAATGCAGGGTTAAGAAATGTGTGTTTTATGCGCAGAAGGCAGGGTTAAGGAGTGTGTTGCACTCAGAATGCAGGGATCAGGAGGGCGTTGCACTCAGAATGCAGGAATCAGGAGTGCATTGCACTCAGAATGCAGGGATCAGGAATGCATTAGGCTCAGAATGCAGTTTTCAGGGGGGGGAGGTGATGTGAAGGGTGGTAGAGGATACTGCAATGAGGGGTGACCCTGCCCATCACAGTGTCCTCTGCCCCCTTCACATCACCCCCCCCCCCACACACAGGTGTCCTCTGCCCCCTTTCCCCCCCATAGCAGTGTCTTACCTTTTTCCATAGCGGAGATCGGGAAGCAGAGTCTCCTGGTCTCCGCTGTTCACTGATAACAGTGGAGGCTGGAGCAGGAGGGAAGAGAGAGAGACCGGGACAGGGACAAAGAAAGCACGGCGGAGCCACAGAGAAGGCGGGAGGGAGAGAGAGAGACTGAGATGGGACAGCACGGCAGAGCTGGATGTTCACAGTCCACCGGTCACCTGCAGGCAGTCGACAGGTGGACCACGATCAACAGGTTCCCGACCCCCATTCTTGTGCATCCTCAGAAAAGAGCAAAGTAGAAAGCAATTGCTGCTACTGCACAATCTTGAAATATAGATAGGGTCACGTTGGTTATTTATTGCCTTAGTCCAATTTGCCATACTGAAATTGCATTAAGAGCTGGTTGCAGGACTGGGCCTGCAATAGTAAAGAAAGTTAGAAAGTAGAACTATAGGCAATTTCATTGGGGACATTTACCTTCACTTCCTGTCCCATAAGCAAAACAAGAAGAGGAAATCCCTAGTCAATCCCTTCTGGTCACCAGAACTAGCGTTGGAAGATTTTCCCTCTATTACTTTTCTGGGAACAACCCTAAATTTGGAATTTTCTTTTACTTTCAGGATAATGGAAAACTGGACAAATACAGAGGCCAAATCTCCCTAATTGGGCACAGGCAGCAATAAAAACCTATAATAAAATATAAAAATAGGTGTTCTAATCCCTCTCCACTCTGTCCAAAACTGGAAAATTTGGTATTTAATTATACTTTAAGGAGTATCTCAAACTCTCCATCAGCAGAATTTTTGAATAAAGGAACATCGTCAGTTGGTACACTAAGGTGTTTGTTTAACCTCTTATGCCGCGTACACACGTGCAGACTTTTGCCGGCGGACTTAGTCCAGCGGACAATCCGCCGGACTTTCCAGCTGGGTCCGATGGACTTTCCGAGCGTGTGGACTTGCCCACACACGCACGGACTTCTCCGGCGGATAATCCGCCGGCCAAAAGTCCGCGGGACTTTTGAAAATGAACGGACTTGCCCACACACGGAGCAGTCCGTTCATTTAGAACGTAACTTCAGGTTACGTAGCTAGCGTAGGCAGTAAATGCGGCTGCGCTAGCTCCGTGACCTGGCATGGATTTAAAGGGACTCCCCACGCCGAAAAAACGGCGTGGGGGTTCCCCCCAAATCCATGTCAGACCCTCATCCGAGCACGCAGCCTGGCAGGCCAGGAAAGGGGTGGGGACGAACGAGCGCCCCCCCTCCTGAGCCGTACCAGGCCGCGTGCCCTCAACATGGGGGGTGCCCTGGGGAAAGGGGGGCCCTGCGGCCCCCCCCCACCCCAAAGCACCTTGTCCCCATGTTGATGAGGACAAGGGCCTCTTCTCGACAACCCTGGCCGTTGGTTGTCGGGGTCTGCGGGCGGGGGCTTATCGGAATCTGGGATCCCCCAGATACCGGCCCCCCACCCTATGTGAATGAGTATGGGGTACGATGTACCCCTACCCATTCACCTAAGGTGTAAAATGTAAAGTACAAAAAACACACACACTTTTGAAAAAATATTTTATTGCACTGCTCCGGGGGTCTTCTTCCGTCTTGGGGGTCTTCTCGCCGGACTCCCCCGCCATTTACCAAGCTCTTTTACCGAGCGGGGAAGTCCGGCTACCTTCTTCGTCGCCGCCGTCGTCGTCTGGGGGTCTCGATCCGCCTTCGGGGGTCTTTTCTGTTCTTGCGGCGGTCGTCGTCTTCCGCGCCGCCGGCGCCTTCTTCTTCTTCTTGTTCTTCTTCCGATGTTGACCCGTCGCTGTCTCTGCCCGGAATGCCAGAACCGCGCTGCGCTGGGACTTATATAGGGACATGGGGACAGGGTCACATGCTCATGTCACATGGTGACCCCGCCCCCTTGCGATGTCACAGTCCCAGCATCCTCCGGGACTGTGACAACACAAGGGGGCGGGGTCACCATGTGACATGAGCATGTGACCCTGTCCCCATGTCCCTATATAAGTCCCAGCGCAGCGCGGCTTTGCCATTTCGGGCAGAGAGAGCATCGGGTCAACATCGGAAGAAGAAGGACAAGAAGAAGAAGGCGGCGCGGAAGACGACGACCGCCGCAAGAACAGAAGAGACCCCCGGAAGACCCCCGAAGGCGGATCGAGACCCCCAGACGACGGCGGCGACGACGAAGAAGGTAGCCGGACTTCCCCGCTCGGTAAAAGAGCTTGGTAAATGGCGGGGGAGTCCGGCGAGAAGACCCCCAAGACGGAAGAAGACCCCCGGAGCAGTGCAATAAAATATTTTTTCAAAAGTGTGTGTTTTTGTACTTTACATTTTACACCTTAGGTGAATGGGTAGGGGTACATCGTACCCCATACTCACATAGGGTGGGGGGGCCGGTATCTGGGGGCCCCCTTATTAAAGGGGGCTCCCAGATTCCGATAAGCCCCCGCCCGCAGACCCCGACAACCAACGGCCAGGGTTGTCGGGAAGAGGCCCTTGTCCTCATCAACATGGGGACAAGGTGCTTTGGGGTGGGGGGGGCCGCACGGCCCCCCTTTCCCCAGGGCACCCCCCATGTTGAGGGCACGCGGCCTGGTACGGCTCAGGAGGGGGGGGGGCGCTCATTCGTCCCCACCCCTTTCCTGGCCTGCCAGGCTGCGTGCTCGGATGAGGGTCTGACATGGATTTGGGGGGAACCCCCACGCCGTTTTTTCGGCGTGGGGAGTCCCTTTAAATCCATGCCAGCTTACGGAGCTAGCGCGGCGGCATTTACTGCCTACGCTAGCTACGTAACCTGAAGTCACGTGCTAAATGAACGGACTTGCCGACGAGCGGCAAGTCCGTTCATTTAAAAAGTCCGGCGGACTAGCCTACTAACCGCGGGATTGTCCGCCGGACTGCCAAGTCCAGCGGATAGTTTTAAAACAAAACTTAAAACTTTGGTCCGCCGGACTTTGGCGCCAGAAAGTCCGCCGACGCCCACACACGAGGGGATTGTCCGCTGGACTTGAGTCCAGAGGATAATCCCGCGGGATTGTCCCTTCGTGTGTACGCCGCATTACACTTACTTACAGGGCCCTTTTACCCTTTTCCTGCCAAGGCCAATTTTCAGTGATCTAACACTTTGAATGACAGTTACTCAGTCATGCAACACTGTACAGTACTCAAATTTTTCTTATTTTTAGCATTTTTTGAGACAGATAGAGCTTTCTTTTGGTGGTTTTTATTTACCACTGGCTTTCTTTGCGATATAAGAGAAAAAAAAAAGTATTTTTTTTAAACATTTTATTTTTTAACATAAAAACTTGCAAATAAGTGATTGTATACAGCTACACTTCTTTGGTAAAAATAACCCAAATCAGTGTATATTATTTAGTGTGTGTGAAAGTTAGAGAGAGTCTACAAGCTATGGTATGTATCATTAAATAGGGATCAATCCTGACGTACTGACTTCCATCTCAATTCTTGAGGTCCAAAAGTACAAATGCCTCACAAATTACCCCTTTTTGGAGCATTGGTGAGTTTTTTTGAAGTTGTAATTTTTCCCAAAATTTTGGGGAAAATTTAAAATTAAATAATTTTTTTCACAAAAATTGTCATATTAAAAAAAGGTATTTCTCACATTCGGCCATATGTTAGACTTTTTTTTACAGCCTAGCCACATAGAGAGGCCCAAGCCTCTCTATGTGGCTCTAATTGCTGCAGTGACAGTTACACTGATAAGCTGCAGTGAAAGGTACACTGATTAGACTGCACTGATGGATGCTGTGATGGGTAAACCGATAGGCTGCACTAATGGCTGCAGTGCCAGGTACATTGATAGGCTGCACTGATGGGTACACGGATAGGCTGCACTAATGGGTGCTGTATACTTTATTCAAGCGCAATCAGCACAGTATACAAGGGGTTATTGTGGTAACACACCATTCCTGGGTTCTCCTCCTCACACAGTGAGTTACTGTACAGGTCTTTGTCGACAGTCATGATGGGCTGTTATTGTACACAGTGATCATGTGGTAAAAGAGCCAACGTCCATGTCACCCTCATTGGTGATGCGAGGGACACAGCTCACAAATCGGTCACCGCTCTGCTTGCCCCCCCCCCGGGGCGCGCATGAGCGATGAGACTAGGAGGACGTCATACCCCCCCAGCTCTTAATCTGCTATAGGTTGGATGGGGAGATGTTAAGAATTAGACGAGAGGATCACCTACAGGAACCTTTTTCACTGGATAGAGTACAGCAAAGAATTTTGGAGGAGTGAAAAATCTTTTCTGGGGCGATCCATTTCTAGGGTGCACATTCTATTTGTTGATCCACAGGTAACGTATTTATGGATTTTGCAGGACTATTTGTACCCAAGATAGAGAATCAAGTTTTACAATGTCTAGGCTTAGCCACATTCACAAGTATGCTGCGTAAAAGATCCTACTTCAGGTGTAAAAGTGTGGGGGAGAAAAGTCTTCTGCAGGCTCCTCTAACACTGCCTCTATATCCTCCCCATTCCATTCTCTCTCTGCCTGGGCTAGGGTGGACATATCCCGATTCAACTCAGATAGAAACAGAGGAGCATGACATTTTGTAGCCCTGGATAGAGATAGCTGTATTAATGCAGCTTTTGTCAGGTAGGCTGCTTGATGCATGCCTGAAATAGAACTAGAATTAGATGTAGAGATCAGTTTTAAAATAGTTTCCTGCTCTGGTGCAAGAGAAGCATTGTTACTCTGAGGTTTGTTTGCCTAAGGTTTTGTCGTGGCTCCCTTTTGCCTGGTATATGCAATAGATATCGATAGGAATTCTCCTGTAAGTGTGTCCAGAGGAGCAACAACAACCTGGGCATAGACCATCCTGTAGTGCAGTCCTCATGATGAAGGGCAGGAGGAAGCGTCTAATTATCAAATAAGAGCTCCAAGTGAATGTGGTGCTAAAGCGAGTGACTAGTGGTGTGATATAACACCTGTTCATCTACTTGAGACTAAGCTCTGACTGGTTGAATTTTGTGAAAAGTTTTAAAGTTTACACTGTAAAATGAATACATTTTAAACATGGCCCCAGTTTCTAAAGTAACGGTCATAAATACAGAATAATCCTGTCTTACCTGTCCACGAAATATATATATATATATAGAGTCCAGGCTTCATCTGTAAAAGTGGGCATAGAACAACAGACTCTTCAGGGCTGTGTTTCATAGACATTAGGTGCCAAAATTGGTGCCCATGCAGGATCCAGTGCCCATAGCAACATTACAGGCTGTCCCCAGTGTAGGGTCCAGATATGGCTCCCAACATTTTATCGAGGTTGTTCTGGGCTGGATACATTATTTTCTATTTTTGACATAAAAAAGATGGTATAGGAGGAATTTTGAATAGCCGATTGAAGAATCCAAAGATGATATAATAAACTAAGAAAAGAGTGAATTCTTTACAAGGGAGAAATAGTACATCATCTTAGGACTCATGGAGTGGGGTAGGGTTATAGGGGAGGCATCCAGTCACCCGAAGGTGTGAGCCCATAATCCAGAGTTGGATGCATTCTTTAACCTTTTCACTGCCAGAGCCATTTTTGCACACGTTTAGAAAAATAATTTTAAGCCTGAAGATTAGTTAAAACCCCCAAACACTGTATATATTCTAAAAGACACCTTAGAGAATAAAACAGTAATAATAATAATAATAATAATAATAAGTACAGTTTTTTTATATTAAGATATTAGGCCAATGGTTTTTAAAAGCAGAAAATTTCAATTAAAAAAAATACACTAAAAAGTTATTTAGAGCACATTCACACAATGTATTAACCATTTATTGTATGATATAAAAGATGAGATGGCTCTGGAGTAAACAGATAGCCAACATGTCAAGGCTTAAAATTGCGTGTACCCTTGAAAGTGCAACAAACTTCAGAACCCTATAACTTCCACAGGCAACGGTTTAAAAAGTTTAACACTACACAAGTACATTTCAAGACACAATTCCCAGTTTCCTTACAGTTTTAGAATGAACACTATTTTGGAAACCTGTAATAAGTGAGGCTAGAGTATCAGTCCAGTACAGG
Source organism: Lithobates sylvaticus (assembly GCA_028564925.1). NCBI lineage: Eukaryota > Metazoa > Chordata > Amphibia > Anura > Ranidae > Lithobates > Lithobates sylvaticus. The sequence goes on from CM053030.1 coordinate 285,793,263, forward strand.
GTAAACCTGTCTTATCTGTCCATGCTGCTGGTCTATAATCAAGGTTCAGGCTTTGCCCATACCAGTGGGAACACCCCCGGAGAGGTCTTCAGGGTCTGGGTTTCTTAGGGATAGGCCACAGCCCTGGGACTGTACAGCACCTTGCAGCTAACTACACATATTTTACGAAGCGTCAAGGTGAGTGCCAAAATAAAAGCACGAGTGCCCAAAGCAATAGTACACGCTGTCCCCACAACGTTTAGGCCAGGTGCAACACCCAAGGCTACATTGATGTTGCATCAATCCAGATGCACTGCTTTATTGTTGATTTAGACGACAGTGAGGGGCTGATTAAGAAGTTGATTGAAGAATCCAAAGTACATCAATAAACTCTTAAAGCAAGTGATTTTGGGAGAAGAGGTCCATCACCTCAGCAGAGGTCTCACAAAATGGGGAAGAGCTATAGAGGTAAACCAAGGGGCTGTGTCCAAAGCTTTGCCAGTGTCCAATCACCTGACGGTACGAGCCGATAACCCAGGGTCTGTGAATACTTTGCCTGTATGTCCTATACTGTACAATTAAAGATAGAGGTTTAGCCTCTAAGGCTTCATCACAGTATGAGCTGTGAACATGTGGAATGGATTCTCTCAGGAACTAGTTCTGGCAATCTCAGTCGGCTGTTTTAATAAAAGAGCTGGATGCATTCTTTAATGCACAGAATATAACAGAATTTTATCATTTATAGGGAAATAACATCCAGAGATTCTTGATCCAGGAAATATTTGATTGACTTGGGAGGATCAGAAAGGATTTTTTTACCTTGACTTAGTTCAAACTTGCATTGATATTTTAAGTGGTCTGGCGGTAGAGGAGGATGGGAAAGGCAAGTGCAGCTTGTTTACAATGCCGTTATACAGCAATCCTTATTTTGCCTAGTTTGCTGGTTTACACAGTTCATGATTGCTCAATTGGCTAGATGGCTGGTAGCTAAGAAGCCAGACATTTTCCTTAATATGAATGTCTGACTTTTTAGCAATCTGTACAAAGTGATTCAGTAGAACCTCAGCCGCAATTTTATTGCTGCCCTTGTCCATAATAGGGAAATTATGTTTTGTCCCACTTCCTGTCCTGATTCAACCAGTGGGGACACTGACCAAGGTTCTAAGTCTTCCCTCTAAGAAAAGTGGTGTTACTGAGATCTGTTATTTCTTTTGAAGACATTTTCGTTACTTCCCCGTGACAGAAAAATAAATCTTCTCACACCAATAAAAGCTGGGAAAGGTTTTAGCTCTTCCCATTTTATCAGAAACTAAAAAAAAAAAAAAATGTAAATAGATAGAGTTCTCTTGAAAAGCTGTATACCCCATCATCTTCCAACTTCAGCTTGTTCAATTAAGCTTTGACAATAAAACCTAGAAGCAGATTGGTTAATTCACAGCTGCATCAAATTGTGTGTATCAGTTATACTAAATCTCCCCCATTGTGTTCATATTGAACTGGTACACATCATCAGATTATGGCTCTGGGACCAAATGATATCATTCTGAAGACAAGTAAAACTTATTTTCCTGACGCCTTCATGGCAGCACACACTGGGTTGTGACTCCGCCCCCACAACCTGACAGGATTGGTTTAACTATAAAGTTGAAGGGGAGACCCCCCGCTGCATTCTCCTTTTTTTCCTCACCTGACAGGTTGGACGGACAGGTTTCTCCTACGACAGATGAATAAGCCTCTTACCGCAATCGCCCCAGCAGGTTCAAGCCTCTCCTGTTTGGAAGTCCCTCCTGTACAGTCTCTAAAGGAGCTTCTATGGAGGGAACCCCCATTCTGGTGGTCTCAGGGGGCAACTAGGATTCCAGCAAGTAAAAACAAGCTTTAAAGAAGCTTTCATTTTGCAGTGGACTCCCCTATCTTATTTTCTCTATTTTCCCTTTATGCATTAAATAGCTTGCACCCTTTTTAAAAATGCTAGCCGATTATCTAACAGGCCGTGGTTCAAAAATATATATATATGTAACTAGTTTCTTACACTGGGCCTGCTGGCCCTTGTTGTCCTCCGGTTTCAGCACTGTACGTCCTCCAGCGCGTCCCCGCATCGCCCATGCGCACTACAGGGTCAGGTAAACACCGCTGTACCTCGGTGTACTGTGCCCTGATCCAAGATGGCGCTGGGACACTCGGGACGCGTCAAGGCAGAACCCCCAAAAATTCGGAAATATTTTCCAAACTTAAAGGAGGGATCCGGAATCCTTTCCATTCATAAAAGAACTTGAGGATCTCATAAAGGATGAATGGGAGAGGTCTGACAAACGATCTAGTCTGACCAACAGGCTGGCCAAGATATATCCCTTGAAGGAATCAAAAATAAACCCCTTGATTAAACGCTCCAGTCGTCGACGCTTCTTTGATGCGTCTCGCCCGCCACGTCACATTACCGATTGAGGATGCGGTCTCCTTTCGAGATGTGCCTGGAGTTGAAAAAGGCCTATTCCACAGCCGGGGGGGCCTGCAGACCTGCAATAGCTACAGCAGCGGTAGGCAGAGCCATCTCGGGATGGACATCTAAAATAGAGAAGGACATGCAGGATGGCGTCGAGATGGAAAAAATAATTTCCTCCCTACAGGAAATCAGACTGGCAGGTGATTTTGTAGCGGAGGCATCTGTAGATGTCATAAGGTCGTCAGCCAGAACTATGCTGGCATTAGTAACAGCAAGGAGAGCCCTATGGCTCAAACCATGGATGGCCGATACGGCATCCAAATTGAACTGGTGCAGGATCCCGTACGACGGCGCAAATCTGTTTGGTACCAAATTAGACTCTGCCATCTCCAAAGTAACTGGGGGGAAGTCAGGTTTAATTCCCTCCGATAGGAGACCCAAGACGCAGAAAGGGCCAGTATATAGACGTAACCTCCCGAATAAGTACAGAGAGGCCAGATCCTACCGCCCTGGTAGGGAATTTAGGAGGGACTGGAGGAACACAAAGCCTGCCTTTCTGAGAATGCAGAAAACCAAGACCACCCCGGCAGGGGAACAGCAGAAGTCAATTTTGAAATTTTGCCTGTCCACCCGGCTCAGGTGGGCGCCAGGCTAAAAAACTTCTCCCAAATCTGGACGAATCACATAAAAGATTTATGGACATTATCCACAATAAAATTCGGACACAAGTGGGAGGTTCATAAGCAGACCTCCGGGGAACCACTTCCAGGCAACCAGACTACCATCCTCACTACCCAGGAGAAGTCTACTAATAAGGTATGTGGCAGAACTGAAGCAGAAGGGGGCAATACTGGAAGTCCCATCATGTCAAAGGGGGAGAGGATTCTACTCCCCCCTATTCCTGGTAAAGAAGAAAACAGGAGACTTACGCCCGGTGTTGGACCTCAAAAAGCTCAACAAAGGAATCCAGGTCGAGGCCTTCAAAATGGAAAGCCTCCAGTCCATACTTCTGGCAGTGAATCTGGGCGACTGGATGCTTTCAATAGACTTATCGGACGCTTATCTTCACATACCAATCCATCCAGCTTTTCAAAAATTCCTTCGGTTTGCTATAAACCAATGCCATTTTCAATTCCAGTGCCTCCCATTCGGCATCTCCTCGGCACCCAGGACTTTTACAAAAGTTCTGTTACCTTTGGTGGCACTCCTCAGAGAAAGGGGATTACGGATTCGCCATTATCTGGACGACATCCTACTGTTAGCGGAAGATCAAGAGACGCTGATCCACCACCGGAAAATCCTACTTACAACTCTCCAGAAATTCGGTTGGATAATCAACTGGAAGAAGAGCAGTCTGCAGCCCACCCAAAATATGGTATTCTTGGGAGCGGATCTAAACACCAACACAAACAAGATACAACTCCCACAAGAGAAGATCCAGCCTCTAATTCGGAAGATGCAGAGGCTACTATCAACAAATCACCTACCAGCCAGAGCTTGTCTGAGTATACTGGGATCCATGTCCGCAACCATACCAATGGTACAATGGTCGCAGTGGCACATGAGAGCCCTGCAGAACTCATTTCTCAGGCAGTGGGATGGAGTATCGATGCATCAGACCATCTCTATCCCCGAAGCAGTGAAACGGTCAATATGGTGGTGGACGCGTCAGGGCAACCTCAAGAAATACAAACCCATAAGCCCTCCGGATCCCGAAGTTGTCACCTCGGATGCCTGCCAGAGCGGTTGGGGAGCCCACTTCCGAGATCGGGCAGCCCAAGGCCGATGGCTTTTTCAGGCTCAAGGGCTAGTCTCGAACATTCTGGAACTCAGGGCAGCCTTCCATGCGTTAAAGGCATTCACACCACTACTAGAGGGGAAAAATGCGCTGATCAGGATGGACAACAGGGTGGCAGTGTCCTATATTCAAAAACAAGGAGGTACCAGGAGTGCCACTCTGATAGAGGAAGTCCGACCCATCTTGGAATGGGCCCAAATTCACCTGGCAAGTTTAAAGGCAGTCTACGTTCCAGCGGCTCAGAACATGCTAGCCGATTACCTAAATCGGGAAACGTTGTCCATCAACGAGTTGTCATTGAGCCCTCAGGCATTCTCTCTCCTTACAGAAGCCTGGGGAATGCCAGAAATAGACTTGGCAGCCACTCCAATGAACACCAAATGCCACAGGTTCCTGACGAGGGGCTCATTTCCATCAGCAGAGGGAATAGACTGCCTGATTCACCCATGGGACTTCAAGTTGGGGTACATATTCCCTCCAACCCCGTTAATTGCGAGGTTCCTATCCAGACTCCGGAGATCCTCGGTAACAGTAATAGCGGTAATCCCAATGTGGCCGAGAAGGCCGTGGTTCATGACCCTCTTACAACTCAGCCTTCAACCTCCAATTCCTCTTCCAATAACCCCGGACCTTCTATCTCAGGGGCAGTTCCTTCACCCAGCACCAGAGAGGTTACACCTGATGGCCTGGAGATTGAGAGGGTTAGACTAAGGGCACAAGGCTGTTCGCAAGAGGTTATATCGACCCTGATGCAAGCCAGGAAAGTATCTACTAATACCATTTACATGAGGGTTTGGGAGAGATTCTGCTCCTTGGCACAACAGAGAAGATGGAATCACCTTTCTCCAGAACCATCCCAAATCCTAGAGTTCCTCCAATTAGGGGTGAGCAAAGGCCTAAGCTCAAGTACCCTTAAAGTACAAGTGTCGGCTCTGTCCGCAAAGACAGGTACTAGGTGGGCATTCCACCCCCTGGTAATCCAGTTCCTAAAGGCCTGCCTAAAGATCAAACCTCCCAGAAAACCGTTTTTTCCATCATGGGACCTATCAATAGTTCTTCATGCTTTCTCCAACCCTCCGTTTACTCCATCCGAAACCATATCTCTATGGGACTTGACCTTGAAACTATCATTCCTCATAGCAATAACATCAGCAAAGAGAGTGTCAGAGATCCAAGCACTAATGATCTCGGAACCCCACTTAGTCCTCTTACCCGACGGAGTAATTCTAAGACCTTCAGAGCGCTTCATACCCAAAGTAGCAACTTCTTTCCACTACAACCAAGACATCATCCTTCCATCCTTCACTGACGATCAGGGTGAACCGCATCCATTGGACATCAAAACCACCATTTCTAGCTACTTAGCAGCTACCACCTCCTTTAGGAAGACGGATTCTCTTATGGTCATTCCCCATGGAACCAGACGCGGGCAAGCAGCCTCCTCACGTACTATCTCGTCCTGGCTAGTCAGAGCCATTAAAAAGGCATATTCCACTCAGCATCTGACGATCCCTGAAGATATCAAGGCTCATTCTACTAGGGCAGTGGCTACCTCCTGGGCAGCGTATTGCAGGGTCTCACCAGAGACAATATGCAGAGCAGCGACATGGTCCTCCAGACATACTTTTATTTCTCACTACAAAGTGGATTCTGCCCATTTGTCCATGTCAGACTTCGGAAGATCCGTTGTTAGAGCCAATTCTTCCGCATTATAGGAATAAACATTATTTTACTTGAACCCACCCGACTGGCGAGTTATTTCCCAGTGTCTGCTGCCATGAAGGCGTCAGGGAAACGGAAAATTGTATACGCACCTTTCCGTAATTTTCCTTTCCTGACGCATCTTCATGGCAGCACACAATTTCCCACCCCGTTTTTGTGATAATATATACAGAGAATGCAGCGGGGGGTCTCCCCTTCAACTTTATAGTTAAACCAATCCTGTCAGGTTGTGGGGGCGGAGTCACAACCCAGTGTGTGCTGCCATGAAGATGCGTCAGGAAAGGAAAATTACGGAAAGGTGAGTATCCAATTTTCCGTTTTCTGTACATCTATGTTGTGTGGTTAATTATTCTATAAAACAGCATGTTTGAAGGTTTAAAAACGATCCTGCGTTTTATTTACAAGAAGCTTTTAAAGGCCAACCCTAGATGTTTTAGTTTTAGATAAGGGTATAAGTTTTTTTCCTAACACTTCCTGATGCTGTGACAAAAAATGGAGTTACTTACCGGTAACATCCTTTTCCGGGAGTCTTTCAGGACAGCAACCTATGAGAGACCTCGGCTCCTCCCTTCTCAGGAAACACCGCCCAGCCTAGATTTAAAAGGCCTGCTTCCCCGCCAGCTCCTCAGTTCTTCAAGAGCAACTCCGGCCAGCTGGGGAGACACAAGAACACGTCATAATAACTTACATATCTTACCTGACGGTCTCATGCGATGACTTCTTCTATGTCCAACAAATTTGGGTGGGTACCGGTGCTGTCCTGAAAGACTCCCGGAAAAGGATGTTACCGGTAAGTAACTCCATTTTTCCCTATCCGTCTTTCAGGACAGCAACCTAAGAGAGGATAAGCGAGCACTTACCCTTAGGGTGGGACTACGGCTTACAGGACTCTGTGTCCAAAAAGCCTGATCCCTTTTCTGACAACAAGACCAGCCTCTAGTGTCAGGTAAAAGGTAGGAGAGCTGAATCACGTTGCCGCTGCACAGATCTGGCGGAGTATCGTCAGCTTCTCTGAGACCTCCCTACATATAGGCTTGTCCGATTGTTAGCTAATGTCATCCTGCCCAGGTACTGCTAAAGATTTTAACCATTCTTGACACGTGAACTAAAGTTCAAAGGAAGATCCCATTAGGGCCTACAGTGAGTAAAGATTGGTCCCACTTGGAAACTGTAGACCTAACACTGATCCAGCTGCCATAATGCCTCCAAATCTCTAGTGGAACATAAAATATAGTCTTAAGGGATCCCTCTTAGCGGACAGACCACCCGGTTCCCAGAGCCTTCAGGACCGAGTACCGTGGTCCTTTAGGCCAGTGTGATACAATGAGAAAGACCGAAGTGTTCTATGCCCACCGGTAAGCCGTGGGTGGGCGAGGTGACACGGGACCTGGGAAAAAATGTCAGCTCTGAGCAACAGTATCTACCCAGGAGCGCCAACTCTTTACTGGTTTAGGCCCAAAGAGGAGGTTTTATGGGAGAAAAAACAGAGTTCCCAGGGGTAACTAGAGATCCCAGGGTTATCGCCCTATAGACGGTTCCTATGGAAGTGCCTGCAACTGCAAGAGGACTCCACCGAGTCTTCATAACTTCCATCCCCAGATGAGATCGGGTGCATTCAGGGTGCTGTGACCATAGCCCAGCCTTCCTACCTGGGTCCCCCTTTATTTTCACAGGAAAGGCACTGTTCCTGTCTTATGCGATTCAAGAATCGCCAACAACCCCAAGCGGTCTCCCATCCAGCTACTAACCAGGCCCGACCCTGCTTAGCCCCTTGTGGTTTGGGGGATACCGCACAGTCTTGGACATGCTGTTCGTTACCCATCACTTGGGGGGTTGCCCGTCCTCTTACTGACCGTGCATTAAAGCGTCAGACAAATTTTTGAGATGCGCGACACCCTCTTTCCGAAGAGTTCATTTTCTAGAGCATTAAATCCAACAATACCCCTCTGTCCCCCAAGACTAGGCCGGTAAGTCTGGATCTGTGGAAAAAACTGCGCAAATAGAAATGCCCCTTTTCCACTGCTCCATCCCTGGTCGTGGAGCAGGAGTGCTTTTTTCCTGTCCTCCTGCAACCACCTCCTCCAGAGAAATTGTATAGGGGGGGGGGGGGGGGGGTCTACTGGATTCACCATCCAGGCTCCTACTTCTTAACAAGTGTTTAAGAAGTGGTTTACTATTGTTCTCTTCTTCCTAGGTCTACAGGCAGACTCCCATGGCTGCACTGAATGCGAGTCATGATTTGCCTTTCAGCAACCCACATAGTGCAATTTCAGCCATACCCCTCTATACACCTCGTGCAGGAGGGAGAAAAAAGGATTCCCCTTCACCCAGTCTCTACTGGTAACAAGGGAAAAAACACTCCAAGGATGTGCATGGAAAGTAAACACTTCCGGCTTACCTTGAGGTGCTGGTGTTGAGGTATGCTTCCACTGCCTGTGCAGGTGTCACAGAAGAGTCCATCCCACCTTTTTGGTGGTCCGCAGCCACTGCTGGGTCTTCTTTTGAGAATCAGACCAGCGGGGATGCCAAGCCAAAGTTCTCACCACTAGGCCACAGAGCTGCCGCATGTCCAGTAAAAGGTGCAGGTGCTGTGCAGTCCTAGGATACGAACGGCTTCTGAACTCAAGCCCCAGCAATACAATCAGAGCCTGGGTCCCCCTCTCTGAGTTACCATCTATGCTTGCGCCGTATGCAGACTGTAACCGGCATCTCCGGCGCCCGCTGATGACATCATACGCCCCGGAAGTGACCCCACTGGATGCTTCCTGTGGGCCAGCTTGGAGCGCAATAGCTCCGCCCCTTCGCGCGCTGCGGCTTCCTTCTTTCCCCTAGATATAACATCCATGCTGTTGGAAGGGAAATGTACGCCGCCATGACGCCTATGCGATCACGCTAATGGGGCCACTTGTATGCCACCAAAAAATAGTAACCTCCGGTCCCCCTTTCTCCCCAGAGGGGGTGACCGGAAGAAAAAAGGGTACGGTACCCTACTACCGCTGGTGAGGTAGACTGGGGCTGTGGGATTTACAACCCGCCCCTAGTTTCTGTGAGGTAGTCCCACCCTGGGACCCTTTTCCCCCTCCACCAGCCAGACCCGTAGGGACCACCCCAGGAGAGCAAATAGAACCACCCCCGGGTCCCATGTGCCTCCCCCCCTCTGACCACCAAGAGGGAACCCCACCTGTGGAGCTACAGGTGATAGACAGGTAAGGGACGCAAACCTCTGTTCCCCCTTACCTTAAGATGGCTGATGTCGGCAACGCCAGAAGCCGCCAGGATGGCCCCCGCCTCTGACACGCTCCTGCCGTGAAAAGGATGGTCTTGCCTCTGGACCCTCCAACCACCTGTGCGATCTTTCCGGGTCCCCCATCAGCCAAAGCCTGGCCCGCCATCAGCATCCGCGGCTGGACCGGAAACCGCGGATCAAGGAGAGGAGCACACCCCCTGCCGAGATTGGCGTCGCCCGCCACCTGGCCCCGCTGTACGCTCCATCGCGGCTTGCACCAGAGTGAAAGGGGGGGGGGGGGGGGGGAACAGCGCCTCCTCCTAAGTCTCCACTGAGAACCTGAAGGCAGGCCCCGAAGCATCCCACACACAATCTTCTTGGAGAGCTTTGGGTGGCGATAAAAAATGGTGTGGCTGCCAAGTAACCCCTCTCCGAGGTATAGCACCACTAGTCCCCAGAGACCTCGGTCTCCTTTCTGGACATACAGGCTTCAGCCTCCCCGGCTGTGTTTAGCCACGGCCCTCGCAGTGTCTCCTGCCGGAGGAAACACCGAAACTGAGGAGCTGGCGGGGAAGCAGGCCTTTTAAATCTAGGCTGGGCGGTGTTTCCTGAGAAGGGAGGAGCCGAGGTCTCTCATAGGTTGCTGTCCTGAAAGACGGATAGGGAAAAGGACAAATAGTAGGGCAGCAGTTGTCACCAGGGCAATAAGTCACACGAACAGCAATACAAACAAACATTGTTAGAACTCTTCCCCAATATGCTAAAAATGTGGTTTTGTCTATGTTCGAAGGCACAGACTAAATATATGCTGAAGTCCATTTAAGCACTTCTGACGTGGGCAGATGTGCACCGAGTAATGGAGAGTATGTGGGAAATGCTCAAAACTGAACATTAAAAATCACAGTCTGACAATGTATTTACGCAGACTTTACTTAAAAAAAGTGAAACCAAGTGAAGTTTGAGCTGTGTATAGTTGCAACATGAAAACAAAAAAATTGTTAAATTAAATTTGATGTGACCGATTATGTTATGGACAGATTATATATTATTTTTTTCCAGACACAGTAAGACTACATTGTAGTTTTAGCTTTGTTTTGGCATTAATCTAATGGTAGAAGTAACTATTTTAGGACACAAAGAGATGGTAAAAAAAAAAGGAAATAATTTTAATTTTATTGTTTTACATTGTATACATTTTACAGCATGAATTCTATAATACAGAATATTTTATAATAATAAAAAAATGCAATTTCTAGATGGTCACGATACTATACTGGTTGCTTTTCTTAGTGCCAAATATCCAGTGACAACATCAGTGGGAAGCATCCTGATGTAATTGAATTCTTCAATTGTGCTGAATCGAAGCTTACTTTGAGGGTCAGTATAATTGGCCTAGGAAACACAAAAAAAAATAAAAAATAGGTTGTAGCATTCAGCTTTATTTAGAGATCATTTTAGCAATTTAGAAATATAATGCTTTACACACCTACTTCTTAACCACTTGCCATTCTGAAATGTCTCTCATACATACAAATCTGCATTTCTTTGCTGGAAAATTACTTAGAACCCCAAAACTTTATACAGTTGTGCTCATAAGTTTACATCCCCTCGCAGAATTTATGATTTCTTGGCCATTTTCAAAGAATATGAATTAAAAAACAAAAACATTTCTTTCACTCATGGCTAGTGTTTGGCTGAAGCCATTTATTATCAATCAACTGTGTTTACTCTTTTTAAATCTTAGTGGAAAGAGATTTCTGCAGCATATTTGTCAAGTGCAGAATCACAGTAAATATAAAATAAACAAAGTGGTTGGAGGGAAGCTTCAGAACGGCAAAGATATTTTTATTACAAATTATGCGAGCAGACTGCAGCTCCTCTTTGAGATGCAAAGCATTTTCCTAATGGCGCCTGTGCCAAACAGTAAGTCTATTATGTCCACAATGAATGAGAACAGCTGCTCGGTGCAGGACCTGGAAGCAAAGAGAGATCACTGAAGTAGTGGTGTCTACTTCAGTGAGTTCCAGCTTCCATGGGCTTCAGCCAGGTATGGTATATAAAAAAAAAAAAAAAAAAAAATGGTGCCAGCGCTTAATGGTATATAGCTCCTAGCATTTAGTGTACATTAGTGTATACGAAACACTGATAACAATAACAAAAAAAAAATGCAGCGCTCAGCATAATATAAGAAAACAAAAAACACCTGAAGTGTTATGAAAGGGAGTCCAACAGTGAAAATATTCAAAAAGAATAAAATATAGAATAGTTCTTAAGAAATATCAAGTGATATGATTCAGGTGACCCCCCCCCCCCCCCCCCCCCAGTGCGACCTCCACTGTTTTGCAGGCATAAACTAGCAGTGATTTATATAGCCCAGGTACATAGGTAATGCCCAGGTGCATGGGAAATTCATGGGGCACCTTGGCATTTCCTATGTACCTGGGCTATATAAATCACTGCTCCTTTATGTCTGAAAAACTTTTTATACTCCTGATGTGTGTGCACGAAACACCTGTAGAGGTTTATTACTATACAAATGCCTGAGGTCCTGGCCACAACTCTGGTTCAGAATGGCGGCACTTCATGCAAGTGCAAGCTTACTATTTCACACATGAAGTTTTGCATTTGAGGTCCTGCCGCCATTATCACTATTAGGCACAACTGTTGTATGTGTTTGTTTTTATGCTGGTTTACCAATAAATATTGCACCTTGAGATTTTTTTCTTCTTTGTCATTGGTGACTTATTACTACAGATGGGATATGCTAAGCTGTTTTTACCATGAGAAATAAAACTTCTAGATCATGATCCATGCACTTGCCTACATTCTGAAGAAGGTCCTGTGATATGGATATAAGTGCGAGCTAATGATGACTGCATACATCTGATGACCTGGATCTTATCATATGCGATTTTTGCTGTTCTATTCATTAGACAGCAACAATATCTGGTGAGTGTGTTTTTCTGACTTTGGTGGAGGTCGCACTGGGTGATTGAAGCACTAGAGCAGGGAGATTACCTGAATCATATCACTTGATATTTCTTCATAAGAACTACTCTATGTTTGATTCTTTTAAATATGTTCAAGGTATGGTATATACATAGTGACATTGGTCCAAGCTGGACCAATGTCACTATGTATATTATATGCCGATGCCTGGAATTCTTCTTTTAAAATAATGAACACACAACACCTTCACCCCAGCACACCAACTAATTACCACTAGTTGTATTTGTTTTAGAAATTTTCACAGCCATAGTAACAGATTCTAAAAGTGGCTGTAGTAAGAACTAATGGATTCTGGCACGTGTCGATACTTATACTGAAAGCGGAACTTAATTGTAAAAGTCATTTTTTCATCTTTCCATCTATTAAACCTACTGCCCTTGTTACTTTGGATAGTAAAACATTTTTTTCTGCCAGTAAATACCTTATACAGCTCACTTCCTGTTTCTTGTCTGGTAAAAAGCCCAGGCTTATGACATCATGCACAGCTCTCTCTCTCATGAGAGTTTGCCAGGAAGGGAGGGGGGGGGGTCAAGTCATAAGAGGGCCATTGAGAGCTGCAGGTGTGCCTCTGTGTAAATCCATGAAGTGAACAGGCAGCAGCTTCAGCTGCCCGCAGTTATAATGGATGCAGCCAGACTCAGAGGAGGGAGATTTCTTTAGCATATTTGGCAAGTACAGAATTGCAGTATATATAGAATATGAAAAGTGGTTGGAGGGAAGCTTCAGAATGGCAAAGATGTTTTTATTACAAATTATGTGAGCAGACTGCAGTTCCTCTTGAAATAGATGCAAGGCTGTCTTGAATTAGGCGCAGGTCATCTTAAAAGGTGCCTTACTGCCAGAAAAGTAAAGTTATGCTTTATTGAATTCCCAACTGTCTGATATGAAACCGCGGAGAACCAACTGTAATGATTCTGTTTCATTAATAGCAATATGTTTTTCTTCAGCAGATGTTAGTATTCATTTAATTAGCGCAGCCAGAGGAAGCCACAATTAGAAAAAAGTAGAAAGAACTGCAAAAAAAATCAGCTTACAAGTTCTTAGCTCAATATTAGTTTAGCAGTTAAATACCACAAGTGAATGAATGTGGAAGCATATACAGACTGATTCTTAACATGACTAACTTCCATAGCAAATCATCTGTAAGATGAGCAAGTTACAAACAACATTTAGCAGATAAATAGGATGTGTATATAAACTAAAACTTAAAATACAACCTACAGTTTTACGTAATTATGAAACAGCCAACCAAGGTGATAAAATACACTGTGCCATAAACAGACAGGCTCATTCCCAAAGGATATGACTTGCAAATATATGGCTTCAGCTAAATTATATTTACATCTCATTAAAATGTCTGAACAGTACAAGCAGGATACATGGCCTTCAAAAAAATTTATGCCACATAACTAAACTGTTTTGATTGCCATCTCTGCTTGTATATCAGGGAAATCAAAAGCTTTTCAAAGCCACCTTGTGATGTTAACATAAATAATGTTTTACTTAGTCTGGGAAGAAAAAAAAAAAAAGTAGAACGCCGTCTTTCATTTAAGTGTTCGATAAATTTTATGGAAGGCTCAAAAAGCGATGGCCACTGTTTGCTTTAGAATCTCATGTCCCTTCAAATCTGAAGCCCTAGAAGAATTTCCCATACTCACCAGAATAATATGGGCAGAAACAAAACAATAGCACATAGCAAGTCAGAATAGGACTAAGGCTGGCCATAGATGGTTCGAATCTGAAAAAAAGACACAAGTCCATCAAGTCCAACCTATGTGTGTGATTATATGTCTATGCGTGTGATTATATGTCAGTATTACATTGTATATCCCTGTATGTTGCGGTCGTTCAGGTGCTTATCTAATAGTTTCTTGAAACTATCAATGCCCCCCCCCCCCCCGCTGAGACCACCGCCTGTGGAAGGGAATTCCACATCCTTGCCGCTCTTACAGTAAAGAACCCTCTACGTAGTTTAAGCTTAAACCTCTTTTCTTCTAATTTTAATGAGTGGCCACGAGTCTTGTTGAACTCCCTTTTGCAAAACAGTTTTATCCCTATTGTGGGGTCACCAGTATGGTATTTGTATATTGAAATCATATCCCCTCTCAAGCGTCTCTTCTCCAGAGTGAATAAGTTCAGTGCTCGCAACCTTTCCTCATAACTAATATCCTCTAGACCCTTTTCTAGCTTTGTCGCCCTTCTTTGTACTCGCTCCATTTCCAGTACATCCTTCCTGAGGACTGGTGCCCAGAACTGGACAGCATACTCTAGGTGCGGCCAGACCAGAGTCTTGTAGAGCGGGAGAATTATTGGTTTTATCTCTTGAGTTGATCCCCTTTTTAATGCATGCCAATATTCTGTTTGCTTTGTTAGCAGCAGTTTGCATTGCATGCCATTGCTGAGCCTATCTACTAGGACCCCCAGGTTCTTTTCCATCCTAGATTCCCCCAGAGGTTCTCCCCCCAGTGTATAGATTGCATTCATATGTTTGCCACCCAAATGCATTATTTAAATTTTTTCTACCTTGAACTTCATTTGCCATGTAGTTGCCCACCCCATTAATTTGGTAAGATCTTTTTGCAAGGTTTCCACATCCTGCAGAGAAGTTATTGCCTTGCTTAGCTTAGTATCATCCGCAAATACAGAGATTGAACTTTTTACCCCATCCTCCAGGTCGTTTATGAACAAATTAAATAGGATTGGTCCCATCACAGAACCCTGGGGGACCCCACTACCCACCCCTGACCATTCCGAGTACTCCCCATTTATCACCACCCACTGAACTCGCCCTTGTAGCCAGTTTTCAATCCATGTACTCACCCTATGGTCCATGCCAACGGACCTTATTTTGTACAGTAAACGTTTATGGGGAACTATGTCAAATGCTTTTGCAAAATCAAGATACACCATGTCTATGGGCCTTCCTTTATCTAGCTGGCAACTCACCTCCTCATAGAAGGTTAGTAGATTGGTTTGGCAAGAACGATTCTTCATGAATCCATGCTGAATACTGCTAATGATACCGTTCTCATTACTAAAATCTTGTATATAGTCCCTTATCCCCTCCAAGAGTTTACATACTATTGATGTTAAGCTAACTGGTCTAATTCCCAGGGATGTATTTTGAGCCCTTTTTAAATATTGGTGCTACATTGGCTTTTCTCCAATCAGCTGGTACCATTCCAGTCAGTAGACTGTCAGTAAAAATTAGGAACAATGGTCTAGCAATTACTTGACTGAGTTCCCCAAGTACCCTCGGGTGCAAGCCATCTGGTCCCGGTGATTTATTAATGTTAAGTTTCCCAAGTCTAATTTTAATTCTGTCCTCTGTTAACCATTGAGGTGCTTCCTGTGATGTGTCATGAGGATAAACACTGCAGTTTTGGTTACTGAAGCTCCCCGATTCCCTTGTGAAGACTGAGGAGAAGAATAAATTTGATACCTTTGCCATCTCCCCATCCTTTGTAACCAGATGTCCTTCCTCATTCTTTATGAGGCCAATATGGTCTGTACTCCCTTTTTTACTTTTTACATGCTTAAAGAATTTCTTGGGATTTTTTTTGCTCTCCTCCGCTATGTGTCTTTCATGTTCTATCTTAGGTGTCCTTATTGCACCCTTACATTTATTGTTGCATTCTTTATAAAGTCTGAATGCTGATGATGATCCCTCAACCTTGTATTTTTTGAAGGCCTTCTCCTTTGCTTTTATATGCATTTTTACATTGGAGTTAAGCCATCCAGGACTTTTGATCGCTCTTTTAAATGTATTACCCAATGGGATGCAATGGCTAATGCCCTTATTTAATATGCTCTTAAAGCAAACCCATCTCGCCCCCGCTTTCTTTGTTCCTAAGATTTTATCCCAATTTATGCCTTCTAGTAAGGTTCGTAGTTTAGGGAAGTTGGCTCTTTTGAAATTCAGTGTCTTTGTATTCCCCTGATGTTTCCTATTTGTGCGATTTATACGAAAGCCAATTGACCTGTGATCGCTGTTCCCTAAACTGCCTCGTATTTCCACATCCGTGATCAGGTCTGTATTGTTGGTAATCAGTAGATCCAGTAACGCTTTATTTCTAGTTGGTGCGTCTACCATCTGACCCATAAAATTGTCCTGCAAGACATTTAGGAACTGGCGAGCCTTAGATGAATGTGTGGTTCCATAGATTCTGTTCTCAGGAAATTATTAGGCGTCAGTGGTGGTGGTGGGGGGATATCAGAGAAGCCAAGATCAAAGAGCCTTTTTACACAATGCAAAGCAAAAGGTATGAAGTATTCAAGGTCTTTTAAGGGTTTCCTAGTCTTCCTGATCATGTGAGCACTTTGATTGCCAGTCACATGATTGGGAGCCCGTATTACCAGCTTCTGATATAAACAACAATGACAATTGAGATGTTACTAAATTTCCTAAATGTAAGTGAAAAATACCAAAAAGTGAAAAATAGTAAAGATGGTCAAGTTTCCAGAGATGAAAAGTGGGAGGCTGGGCCCAGCAGTGAAAGAGATAAAGCAAACCGCAAGGCTACACACAAAAACATATTTGGGAAGCACTCACCAATGCGTTTAAATTCAAGATGGTGCTGCCATAAAACCAACAAACAATAGCGAACATATTACAATACCTCTTATTTAGTGGCCACCAGTGTATAGGAGGAATCCTTTCAGTTCTCCCACATAGAGGAGTTTGGCTCCCATGGTTGAGACGCAGGATCTTTCATTCTATTACTAGGGTAGGACCCACTAATTCAGGGTACTTTGTCGCAGTAAGTGGGCTTAGCACTATATAACCATATAGTGTGACAAAATCCCAGTATTTTTTTGAATATGTTCAGGTGTTTTTAACTAGCCCTGCAGGAAATGTCATTCTTGAATGTGTGCGCTGTAATATGTTCGCTATGGCAAGGCTACACACACTGCTGTGATGACATCACTGCTGTATAGGATTATGAAATGTGGATCAGAGGGCTGACAACATTGCTGCAATTCAGCAGTGCTGTCGACCCTCTGTAGGACCCAAATGCTATACAATAGCACTGGCAGGATCATTATGCAGTAGGTAACATTACAAGGAGAAAAAAAAAAAAAAGGTTTATGGACTGGATGTATGAAGCATGTAGTTATTTTACAAAAAAAAATGTATTTGAAGTTCAAACTCAAAATAAAATAAATCATTACTGAATACATCAAAGTGCCTTCTTAACATATTTTGTCTCTGTTTTCAAGACTAGAAACTTATACTCACAGGAAGTCCTGATATATCTGAATACTTCTTTGCAGGTTTGCATGAAGGTGGTGCATCAATATTGAAGTCTGATTTAAAAAGAAAAAAAAAAAAAATGGAAAGCTACATTAACATGACCATACAACATACATTTAGCAGAACATCGCAATCTAAAAGCATTTGTATAATGTCATGCTGAACAATATGACTGTTAATTAAGACCCATATTGTATGTTGTGTCTAGTCACAGTGCAGAACAATTGCTAGAGCTACATATGCTCCTGTTTTCCCTGTCAGTTTCTGCTCTTTCCTCAGATTCTGTCCCGAGGTGATGGGGGAACTACAGCAGTTATATATTTACACACACACACAAACACACTCTGCAGCTGCAGGGGTCTTCGTAGTAGTCAAATTGGTCGGATCAACTACACCACCTTGAAAGGCAAAAAGTCAGCATACAGGCTTTGTCAACGGGATCAGGAGATGAGTGACAGAGGAAGCAGCAGCTCCCAATCTTACTCAGTGGTCACAAAAAAAAAAAAAAAAAAAAACACACATGAGAGTTACCCGGTGTCTGAATTTCCAGGACAGCATGTGATAGCGTGGCTCCATCTACCTAAAACAGGAAATTCAAGGCACTGCTTAGATTCACTGCTTCAGTAATATTAACCGCTTCCCGACCGCCTAACGCCGATGTACGTCGGCAGAATGGCACGGCTAGGCAGAACCACGTACCGGTACGTGGTCCTTTAAGAGCCTAGCTGTGGGTCGCGCGTGCGCCGACGACCCGGTCGGGAGCTCCGTGACCACGGCCGTGGGACCAGCGGACCCGATCGCCACTGGTGTCCCGCGATCGGGTCACAGAGCTGAAGAACGGGGAGAGGTCTGTGTAAACAAACCTCTCCCCGCGCTTCCTACTCTGCCTGTCATTGATCGGCTGTTCCCTGTCATAGGGAAAGGAATCAATGCATTTAAATAGCATTGATTGCTGTATAAATGACAATGGTCCCAAAAATGTCCGATGTGTCCGCCATAATGTCGCAGTCACAATAAAAAATCGCCTCCAATACTATTGGGGAGGGGGGAAATCACAGTATGTACAGTATGCCCTGAAATTATATATCTTGATCGCCTCTCTAGTGTTCTTTGAAATCTTATAGGTGAATTTGTGTGAAAAAAATCTTAAATTAAAAAGACTTATAACAAATAGTGGCGCTGTAATATATATCACATTTCTATACACACAATATTCCAGTGAAAAAATGTAGATATAATACACTCAACATATATGTGTATAATAACTCAACACACCAAAAAAGTGCCCAGTGCTATATATAACCATAAAAAATATAAAACATATATAAAAAATAAATATATATATGTAAGATGATTAGCAACAGCCAATCAAACTCAAGCAAAAATTAAAGTTCAAATAACCGCTGGTGGTTGGTGCAAAAGTTCCATAAATGAATACTTGAAGTGAAATAAATACTTGAAGTGAAATAAATCAATCAAATAAAATCTTCTGTGCTCTTCCACCACACCACAGTGACTTGTGCCTCCTCCCCAAAAGAAACGCACTCACCACAAAGGTATGCCCACACTTTCGTGAAGGGCCACTGCGCATAAAGGTCCCTCCAAGGGGGGTCAATCGAATTCCACAGATCAAATGATATGATTGGTTAATTGGTTGACTGGTTAGGCTCCACATAAGAAATAAAAAAGGAAGCTTTCCATAGTGTGAATCAGTAAAACAATTTTAATGCAAAATTTTAAAAGCACTCCAAAAGTTCCACTCACGTTTTATCACATTAAAACCAGCAAAGAAAGTAACACACAGCACCGCACTGCACATTAAAACCAGCAAAGAAAGTAACACACAGCACCGCACTGCACTGCAAATCCAAATCCAACTCCAAACACTTGTCTGTTATGTGGTCACGCCCCCTAAGCGGCAACTGACAAGAGAGATACCATAGCGCAGGGAGCCCAGGAAGGAGTGGAGTTTTTCTGATTTGGAGGTCCGGCCAAAGAGACGGGGGTGAGAGATATACAGGCTGAGCCTGATACACCTTGGGTCCGCCGTGACCACATAACAGACAAGTGTTTGGAGTTGGATTTGGATTTGCAGTGCAGTGCGGTGCTGTGTGTTACTTTCTTTGCTGGTTTTAATGTGCAGTGCGGTGCTGTGTGTTACTTTCTTTGCTGGTTTTAATGTGATAAAACGTGAGTGGAACTTTTGGAGTGCTTTTAAAATTTTGCATTAAAATTGTTTTACTGATTCACACTATGGAAAGCTTCCTTTTTTATTTCTTATGTGGAGCCTAACCAGTCAACCAATTAACCAATCATATCATTTGATCTGTGGAATTCGATTGACCCCCCTTGGAGGGACCTTTATGCGCAGTGGCCCTTCACGAAAGTGTGGGTATACCTTTGTGGTGAGTGCGTTTCTTTTGGGGAGGAGGCACAAGTCACTGTGGTGTGGTGGAAGAGCACAGAAGATTTTATTTGATTGATTTATTTCACTTCAAGTATTTATTTCACTTCAAGTATTCATTTATGGAACTTTTGCACCAACCACCAGCGGTTATTTGAACTTTAATTTTTGCTTGAGTTTGATTGGCTGTTGCTAATCATCTTACATATATATATTTATTTTTTATATATGTTTTATATTTTTTATGGTTATATATAGCACTGGGCACTTTTTTGGTGTGTTGAGTTATTATACACATATATGTTGAGTGTATTATATCTACATTTTTTCACTGGAATATTGTGTGTATAGAAATGTGATATATATTACAGCGCCACTATTTGTTATAAGTCTTTTTAATTTAAGATTTTTTTCACACAAATTCACCTATATAATTTATGTTAAAGTGGCAGCTATAGTTTAGGGCCTGTATCATCTGAGCGCGGTGGAAGGTGTCCGAATAGGGGCGGTTTATTTGGATTCCTGTGTTATATGGTATTCTTTGAAATCTTAGCAACGCTCTTGGGTACTGTGAATACAAATAACATTACATTTTTTTTCCATAGTCTGAATTTTTTTAAAGGCAACTTTTTTTTTTTCTAAATTCTAGCTGCCCTGTTTACCAATATACCATTAAATGTACTTCTGTTGCAGTAAAGAATAAGCTTTGTGTGTATTTTAAGACCGGCATACCTCAGCCTGCAGCTTGTTCCATATAAATGTTGATGACTTTCTGGTATGTACATTTAAAATTTTTAAAAGGCACATGAAGTAATTCACCAAATGACCTCATTGGCACACACCCTGCACCTGCCCTCCCACTCCAGGAGATTGCTCTAACCCACCGCTGTACTCAGACACTTGTCCCATGCAGGTAGTAGTATTGAAAACAAAAGTGTGTCTCTTGGCAGTCTGCAACGCTCACCATACACTATAAAATCTGATTATACAATCTCCTTTATATATACACACACACAACGATCGACTATGTAGTGCAAGGATTGGCCTGATTGGATACAGAGTGACTGGATAGACAGATGTGTCCTCCTATTATATAATTTTGATAAATCGTAACAAGATCGTACAGATTTGAGAATGGCAACCTGTATAGACCCCAAATGAACTATTAACGCTTTCAGTGCCATTAATTGTTAATGACACCCCAAACGCGAAAGCTAAAACAAATTTTTTCACACAGCAAAATGTGTGAGTTAAATGCAGAAAAATGCACACAGTAAAAAACGTGCAAACCACAACACCCCAAAATGTCCCATGAGCTACTTTGCCACGTGTAGGGTAGCCCATTGAAATGAATTGGCTGCCCTATGCATGTTATGGGAAAAACTAGTCAAAAAATGTGTGCTCCTACTACGCTAGGTAAAACTGGCGTGTTTACACAAGAATTAGGCTACATTCACATGTGTGCGTTTCTGAACAGAAAATGCGTGCATTGGTGCACGTTTCGGAAATGTGCTGCAAATGCACATGCCGCTTGCATTGGAAGTAAATGTTAATAGCTCCCCAAATGTGGGTAGCAAATGAGCATTTGCCGTGCGATTTGTCACACTCTGTATCCAATCAGGCCTAGCAAATAGAATAAAAATCTAAATCAAATCAATATTTGGTGTGACTACCCTTTGGCTTCAAACTAGCATCAATTATTACACTTGCACAAAGTTAGGGATTTTATAAGATTAAAGTCAGTCAGTTGTATGATTAACCAATTATACCAAGCAGGCGCTAATGATCATCAATTTCTGACATAGGTTAAAACATTAACTGAAACAGAAACAGCTATGCAAGAGGCTTAAAACTGGGTGAGGAGCAGCCAAACTCTGCTATTAAGGTGAGGTTGTGGAAGAGAGCTTCATGTCACAGGTCATACACCATGGCATGACTGAGCACAGCAACAAGACACCAGGTAGCTATACTGCATCAGCAAGGTCTGTCTTAAGCAACAACTTTAAAAGCAGACTGGGGTTTTTAAGATGTGTTCAAGCTCTGTTGAAAAAGCACAAAGAAATGGGCAACATTGGAAACCATACACGAAGTGGTTGGCCAAGGAAACTTAAAGAGGGAGTCCACCTGCACAAAAAATATTTAAAAAAGTCAGCAGCTACAAATACTGCAGCTGCTGACTTTTAATAAATGGACACTTACCTGTTCCAGGTTCCAGCGATGTTGGCAGAAGATGATGAGCAGTCGCTCGTCTCTTAGCTGCCCCCAGCCGCCATCCTCTGTCAGGGAATCAGGAAGTGAAGCGGTGCGGCTTCACTGCCCGGTTCCCTACTGCACATGCGCGAGTCGCGCTGCGCGTGTCTTTACTGGTCCCAGTTGTGTCCTGGGAACTGTGCGTTTCCAAAGACACAACAGAGGGGGGGGGCATCTGCGGATAGGGGCGGGGCAGCTGCGGCTAGCTAGTCCCGGAAGTGGGTGCAGATACCTGGATTATACAGGTATCTGCACCCCCTCCCCCCTGAAAGGTGCCAATTGTGGCACCGGAGGGGGGAGGAATCCGATAAGCGGAAGTTCCACTTTAGGGTGGAGCTCCGCTTTAATACATCAGATGAAAGACATATGCTTACATCCCTTTGACATGGGAAGATGTCCAGCAGTGCTATCAGCACAGAACTGTTAGAAACCAGTGGGATCCAGGTACACCCATCTACTGTTCAAAGAATTCTGGCCAGAAGTAGTCTTCATGGTAGAATTGCAGTCAAAAAGTCATACCTTCAATGTGGAAACAAGGCTAAGTGACTCAACTATGGATGAAAACAAAGGAACAGGGGAGCAGAAAAATGAAAGCAGGTGCTCTTGACTGACAAGTCAACATTTTTAAATGGAGTTGGAGATTGTCAGGATCGATGGTGTACTCAATGCTGAGAAGTACAGGCAGATACATATTCATCATGCCATACCATCAGAGGCACATGCCACTGGCCCAAAATATATTCTGCAGAAGGACAATGGCCTCAAACATATAACAATGTAATTAAGAACATTCAGCTTAAAGAAGAACAAGGAGTCCTGGAAGGGATGATTTTCCCCCCGATCTGTGGTTTGTTTTTCAAGACGTTTGGAACAAACTACCTGCCAAGTGCCTTCAAAAAAATGTTTGCAAGTGTACCTAGAAGAACTGGTGCTGTTTTGAAAGCAAAGGGTGGTCACGCCAAATATTGATTTGAATTTCTCTTTCCGTTTTGTTAATTGATCAAAATAAACTAAAACTATTTACACTTCTATTTCTGAATGCATAAATTTTTTCGCACCTGCCTAAAACTTTTGCACAGTAGTGTATAATGCATTGCACTATTACATCACTGCATCAAATGCAATAACCTATAAAAGTGCCCACTCCTAGGTTACTTCACGTGTTATATTCCTTATGAAGAAAAGAGATTTAATTTTTCATGTGCTAGGTAACTGGAACCATGTCCTATAAGCCTGCTTTCAGGCACAGGGAGTGCATTTGGTAGGGCCCGATTGTGAAAGGATTTAACTCTGCTGGGTGAAGCCTCAGCAGCCACAACCCCTGTGCCATCATCTTTTCCATGAACATATTCAAGGACAACTACAACCTGAATATAATCAAAATTATATTCATAAGGAAACTAACTCTAATACGGTGTAGAAAAAACTATTACAAAAGGTTAAAGCATATTGTGGAATGCATAAGGACAGTATAGAGGTGTATTGCCTGCTTTAAAAAGGCAAGAAAATTTTATTGAAAATATCACATGTACAGGCTTACAGTGAGAGTGGGGGGGGGGGGAGCCAAGGGAAAGGAAAGACGGAGTCTTAGAAGGACAAAGAGGGCAATCTGTGACAAAGACCTGACACACCGAACTGTATGCGGTCTACCACGCGCTCGGGTTCAGCACATCATGGATCTGGTGGACAGATTACTGGGAGGGGCTGGGTAAGACCCGGCTGTCATGGTGCACATTGGCACCAATGATAAAGTCAGAGGCAGATGGAGTGTCCTAAAGAATGATTTTAGGGACTTAGGAGCTAAATTGAGAAAAGGACCTCCGAGGTAGTATTCTCATAAATACTACCGGTACCTTGAGCCACACCAGAAAGGCAGAGGGAGATTAGGCAAGTAAACAAGTGGCTGAGGAGATGGTGTATTAATGAGAGGTTTGGGTTCCTGGAGAACTGGGCCGACTTCTCAGTCGGTCACCAGTTCTATAGAAGGTATGGACTGCACCTAAATGAGGAGGGTGCAGATCTGTTGGGAGTGAAGGTGACCGAAAAGTTAGAGGGGCTTTTAAAGTAGGCAACGGGATAGGAGGGTCCAGAGGTAGAGATAGCCAGCGCTGAACATATTCTAGAGGGTAGTATTGGGGGCATTAGTGGTAGGTTGACTAAAGCACATAAACCCGAGGTAAGTATAGTAACAAGTCCTATTTGCAACCTCGGAACACCCAATAAGAAGACAGTAGGTGACCGTTCCAAACTATGTGGCATGTTCACCAATGCCAGGAGCCTAGCATACAAGATGGGAGAACTAGAGATACTGTTGTACGAGGAGGATTTAGATTTTGTGGGAATTTCAGAGACTTGGTTCAACAGCTCTCATGATTGGCTAGTAACCATTCAAGGGTATTCCCTTTATCGCAAAGATGGGAAGGGTAAAAAAGGGGGAGGGGTATGCCTGTATATCAAGAATAATGTACAAGTGAATGTGAGAGATGACATCACTAGGGGAGCTAGGGAGGAGGTGGAATTATTATGGGTAGAACTCCAAAGGGATGAAACTAAGGGGAGAGTAATACTGGGAGTATGCTATAGGCCCCTAACCTGAGGGGGAGACGGCCCTCCTATCACAAATTGGATTAGCAGTAAGGAAGGATGGGAGGTGTCATCATAATGGGGGGGATTTTATTTATCCAGACATAGACTGGGCGGAAGGAACCGCATATTCGTCTAAGGCTCGCCAGTTCCTAAATGTCTTGCAGGACAATTTTATGGGTCAGATGGTAGACGCACCAACTAGAAACAAAGTCCTAGTCCTAGAGACCTGATCACGGACGTGGAAATAAGGGGCTGTCAGGGAAATTCTAAGTTTCTCCCTACAAGCATATAATTTCTTTGCGCTTAAAAGCACAAACAGCTTTCTTATATAATGCCGGGAAAGAACGATCATGAACTATGCACTATGCACTATGAAACTATGAAGAGGGTGGTGGCTTCAGAATCAGCCAATCAGATACTTGTATTCATTCAAAAGAACCAATCACACACACATGTATATATTCAAATAGAAATGCAGTAGTGACGTATGCAAAACCATGCGGCAAGCACATAGTTCTGAACACGATCGTGTGCACATTCCCACTGCTACCAATGACGCGAGCCATACTCTATCATGGCTCAGTGGGGCATAATTTTGTATGGTTATGCTATGGTTTCCATGTACGCAGATCTGCTTACTTAGGAGTTTAAATGCGATCGCCATGGAGTGGCCAGTCCCTTGGTGAGGCATAAACCAGGGCTCGACAAACCCCGGGCACCAGGTTTGCATTTGCATATAGAATTGGCGACCTGGCGCCTGGGGCATTCTGTCTCTGTGTGCAGCCCCACCCGGCGCGATCGCGTTGGGCCACACCCGCCGTTAATTGAGGCCGCGGCTTTGCTGCCTTCTGCAGTCCTATGGTTCCTTCTGGAATCTGGAGCCCTCTTGTGGTGGCCGTTGGTATGACATTCAGCAATGCTAATGGAGCTTTTATACACACACACACAATATATATATATATATATATATATATATATATATATATATATATATATATATATATATATATATATATATATATATATATATATATATATATATAAAAAAAATGTATTTTATTCTAACACCCTAGAGAATAAAATGGCGGTCGTTGCAATACTTTCTGTCATAACGTATTTGCGCAGCAGTCTTACAAAAATACTTTTTGTAGTAAAGTTAGCCCAATTTTTTTTTATATTGTGAAAGATAATGTTGTTTCAAAATTGCATCCGCTCGCGGAATAGCGACAAAATTTTACCCTTTAAAATCTACATAGGCGACGTTTAAAAAAATTCTACAGGTTGAGTGTTTTGAGTTACAGAGGCGGTCTAGGGCTAAAATTATTCCTTTTGCTCTACCAATCGTGGCAATACCCCACATTTGTGGTTTGAACATCGCTTTCATACGCGGACGCTACTCACGTATGCGTTCGCTTCTGCACGCAAGCTCGGCGGGACGTGGCACGTTTAAAATTTTTATTTTTTTCTCATTTATTTTTTTTATTTTTTCTGTTCTTTTGAAAAAAAAAAAATTGTGTCCCTTTTAGTCCTATTACAGGGAAGGTAAAAATCCCTTGTAATAGAAAAAAGCATGACAGGTCCTCTTAAATATGAGATCTGGGGTCTGCCCTGCAATGACTTGGAGACAGGCGGGGGACCATCTTCCCCTCACTCGTCTCCATGTCAAGCCAGGGACAGGTCTGGATCGCCTCCGCCGTTACGATGGCCACGGTAAGTGGTGGAGGGCACCGGAGCATGGCGGGAGGGGGGGCCTCTCTCCCGCCGCCGATAAAAGTGATCTTGCGGTGAAACCGCCACAGAGATCACTTTTATCTGAAAGAGAACCGCCTGCTCTTGAAGAGGATACCGGGGTTATGGTAGCTAGCTGCTACCATAACAACGGTATTCCTCTTCAAAGACATGATGTATATAGTCATCTTGCAGGAAGGAAGCGGTTAATTAAAATTAATTATTTGTCATCTCCCTGCTTAGCCCCTTTCACACGGGCTGTCTGATCAGGTTCGCCTGTCAGTTTTTTCAGACGGACCTGATCGGACCCTTAGCGGGGATATGGTGGTCTTGTGTCCTGCAAGACAGGAAATAAAAGCAGTCACATTCGTACTAGTTGTCTGTGTAAATTTAAGATTGGTTCATTTTTATATTGAAAATAAAGCTGTCGGTCGTTAAAAAAGCTCCTAACTTTTTTAGCTGGCTCCTAGATTCAAAGCAAATTTGTCAAGCCCTGTCATAAACAAACATCCTTAAAAGAGCAAACAGATCTGCCGTGTCTATGGGAAGGTTTCCGCATCCAATAGTCTTCCACCAGCGTCTGTATGTGCGAATACCCTCGCATGAGCATATTACAGCAAAACAGACACTGGGGGGCATCTGACAACATACAATAATACAAATTTCCACAACAGGGAAATTTAAAAAACAGCGATCGCAGGTCAATTAGCTTCAGTATAAATCACACAAATAAGTAACATAAGGGGAATACAAAGACACAGAATTTAAAAAGAGCCAACTTCCCTAAACTACGAACCTTGCTAGAAGATATAAAGTGGGAGAAAATCTTAGGAACAAAGAACACGGAGGAGAGATGAGTTTACTTTAAGAGCATATTAAATAAGGGCATTAGCCAGTGCATCCCTTTGGGAAATAAATTTAAAAGCGCAAACAAAAGTCCTGGATGTCTTAACTCCAATGTAAAAATGCATATAAAAAGCAAAGAAAATTCAAGGCTGAGGGATCATCAGCATTCAGACTTTACAAAGAATGCAACCAGAAATGTAAGGGTGCAATTAGAGCGGCTAACATAGAACAGGAAAGACACATAGCAGAGGAGAGCAAAAAAACAGTTAAGATGCCCAGCCCGGGAACCCAAAGGCTAGTGAAGAGCTAGCCCAGGTGAGGACAGAGGTGGATCCTTGGACAGGTAAGTGTTATTAAAAGTCAGCAGCTACAAAAGCAGATTTTTTTTGCAGGGTGAAGAACCTCTTTAATTAATTTTTATTAAATACATGTTTGTCTATGCAGCATTTGCACACAGGATTAGCCCAGCAATCTGTCTGTTAAATGTTGCTGTTGCAGGAGCCACATTTTATGTTTTTAGTTTAGTCTAGGTGTTGGGCTATTGTGCTTAAAATACAGCACAAAGAGCCCTACCACAAAAGACACTGTTTAGGCTGTCACTTTTCCTAGTTGCAAACAAAGAGGAGCATAAGCAAAAGGTAAAATAGATTAAAATAGCCCCAGCACCCGTGCACACCCACAAGTGTGACATAAGAGTAAGAAAGCTGAAACACTTGCTTACATCAGAGCGGATGGCACTTTGCTCTGCAGGTTGAGATGCTAGTGCTGCAACCTGCACCTCTACCTTGCCACGCCAATGGCAGACAGGAACACTCAGCACAATCAAGTCCTGCGTCTTTAACCACTTTCAGACCGGACCATTTTGCTGGCTTAAGACCAGACCACTTTTTGCGATTCGGCACTGCGCCGCTTTAACTGACAATTGCGCGGTCGTGCAACGTGGCTCCAAAACAAAATTGACGTCCTTTTTTTCCCACAAATAGAGCTTTCTTTTGGTGGCATTTGATCGCCCCTGCGGTTTTTATTTTTTGCGTTATAAACATAAAAAGAGTGACAATTTTGAAAAAAAAAAAAAACGCATTATTTTTTACTTTTTGCTATAATAAATATCCCCAAAAATATATAAAAAAAAACATTTTATTTCCTCAGTTTAGGCCGATACTTATTCTTCTACATATTTTTAAAAAAAAAAAAAAAAAAAATCGCAATAAGCGAGTATTGATTGGTTTTCGCAGAAGTTATAGCATTTACAAAATAGGGGATAGCTTTATAACATTTTTATTAATATATTTTTTTTTTTTTTTTTTTACTAGTAATGGCGGCGATTAGTGATTTTTATTGTGACTGCGACATTATGGCGGACCATTGTAATTTATACAGCAATCAGTGCTATTTAAATGCACTGATTCCTGTGTAAATGACACTGGAAGTGAAGGGGTTAACCACTAGGTGGCAGTGTAGGAGTTAAGTGTTCCTAGAGGCGTGTTACTAACTGTGGGGGGGGGGGGCGTGGCTGTGATCTAGTGAACACTGATCTCTGCTCCAATCACAGGGAGCAGAGATCGGTGTCACTAGTTGCTAGGCAGAACGGGGAGATACTGTTTAATTCCGAATCTCCCCGTGCAGCCATCCCGTGAGACGATCGGGACCCGCAACCGGAAGCGGTTAAGAAGCAAACCCATTCACTACTCTGGCCCTCAGTCACCAGCATTTTGATGTCTGGGAGTCAAGAGATGCCAGAAGGGCGGAAGGGAATGGAATAGAATATGTGGCACATGCCCAGACCCACAGGCCAGCCACTAACCTGCAACTATCAGATATAGCTCATCCTCTTCGTGGCACATGGCTGGAGCCGTCAACAGATGCACAATAGAGTTGCTGCTCAACTCCAGCAAAGCAGCATTGCGGCATGTCTCTTCCTCGGACACCAAACCTAGGCAAAAGCAGGTCTGTCAATTCTTCCTAGGGGTTACAACTAAAACCACTTGGCCTGTGGACCTAGCTGCCAGGAGAAGGAAGCCTCAAGGTAGTAAAGACAATGCTCAGAGATAAAGGCGAAGGTTAGAATGATATCTTCTGAGACATGCAAAAGAGGTTTCCGCTTCCCAATCCCACCTATTCAAGCCAGATGGGTCCACTATTTCTGGGGTAGAAACTGAGCTGAATAGCGTATGGATGCCCTTGCAACTATCACAAAGGTCTTGCCATATTGATGTTCCGATGTTGTTCCTGTAAACACAGAAGAGAGGCAGCTAGTCTGAGCTTGTTCATTTACAGTGTGTGAGCCTTATGTTTCCGGTTTTATGTGGTTGGAGCCACACTAATGGACTGTTCTGGAAGATGACTGAGGAAAAATATGCAGTACATCTCTGCAATACATGCCCACTTCCCCATGGTTTGTCAGTTTGAAAGTCCTGCAAAAACATAAAAATATCTGTTGCTCTGCCAGCTGACAACACATTGCCTCCGCTGCACTCAAATCCAAAGTAGTGCGGTCATCTATGCCTAGTTCTCTTCTGCTAGTCTATAGCACAGCTCCCTCTCTCATCTCCCTAACATAATGAAGAAGTGTTCAGTAATGGAAAGAAGAATTGGTCAGGGCTAACGCTGCCTGATATTTCAGTGTAGCACAGATAGTGGGGTTGAATTATTAAAGACAAACAGACTATGTACTTTGCAGGTGCAGTTGATCTAGAGCTTAGTAAATAAGAGCAAACTTTGCTTACTTCCATCCTCCAATTAGGTGAAAACAAAACGTTTGTTTTTACAATTGTCCTTGCATATGATTGAGTATCCTTTGCAAAGTGAAGCTTTACCTCATTACCCAATTTTCTAAGCTCCGGAGCACAGTATATTTGCCTTTAGTAAATCAACCCCAATGTATACAGGACTTTGGAACACAACAGATTTCTGGCAAAAATAAACATATATGGTCTGTATTGGCAGTGCTTATGACATAATGTAAAGAAGAGATGTGCCGAATATGTTTTTTCACATACTGTATAAATAAAAGCAAAAGAGATGTTAGGTGTCGCCAGTGTTTTAGAAATAGGGTTGTAGACAGTAAACATAATGATTTTGGATTATTTCTTCTAAATGATTACTTTAATTATACTAAATAATTTACATTTTGATGCAGCTAATAATCACCTAAATAGCATGGACTTTCCTGCAAAGTCAATATAGCAACATCACTAAGTAATGAGGAAGCTCAGTCATATATTCCCTCTCTTGGGGCCAAACCGTGTAAAAACTGCAGAGTAGCAATGTGAGACCACAATTCCTGCACACATTATTTTAATCTTTTAAAATACTACAAAAAGAGTCAGTTGCACTATGGCTTACTTTTGGTGTGTCTGGAGTCTCAGTGGCAGACTACAAGCTGAATCAATGCATGAAATAAACACAAGATAGACATTTTTGCTCCATATTAAGCTGATCTAGCTTATACTCTAAAAGACAATCAAATGGCTAACACAGGAAAGTGAAGTAAGCCGGCATGGTTTCAGTGAAAGTTATTTGTTGGATTTTATTATTTATAAATACACGCTAAGCAGCTTACAGCTCGGATCATTTAGTTGCCATGGCAATGCCCTTTCTAAAGCAAGAATCTGTTTCAGGTTCTTCCAGGTCCTGTTCTTCTTGCCAGCTGCCGCTCCTCCGATTCCTGAATGCTGCCGAAGACAAAGTAAAAAAAATAAAATAAAATCTATTGGAGCTTAATTATGGACCATAAAGGGGTTATTGTCATTACAGATCAGGTTATACAAAGAATGGAACAACAAACCAGAAACAAATCACATAAAAACAACATTTATGTTTTCACAGCATAGGTAATAGTTAATGAATAATGCCACGTACACACGAGCAGACTTTGATGGACTAGGACCGACGATCTTTCCGACAAACTTTCCGAATGAATGGACTTGGCCACACACAATCACACTAAAGTCTGACGGATTCGAACGTGATGACGTACGACCGGACTAGAATAAGGAGGTTCGT
Organism: Lithobates sylvaticus; assembly: GCA_028564925.1. Lineage (NCBI taxonomy): Eukaryota > Metazoa > Chordata > Amphibia > Anura > Ranidae > Lithobates > Lithobates sylvaticus. The sequence goes on from CM053030.1 coordinate 285,824,513, forward strand.
AGCCAGTAGCCAATAGCTGCCCTTGCGTCGTTGTTTGTCCATCGGACTAGCACACAGACGAGTGGTTTTCTCGATAGGAATTGGGTCCGGCAGAAAAATTTGAAGCATGTTTCTAAAGTCTGTCAGATTTTGACAGCAAAAGTCCGATGGAGCCCACACACGATCGAATTGTCCGACGGATTAGTTCTGTCAGACCTTTGCTGTCGAAAAGTCCGGTCGTGTGTACGCGGCATTAGACTTCTGCCTGGTCCTCATCAATTTGAAGATATGACATATTCCTTTAAAAGAAAACATTTTTTCTGACAAACATGAGACATAAATTTGATTTCAGCCCATTGATTAATTTCATGGGCTGAAATCAGACCGCACCAAAAGTAGTGCATGCAGTAGTCACTGCAACCACATCGCATGGTACTATGCAATCGGGTGTGAGCAATGAACTGCGATCACTATCTACAACCAGCCGTACAGAGAACACAAGCTTACCTACGGGATACGAAACAGATTTTACAAACATTAGACGACGTTCCAAGAAGTGACGGACCATGGCTGATGGCTACAGCAGATGTTTCCTCTTTATATACCATAATACATCACCAGATGTGTGAAGCAGTGAAATGGGGATTAAGGAAGCACACACATTTACCATGCTCCCAAAGAAAATATCTCGTGAAGTGTCTGGATTTCTGTCTTAAGAACAGCTACTTCTGGTACAACTGCAACTATTATAAAAAAACAGGAGTAGCCATGGGAGCAAAATTGGCCCGAGCGTTGCAGGGCTATTTATGGCACAATGGGAGGAAGAGAAAGTATTTCTCTTGATCTATATGATGATCTATATATCTATAAACGATATATCGATGATATCTTTATCCTATGGAAGGGTGATCGGGAACATCTGGTAACCTTCCTTGAAGAATTAAATACAAACGACAGAAACATTAAACAGTCCTGGGACATTAGCGACAAGATAATTACTTTCTTGGATCTGGAGATCCTACAAGATAAACACACTCTCCTCCAGAACGCACTTCAAAAATGTCGATCGTAATAGCTACTTGCCCTTAGAGAGCTGCCACCACAGAAATTGGTTATTCAATATACCAAAAGGACAAATTGATGCGCCTGAGACGGAATTGTACTCATAAGGCAACATTTTGCACCCAAGCGGACAACATGAAAAATAGATTTATAGAGAAGGGCTAGGACAACAAATACATCACAGAGAAAATAGAGGAAGTAGCAGGAATGGATCGCAAAGACCTAATAAAAGACAGACCTAAAAACGAAACTTCACGAGATATGATACCGATTGTCCTACATTATAATATACAACATAAGCAGATCGAAAAAAATCAAACGTCATTGGAATATACTATTGACAGATACATGCCTCCAAAATATTCTACCTAATGTTTCTAAATTTATCTACAAAAGAGCCCCCACCATTCGCAACAAAATTGTGAAAAGCATTCCCGATCCCCCCAATAGAGGCCTGACCTTTTTTACAGGAAAGGGCTTCTATCCGTGCAAACGGTGCTATGCATGCAGAAAAACGAAACGCCCGAATGAAAAGAAAAAATAATTCTCCTCAACCAGCACAGGGAATAAATACGAAATCCAGGAATTCATCTGCTGCAATACAATAGGCGCTGTATACGCGTTGGAATGCAGTTGCGGCCTTCAGTATATAGGCCGCATCAAAAGACCTTTATGGGTTCGCATAAAAGAACATGTCCAAAATATAACCAAAGGCTTTGACAAGCACAGTGTATCTAAACACTCTGCCACTCATCACAATAAAGACCCCACACAACTCAAATTTTGGGGGATAGAACCATATATCAAGCACTGGCGTGGGGGTCACAAAGTGCGGACTTTGAGCCAATTTGAATCCAAATGGATCTTCATTTTAGACACTTTTGCGCCCAGGGGCCTCAATATAGAATTCGACCTCAATTGTTTTATTAGTGATTTTTAATCGTTTTCTCTGCAGTATGCTGCATATGAACCCCTCACCTCTCTCTCACCATCTATCTACACTGTATTGGGCATACATATAGGTTTACTTTCCACCGTTCTTTAATTTTATAGACCATATTATACTTTTAACATACTCTGTGTTATTATTGTAATATTTTAAAGGACGTAATTTCCGGTGTATTTATTTTTTATATAGGCTTTTTTTATTCGCCTTTTAAAATTTCCACAGCTATTTTTGAATATTAATTTTAATACATTAATATTATATTATTTTTTACAATCCAGTCCCTGGGTTTATTCAGCAGGCATATACCTGGCTGAGCCCCGAGATGGTGCGGCTGGATTGTATTACTTCATTACTTAATATTCTAATATCACTGGTAGCGCTCCATAGGCTTTGTCCCACAGGAAAATGGCCGCTTAACTATGCCTATGTGAACTACAAAGTAATGGTCACCAGGAGGCTATATTTTTTTCCCAGTGACGGACATGCAATAATATTGACGTTTTTTACCCACATAATATTTTTTCGCCCTGTTACTTCCAACCATATATGTTTACTTATTTGAACAGATTATTCCTTTCCTACTTAATCCCTGTATTTACCTAGCAGGTTTATACCTGACCTAGCCCGAGACTGTGCGGCCAGATTGTACGATTCCAGTATATAGTACTCCTATATTATTGCGAGTGCTCCACATACTTTGCCCCATAGGAAAATGGCCGCTAAGTTTCACCCATGTGAGCTACAAAGTTATGGCCACCAGACGGATAGGCTGTTTTTTTCAGTGTCGGACACCTCATACTTCCAAAAACATGGCCGCCGGCTTACTTCCGGCGACCGGAGTGAAACGAAAATGGCCGCTGTGTAACTTCCGGCGATCGGAACTACAAAAAAAATGGTCGCCGTAATTACCAATCAACATACTAATATAAGGACACGTCTAGTTATCCCCTGATGAAGTCACGTGACCGTGACGAACACGCGTCGGGAATACTGACACACCGGAAGTGACGTTGACGAGCTCACTGCTCGTATTATACATACCTGTTTGATACTTTTAAATGAGAGTACCGCTGCCTGTTATTTGCAATAAACATATATTTTACCAAAAACATACTACAGTATTTGGGCATCTATGTTCCTATTCCCCACACCTATCTATGACCTACTGGTGAGGCAAATATACTGCAGACACCTCCAGTGACATCTCCAGGGACTTTAAAGGGGACGCTGCCTGCAAGAAAAAGATACACACCAGCAGAGCCAGAGATGCAACTCTAAGACGACCACCAGGGACCCCCACACCAAAAAGGCTTTTATCCACACGCTGTTACCTTACAGCTGTAAGGTAAGGGGAAACCCACACTTCAGACTTCACGGAGGATAAGAAGTCACCTAATACACCAACACCACTTCGCATGAAGCAATCGCCAGCACCTGCACTTTAATTTCCATGCATATAGTTACATTATATGCCGCACCGTGCATTCACTAAAGAAAAAGGGAATTACTTCACGGACACTTTATTATTTGTTTGCACAGAAATTACCAGTATTGCGGATTGAACATATATATTCTCTATATGCTCTATTAGAAGGACTACTGATCATTTTTTCACTTTATTACTTCCTATTATCATTTTATGCGATTTCTATGTGATATTTTATGCTACATTTCCATGCGATTTTATACGTTATTCTTCCTAGATTTATTTATGATCACTGTGTATCAGACACCACGCTTTCCTCAGTGGTCTGATCTATCCACTTGAGCACCTTGGCACTTTATTATCCATTTATTTACAGCTTCGTATATTTATACTTTTTATGATCCATATAGTGTGCAATCGTGCATTTTCACCTCAACCTGGTTTTTAGATATACTTTATTTTACATCACTGGACAAGAATTACCGAATACCTGTGGTTTATTTACACCAGGATTTCTTTACTTGCCTCTGTTTCACTTTGGTGCTGCTATCACTGTACTTTTGCACTTTATTATTTATTCTATACAGCGCATCACTACCTTTCTATATATCGCCTTACAGATTCGCCCGGTGAGGCTCCAGCTCATTCCGCCCAGGATGTAGCTAAAGCCCGAGTTGAATGGGCCACCACCCCTGTGGGAGGCTCTATTTCCATAGCTCTATAGGCTTCATGGATAGCCATCCGAAGTCACCTACCGATCGTGCTCTTAGAAGCTCCGTACCCCTTGCGAGACCCCGAAAACAAAACAAAAAGAGAATTGGATTTTCTAAATTCTTTTGTTATCTCAAGATAGCGTAAAACGCATCTCCTCACGTCCAGACTATGAAAATCTCTTTCTTTCGGGCCTTTTGGGTTTGGACAAAATGTTGGTAGGATTATCTCTTAAGCCCTATGGAAGACTGAAGCCACCTTCGGCAGAAACCCCGGGTCTGTTCTCAGCACTACCCGATCTGGGAAAATTGTTAAAAAAGGCTCAGTGATGGACAACGCCTGAAGCTCACTGACCCGTTCTAGCCAAAGTAACTGCTATCAGCAGTGCTAATTTTAAAGACCATAACTTAATTGTGGTCTCCTCTGGTGGCTCAAAGGGTCTTTTAGTCAGACCCTGCAAGACAACTGAAAGGTCCCACTTGGGAAAACACTTAAAGCGGTAGTAAACACTGTTTTTTTTTTTTTTTAAAAGGCACTGGTCTGAGCCTAGCCAATGCCTTGAAAAATCTGATGATCCAAGGGTCTAGTTATAGCCTTCTCTCCAAAAAAAAAAAAAAAACAGATAATGCAGCCAGCTGAACCTTCAGGGTGCTTGCTGCCAACCCCTTTTCAATTCCGTCCTGCAAAAATTCCAGAACCGAAAAGTTCTCCCTTGGAGAATAATTTTTTGCGGCGCACCAGAAATTAAAACATTTCCAGGTCTTAAAATAAATGGCCCTTGTGACCTTCTTCCTACTATTTAGTAGGGTATTAGTACATTTTTTGGACAAACCCTTACTCCTCAGGATTTGCTCCTCAGTTACCAGGCTGCCAGATTGAGCTGACCTACGTTGGGATGTAGAAGGGGACCCTGAGACAACAGGTCCCTTCGGACCGGTAACACCCAATGGGGCTCTACCGCCAACTTTAGTAGGCCTGAAAACCAGGGCCTCTTGGGCCAATACGGGGCCACTAGAATTAAAGTAGTCCTCTCCCGCTGAAGCTTCCTGAGCACTAAGGGGATCATTTGTATAGGGGAAAAGCGCAGCACAAACGGAAGGTCCAGCGCTGAGCCAGTGCGTCCAGACCCCCCGCTTGATCCAGCCTGTTCAGGGAAAAGAAGACTGGAACCTTTGCATTCGTCTCTGATGCAAAGAGGTCTATCTGGGGCACTCCCCATCTGTCCAAAATCTGATGGAAAACTTCCTGATTCAGACACCATTCGTACTCTAGCACCCTTTTCCTGCTTAGGAAGTCCGCTATTTGGTTCAGGCTGCCCTTCAGATGAACTGCTGTTAGGGATGCTACGTTGTCCTCTGCCCAGGACACAGTTTGACAGGCCAGGTCTAGAAGACGCCTGCTCTTTGTGCCCCCCTGCCTTGATATGTACGCCACAGCTGTGGCGTTGTCCGACAATATCTGGATGTGTTGGCCTCCGATCATCTGCCTGAAGGCCCACAAGTTTGAGGATCTCCTGGATTCCTCCACTGATCAAGAGCCCTGGGCCAACTGACCCTCGAGATGCACACCCCACCCCCAGGAGCTTGCATCTGTCGTGAGAATCTTGGCTGAGGAAAGATCCAGAACAGACCCTTGCTCAGATTTGTCTGATCCCTCCACCACCATAACTTCCTTCTCACTGGTGATGGGATCCTTATCTGTTTTTCCAGAGACTCCCCATAAGTCCAGCTCTGTAAAATTGCCTGCTGGAGGTCCCTTGCATGGAGGCGGGCCCACTGAACAGCAGGGATGGAAGCTGTAAGAAGCCCCAGTGTGGACATGGCTGCCCGCACAGAAACGGACAGATTTGTCTGTACTCTCTTTACTGCCGCCTGTACCTTCACTATTTTCTCCTCTGGAAGGAAAATCTTTTCCTGCACAGTCGATCACAGGAAAACAATCACTTGAGAGGGAACCAAGTTTGATTTTTCCTTGTTCAGGATCCAACCCAGACTCTCTAAATGGCTCTGTGCCCTCTTCAGATCCCTGCGTAAAAACTCCTCCGAGCTGGCGAACAGGAGAAGATCGTCCAGATAAGGTACTACCGATATCCCTTCCAATCTGAGTGGTGCTAATGCCTCTGCCATGATCTTCGTGAAAATCCTTGGGGAGGCAGAGAGCCCGAAACTGGAAATGAGACACCACCCCTCCTGCACTGATCGCCAGACACAGATATTTTTGTGACTCTGGCTTGATGGGAACATGTAGGTATGCGTCCCTCAAATCTATGGAGGCTAGGAAACACCCTGCGGGCAGGAATTTCCTTACAGAGTAAATCGTATCCATACGAAACTTTTTGTACCGTATGGACAGGTTTAGGATCTTCAAATTCAGGATTAACCTGAATTTCCCTGACTGCTTTCTCACCAGAAAAACATGAGAATAGCACCCTAGTTCTTCCTCCCTCTGCGGAACTGGGATAATTACTTTTTCTTGCAGGAACTCCTGCAAGAGTGAGGACATTGCCACCGATTTCTCCTGATCTCTGGGGAGCTGTGTCACATAGAAAACGGGAAGGTGGTCTTTCCGAAAACTCCAGTGTGTACCCCTCTGTAATCACCTTGAGAACGAACGCACTGGATGTTGCCCCCTCCCACTGCGGAAGAAAGGATTGAAGCCTTCCTCCCACAGCCTGGAGACCGTCACTGGGTCTTGGCGGGTTGACTGGGGGGACAAAACAACACCCCAGACTTCCCTCTGCCCATCTGAGACTTCCAAGGTCTCTTCTGTCCTGTTTCCTTTGAATCCCGGGTCTGGAATTTTTCCCAACCAAAAACTGTGGAGTCACCTTCTTTTTGGTTGGGAAAGCTTTTTTTTTCTTGTCCGCCGTTCTATCGAGAACAGCGCCAAGACCCGGACCGAACACTAGATCCCCCTCAAAGGGTAGGCCACATAATCTTGCCTTAGAGGCCGAATCCCCAGACCAAGTTTTGACCCATAAGGCTCTTCTAGCCGAGTTGATCAAGGATGAAGACCTTGCAGAGATCTTAATAGACTCAGCTGAAGCATCCGCCATAGAGCCTACTGCCCTCTGTAGGACTGGCAAGGTCTCTAGCAAATCCTTACGAGAGGTACCTGCCTCAATATGGCCCCTCAGTTGTTCCAGCCAGTATTCTAAATTTCTGGCCACTACTGTAGATGCCATAGCTGGTTTGAGATTAATAAGTGTAGAATCCCAAGCCTTCTTCAATAACGAATCAGCCCTTTTGTCCATGGTGTCCTTCAAGACCCCCATGTCCTCAAAAGCTAGATCCGTGTTACGTGACACCTGCGAAAAAGCTGCATCAAGCTTGGGTCTCTTATTCCACACTTGTGCATTGTCCTCGTCAAAGGGGAATCTCCTTTTGAGAGACCTGGAGAAGAAAGGGGCCCTCTCTGGGTCCTTCCATTCCCTTTTAATCGAGTCTGTCAGCACTTTATGTACCGGGAACATGCGATGCTTGACCTCATCCATGCCCCGATACATCTTGTCATGCAATGACAGTTGAGCCTTATCCTCCTTAATGCTAAGGGTCGTATGTATAGTCTTTAGAAGATCCTCCACTTCTTCTAAAGATAACTTGTATCGAGAGGAAGAAACCTCCTTTGAGCCTGAAGACTCATCCTTCTCCTCTTCCTCAGATTCACTAACCTCCCTCCTCGCTGTAGAGGAGGTGTGAGCGCTGGGGGGGGAACTCTCTGCTACTGGGCGTTTGTCCAGATAGGAACGGAAGGATAGAAACGTCTCTTCCAATTCCTTCCGGAAAGAGGTGAGCAACTCACTTGGTTGAACAGAGGGCTCTTTAGAAGAAGCTTCCTCTCTAACCAAATCTGCTATGCAAGTTTTGCACAGTGGTTTAGTCCATGCCTCCCTAAGGGTGGCCTTACATGTAGCACACCGTTTTTTAGGGGGAGGAGTAACATGTTTGGACTTTTCTTTAGCTTTCTGAAAAACACCAAACCACAAAAACACCTTTTAAAAAAGACAATTTTGTGTATAAGATTTCCTCGTTAGTAAACCTTTAAACAACAAACCAACACAGACAGTGGCACAAAGACATACCCCAAAAAAACACTGCTGCAATCAAAGACATACATGCTGCACAAAAAAAAACCATTTCTGCAGTGTATGGCAGGCTCCCTTTCCCCCTAAAGGGAAAGGAAGGGAAACAAAACATATTCATGGCATTTGTCAGAGACCGCTGTCTCTCTTACCTGAATATGGCCTGTGTCTGTGGCTCCTGCTCCTACCACCACTGCCGGTTCCGGTTCGCTCATCCTGAACACTGCAGCCACCCAGTAGTTATGTGAGCCCTTTTTATTTCAAATCTCCCGGTCCTTTCGCCGCTGCGAGGACCAGAAGTACACAGGCCGAGGCCGCCCCCCCCCCTTCCGCGTTCCAACGGCCGGAACCGGAAGCCACCACGCACCGCCGGAAGTCCCGCCCCATCCAGCAGTGACGTCGCCCGCCACTTGGAACTGCCAGCGCCATTTTTAAAACTCCCAATGGAGTAAATGGCAAATGGCATCCGCAGTCTGCTGGAGCTGGGACCTCCGGCAGTCTGCTGGGACCTCCGGCAGTCTCTAACCCAAAATTGACAGTTACTTACCGATTAACTGTTTTTCTAGGATATCTTCCAGGACGGCATAACCTGAGAGATGACTGGTCCACCTGACAGGAAACACAATCAACACCAAGGTTAAAAGGCCCCTCCCTTCCCCCTGCACCTCAGTTCTCCCAAAGTAATAGGTTATCCGGGTGACAGAGAGAAACTCTTCCCGTAGTACTTACATTAAAACATGGGTGGGAAGTAGGCCTGCCGTCCTGGAAGATATCCTAGAAAAACAGTTATCGGTAAGTAACTGTCAATTTTCTCTAGTCATCTTCCAGGACGGCATAACCTGAGAGGATATACAAGAAGTTCAAGGCCTACCTCAGGGCGGGACCACCGCTTGTAGCACCTTCCTTCCAAATGTCAGATCCTGAGGCGACAGCAGTTCCACTCTATAGTGCTTCAGAAAGGTATCCTGCTTCGCCCAAGTGGCTGTGCGACAGACCTGTTCTATCGAGGCCCCAGCTCTCTCTGCCCAAGAGGCCGCCAAGGATCTCGTTGAGTGAGCTTTAAGATCCACTGGTACTGGGGAACCGGTCTGTTCATAGGCCAATGCTATTGTCTGCCTAATCCATCTAGCCACCGTAGATTTAGATGCCTTAAGGAGGTGATTAGACCTGTACTCCTTCACCCTATCCAGATATGTCAACAGACATTTCCTAACATCTAATAAATTAAATTTCCTCTCCTTCTCATTTTTTGGATTATCACAGAAGGAAGGCAAAATGATCTCCTGCGATCTATTAAACTTGGATGCGACCTTGGGAAGATACAGTGGATCCTGTCTCAGAACCACTCTATCTTCTAAAACCAACAAAAAAAGGCTCCTTAACTGACAGGGCCTGTAGGTCGCTCACCCTTCTGGCCGTGGTTATGGCCAGTAAGAAGGCTAGCTTCAACGTCAAAAACTTAACTGAAATTTCCTGCGCTGGTTCGAAGGGCGCTTTCGTCAGTGCCTCCAAAGACCAATGTTAAGTTCCATGGCGGAAAAACATTCACCCTAACAGGGGTCACCCTTTCCCTTGCCAGAATGAATCTCTTAATCAGGGGCTCTAGTGCGAGCCTCTGATCCATAAATACAGATAGTGCTGCTATCTGCACTCTCAGGGTATTTGTGGAAATCCCCTGATCCACCCCTGCTTGTAGGAATTCCAGTACCACCGGTACTGAAAGGATAGACACCTCCTTATTCTGGCACCACTGTGAGAAACGATTCCAAACTTTAGAATAGATTCTCCTGGTGACCAGCTTCCTGCTGCCCAATAGGGTCTCAATTACCCTATCCGAGCAACCTTTACCTCTGAGGATCTCCTCCTCAAGTACCATGCCGTCAGACAGAAGAACCCCGGGTCGGGGTGGAGGACTGGTCCTTGTAGAAGAAGATCTCGTCTGGCTGGAAGACAGAGCGGAGGAGAGATTGACCACTCTTTGAGAGTGGCAAACCACGTCCTCTTTGGCCACCATGGGGCTATCAGAATCAGTCCACAGTCTGAGCGGGCCAGCTTTTGTAGCACCCGTGGTATCAACACTAGTGGGGGAAAAGCGTATGCAAGATGGAAGTCCCAGTCCTGAGACAGAGCATCCACTCCCTGAGACCCCCCTCCTCTGTTGAGGGAGAAGACGTGATCCACTTTTTTGTTTCCTCTGTGGGCAAAGAGATCTATGTCTGGGCACCCAAACTTCTGACTTATTTGCAGAAAGACCTCCTGATTCAGTTCCCATTTCCCCTGGAGGATGGGTTTCTGACTTAGAAAATCTGCCACCACATTGGCGGTTCCTCTTATGTGAACCGCCGATATGGATTGAAGATTTTCTTCGGCCCAATTTAAAATGTTCAGTGTTAGATTCAGAAGCTTCCTGGATCTGGTGCCCCCCTGGTGGTTTAGGTAAGAGACTGTCGTCACATTGTCCGACAGAACCTGAACCTCTAACCCCTGAATCCTGTCTCCGAAGGCTCTTAACGCCTGGCCCACTGCCAGAAGTTCCCTGTGGTTGGAGGAGGCCCCAGCCTGTGAAGCAGTCCAGGCCCCTTGTGCCTGAGCTCCCCAACCCCAAGCACTTGCGTCTGTGGTTACTATTGTGGGGTTCCACTGATCCCAGGGTAATCCCAAACTGAGCCTGTCCTGATTCAACCACCAATCTAGGGAGGCCTCTACTTTTGCTGGGATAGACACCTTCCCGTCCAGTGACTCCTTCCTTTTGTCCCAGGAGGACAGTAGGAAGAACTGCAGCTCCCTTGAATGGAGCTGAGCCCAGGGAACCGCTGGAAAACATGAGGTCATCAGACCTAACACCCTCATGATCTGCCTGCGAGAGCACTCCCTGGCTTCCTTTAAAGAAGAGATCGCTGTAATCACTTTTAACCGTTTCTCCTCTGGAAGAAACAGTTTCTGAGCCTCTGTATCCACCAGGTATCCCAGAAACATTTTTATTTGGGATGGTGCCAGAGAAGATTTTTCACTGTTCACTATCCAACCCAAGGTCTCCAGGGTAGAGATCACTCTGTCTACATCTACTTCTACCGGTTCTTGAGACTGTCCGTATACCAGTAGATCGTCTAGATAAGGTATAAGGGACACCTCCTGAAGGTGTAAATAAGCTACAACCCCTGCCAGGACTTTTGTGAAGATCCTTGGGCTTGCTGTCAGTCCGAAGGGGAGAGCTCGGAATTGCCAATGTTGGATTCCTCTGTCCGTAAGGACTGCGAACCTTAGCAGGGACTGGTGTTCCTTGGCAATCGGAATGTGGAGATAAGCATCCCTCAGATCTATCGTGGCTAGAAACCCATCTTTTAATAGATGCCTGCGCACCGTATAGATACTCTTCATCCGGAAGGTCTTTTGTCTCAAAAACCTGTTAAGTTTCCTGAGATTTAATATCAGGCGAAATTTCCCTGACGGTTTTTGGACGACAAAAACATGGGAGTAAAATCCCTGGTAGTACTCTTCCGGTGGAACGGGAACAATCACCTCCTGAAACGCCAGTCCCTGTACGCTGTCCAACAGTCCTGCGGCCCTTGAAGGTTCCCTGGGAAGACGGGTCAGAAAGAAATTGAGGGGGAGTGGAGAGAAATTCCAGACGATATCCCTCTGTCAAGATCTGTAATATGTAGGGGCTTCCGGAGATCTTGTTCCACTGAGGGACAAAGTGAGCCAATCTCCCCCCTACCCTGATGCTGGCGTCACTTGGACTGCTTGGTGGCATCTTTAGGACCGGAAAAGAGCAGGCTACCTTTTTGCGTGCTCTTTCCCTTCCCCCACCTTCTATTTGCGTCTTTTTTACCCTTAAAACTTCCTTGATTAGAGGGGGGGACGAAAAAACTTCCTGCTCCTCTCTCTCTTAGCTTTGACTGGAAACTTTTTCCCCTTTTCTGCTGACCTTGACAGGACCTGATCCAGGCCTGGTCCAAATAGTTGGGAGCCCTCAAAGGGTAACCTGCATAGTCGTGGTCTAGACATATGATCTCCTTCCCATGACTTGACCCAGACAGCCCTTCTTGCCGAGTTAAGGAGGGCCGCAGACTTGGCCGTGTTCCTAACGGATTCTACTGCTGCATCTGCTAGATATGCCACAGCCTTACGTATTAACTCTAGAGACTCTGAGATTTCTTTAGAGTTCCTCTCTCTAGAAACATGGGTGGAAAGTCTACCTAACCATGCATCCACATTCCTAGCCACGCAAGCTGATGCCAAGGCAGGAGCCATGGCTGCTGCATTTGCATCCCACGCTCTTCTCCAGAGCGTTTCGGCCCTTCTGTCCATTTGGTCATTCAGGTTACCTGAGTCCTCGAAAGACAAATCATATTTCTTTGAGACCTGTGACAGGGCTGCGTCCAACTTGGGGGTTTTGAAAAACTTCTGTTCCTCTTCCTCCCCAAAAGGAAACCTCCTCTTCCACGTCTTAAGCCTCAGAACCTTTCTTTCTGGGTCTTTCCACTCTCTCAGTATCACCTCCTTTAGGGCCTGATGGACTGGGAACACCCTGGATTGAGGTTTACCCAATCCTCTGTACATCTTATCCCTGGTAGAAGCCTGAACCGGAGGTTCCGGGATATTCTCAGAGACATAAATTGCCCTGAGTAACTGCCCCATATCCTCCAAGGGAAAGAGGTGGCTACTAGCTCTAGGACCTTCACTATCCTGGCTATCAGCATCTGAGTTTTCCCCCTCTTCTAGAGAGTCTTCCTCTGACTCCTCCAAGTCCTCCAATTCCTCAATACCTGAGGTAACAGAGGATGGGTTTTTCTGCGAGGTTTTCTGGCCCCTGTCTGAAAAACTATCGTCTCTAGAGGACAGGCCTGCTTTGTCATCTGTCCTCTGAACTTCCCTAGGTGCTATGGCTGTCTTAAGAGATTGTAGTGTAGAAAGCATCTCAGACTGTACTACCAGGAAATCCTTCATAACCTGTGAGGTTTCCTTACTCGACAGCTTATGAATGCACCTAAAACAAAAAGGTTTAGAATGGTCTGGTGGGAGCTTGTCATTACAGTTCCCACACCTTTTTGTTCTGGGGGAGGGGGATTTTTACCCCTAGCCTTGTGAACCCCTTGAGCAGAGCCGCTAGGTTCTAAGGAGACAGAAGTACCCTTAAAATACTTTCTGTGCCTCCCCCCCCCCCTCATGGTGTAAGTAAGACCCCTCTTACTCCACCACTCACAAACAGAAGAGGACTCACCGCCTGTAGCCTCTTCTTGTGGTAAGGGTGTGACTGTGTCCTCCTCTCTTTCCATCCTGTTCTTTGCTGGGTCCGTCCAGGAGGCGACCGGGAGGAAGAAGAGTGACAGTCGTGAGGCCTCTGCCTGCCTCTCCAGAGTCTTTGAGAAACTGCTCCTCAGACGCCGGTGCTCGACGCCATTTTGTTGAGGACCCGCCGCCCGAAGGATGGGATTTGGCCTCTAGTGTTTCTGGCTCCGCCATTTTGGCGTAGACCGGAAACCGGAAGTGCCGACGTCCGGAACCGGAAATAGCGCCATCTTGCTCCACCCGGAACGCTTACTCCTTAGCCAGTATTACTGCATTCAGAGAGATGGAAACCTTCCAAACGAACCCTGCCCAGCACCACTGGACACCCTGGGCTCTCACCTACTCCTTCAGCAGCTCGAGCTCCAGTCTCAGACTCTGGTACCTTCAACACCCCTGTACCTGACTGGGTGGAAGAACAATGGCATGAGGTATGTGCTCACAGGAGCTCCGGAATACCCCTCTGTACCCGGGAGGCTCCTTGCCGGGGAGTAACATCTGCCCTGGCCGTTGGGGGGGCCCCCTGGGAAGGGACTGAACCCTGGCTGGATCCGCCACCCTCCCCGGCTTTGGAATCCAGCCCCCAGAGGGGGGACCATCCCCTACTAGCTTCAGGTCTATAGACAAAAACAAAAGTTTCGCTGCCGGGAAACACAATCAAGAACTGGAGGTGCAGGGGGAAGGGAGGGGCCTTTTAACCTTGGTGCCGGGAAACACAATCAAGAACTGAGGTGCAGGGGGAAGGGAGGGGCCTTTTAACCTTGTGTGTTGATTGTGTTTCCTGTCAGGTGGTACCAGTCATCTCTCAGGTTTCAGGTTTGCCATCCTGGAAGATGACTAGAGAAAAAAAAGCATTGCACCCATGATCAGTGTATCGCGGGTGCAATGCCAGGCTCCTACAGACTCTTCCTTCAGATCCCTGCCCCTACTATATTGGGGGGAACGGCACATGGATTCTCGGGAATGCGGCACGGGTCTCCAGTTGGAGAGCTGAAAGAAGTGTCAATGGACTACAAGTGCAGTAATTACTGTAATTGTATTCTAATAAAAACGACATGGGCTTGTAGGGCATTATATCACAGATCTCAGGTGGAGCCCTGCAGATTTAAAAAGTGACAGCTGTTGCGGGGGATAAGAAGGTTTGGAGGTGTGTGTCATATGCCATTGAGCTGCCCCTGAGTTAATGGTACATGGTCACTGAGATGTCTGCATATTGGCACTATTCAGTACACGACTCCAGAGAGGCTTATGTTTGTTTATTTTTCCCCAAAACAGGTTTACTGCCACTGTACACTCACACCATATCCTATCCCAATGCCTTAGGCCCCATGCCTTCTGTTTTCACAAATGTTGGTTAGAAGTGCATGATTCCTTCGCATGGAGGGGGTGGGGCGGCACTGAGGCTAGAGCGCCCATAGCACAAACATTCTTTTGTTGGTGTACGCTTAGTCCCTTGCTAGCTAGGACACTGTCAGCTCTGCAGCCAAGTGTCATAGCAAACTGATGACTCATACCCAGCCCCATTTACCTTTACCAGCTGACAGCTAAAAAGTAAACAAATGGGCGGGAATGCTGGCTGACATCATTGCCATATTTGGGTAATCAAATTATCCATCCCTACCGCTTTGTTTTCTGTCAAACTGTCTATTGGGGAATCTCTTGGGTAGCAAATGGGATGTGTCATTGGTTGGTAGGATGCTAGAGGTCACCAACTAGGGAGTTCTGTATGGGAAGCAGTCATATTTGTGGCAGTTTCCCAGCACGAAATGCCTCACTCCGAGTACTGACATCTCTCTGGACGTCAACTCGGACTTACTTCACTTTAAAGCGGAGTTTCACCCAAAAATGGAACTTCCGCTTTAAGCACTCCTCGCCCCCTTACGTGCCACATTTGGCATGTAATTTTTTTTGGGGGGGGGTGGGTGCTTAGCTTTAAATGGGACCTCCTCTACTGCCTAGGCGACTCCTCCTCTCCCCCTAGGTGGCCCCTCCCTCTCTGCAATCTTCTGGGACACGTTCCAGAAGATTGTCTGTCCACTGAGAGAGCACAGCACGCAACCGACAGTGAAGCCACAAGCTGTCACGGCAGAGTGCCCACAGTTTCAATGGAGGAGCCAAGGGGGGGGGAGAGGGAGGCTCCGTGCCGCTGCATCGCAGGAACGCAGAACAGGTAAGTGTCTGTTTATTAAAAGTCAGCAGCTAAACTTTTTGTAGCTGCAGACTTTTAACAAAAAAAGACTGGAACAATATACCAGGTTGCCCTTGTCTTCAGCAGGCCCGTCCATCCTCTGTGTCCCCACTTTTTTTTTTTTGTAGACTAAGCAGTGTCCTCTATAGAGCATGCTCCAATTTCATTTCCCTTCTAAGCCACGCATTTCCTTCATTTTCTTATCTGTGCAGCCCCTGAGATTCCCTTAATTTGCAGGGATTTCCACTCACTTCCTGTTTTAGCTATGGGACAGGAAGGTAATTCTCTGCAATGGTACATACAGTTGTGCTTATAAGTTTACATACCCTGGCAGAATTTATGATTTCTCAGCCATTTTTCAGAGAATATGAATGTTAACACAAAAACATTTTTCACTCATGGTTAGTGTTTGGCTGAAGCCATTTATTATCAATCAACTGTGTTTACTCTTGTTAAATCATAATGGCAAAAAAAAAAAAACTACCCAAATGAATCAAAAGTTTACATACCCTGGTGATTTGGCTTGATAACATACACACAATTTGACACAAAGGGGTTTGAATGGCTATTAAAAGGTAACCATCCTCATCTGTGATCTGTTTGCTTGTAATTATTGTGTGTGTGTGTGTGTGTATAAAAGGTCAATGAGTTTCTGAACTCCTGACAGACCCTTACATCTTTTTCATCCAGTGCTGCACTGACGTTTCTGGATTCTGAGTCATGGGGAAAGCAAAATAATTGTCAAAGGATCTGCGGGAAAAGGTAGTTGAACTGTATAAAACAGGAATAATGGATATCCAATCAGCAGTGTTCAAACTCTAATCAAAGAAGTGGAAAATTAGGGGTTCTGTTGGAACCAAGCCATGGTCAGGTAGACCAACTAAAATTTCAGCCACAACTGCCAGGAAAATTTTTCGGGATACAAAAGAAAAACCCACAAATAACTTCAAGTTAAATACAGGGCTCTCTAAAAACGTGGTATGGCTGTTTCAAGATGCACAATAAGGAGGCACTTGAAGAAAGATGGGCTGCATGGTTGAGTCGCCAGAAGAAAGCCATTACTATGCAAATTCCACAAAATAGCCCGCTTACAATTACGCCAAACAGCACAGAGACCAGCCTCAAACCTTCTGGCACAAAGTCATTTGGAGTAATTTAGCTTTCTTTATCGTACATCACAGGACAAAGAGCCACAGTAATAACTATGTTGGTTATATAGGCCACCTTTAGGTGATGGACACTGGCACACCCTAAGACATGAAGTTCACTCCCTATACAACCTCTCCCATTACTGGGAGTACCTCAGTTTTTTCGCCAGTGTCTAAAGGTGTTGGTCACGAGTAAAGATGTGCTACGCTGAGCTCCACTGGAGTAATCTTTGCTGGCGCAAGCTATGCAACTGGATCCAAAGTGTCTTTTAAGGCCAAATTGGATGGTACCCAGGCCTCATGGTGGAAGAAACGAGGTTTAGCCTGTAAAGCTTCTCTTTTTGAGAGCTGGACCCTGGAGATCCAGTGCTTTGTTTTTTTCAGCCATAAAGCTTCCTGGCAGGGTGCTATACATGCAGGGTGCAGGGCTGTGGAACCCCCAATAAAAAGGGACCCCGGGGGCGTGGCTTAGGGCAGCGTTGACGTGCCTCAACGTAGGGCAGTAAAAAAAACTATAAGAGCTCCATTTGCCAGGCTACATTTGATTACAGAGGGACACAGGAGCAGACAGGGGCATGTGAGTGGGGTAACACAAGCATTCCCAAGGCACGTTTACTTAGCATCAGACTGAGCATTAATAGCAGCAGCAGTGGCTGGACTATTGCTCAGCAGTGGGTGCATTTTTTCTGGCAGTACCTCTGCGTTTGTGCTTAGGACTATGCCTGGCAGAACGGGAGGTGTAAATACCCCAAAAAGGGGCCCAAGGGTATCACCATTAGGCTCTAAGGACCCTAGTCTCACCTCTACAATGCCATCCTCTCTTGAAAGACCTGGGGTGGCTGGTCAGGGTGAGCCATCGAGTCCGTCAAGGGTGGCAATTGTTTTCAACATTTCAGCCCCTGTCTATGTTACTGAGGAAGTTTTGTCCTCAGCCTCGGTGGGATTAGGAAGCAAGGTTAGCTGCTTTAACCACTTGCTTACTGGGCACTTAAACCCCCCTCCTGTCCAGACCAATTTTCAGCTTTCAGTGCTCTCACACTTTGAATGACAATTACTCATTCGAGTCATGCAACACTGTACCCAAATTATTTTCTGGTCCTTTTATTCATACAAATAGAGCTTTCTTTTGGTGGCATTTGATCACCTCTGGGTTTTTTTTATATATTTTGCGCTATAAAGACCGAAAATTACAAAAAATAAAACAAAATGTTTCTTAATTTCTGTGATAAAATTTTGCAAATTAGTCATTTTTATTCATACATTTTGGCCACAATTTATACTGCTACAAATCTTTGGTAAAAAAAAAAAAAAAGGAGTGGAAATTATTTGGTGTGTGTGAAAGTTTTAGAGTCTACAAGCCATGGTGCAAATCATAAAAAAAATGTATCACATCTTATGTCAGGGCTTGACAAATTTACTTGGAATCTAGGAGCCAACTAAAAAAGTTAGGAGCCAGGTCGGTAACGCTATCCGGACCTGTCCCTGGCCTAAAATGGAGAAACAAGTGAGGGGAAGATGCCCCCACCTGTCTCCAAGTCATTGCCCATAGCTCTTAAAAGGGACATTATTTTTATTTTTTTCAAATGACCAATTCTTTTAATTGCATTTTAGTGTAAATATATGATATGAGGTCTCTCTGACCCCCCAGATCTCATATTCAAGAGGTCCTCTCATGCTTTTTTCTATTATAAGGGATTTTTACATTCCTTGTAATAGGAATAAAGGGGACACCATTTTTTTAAAAGAACAGTGAAAAAATTTTTTTTTTTAACCACTTGCCTACCAGGCACCAACACCCCCCTCCCATCCAGACCAATTTTCAGCTTTCGGTGCTCTCACGCTTTGACTGACAATTACTCAGTCATGCAACACTGTACCCAAATGAATTTTTTTGTCCTTTTTTTCCCCACAAATAGAGCTTTCTTTTGGTGGTATTTGATCACCTCTGGGGTTTTTTATTTTTTGCGCTATAATTGAAAAAAGACCGAAAATTTTGAAAAAAAAAAAAAACGCATTTTTCTTTGTTTCTGTGATACAATTTAGGAAATTATTAATTTTTTTCTTCATAAATTTTGGCCACAATTTATACTGCCACATATCTTTGGTAAAAATAACCCAAATTAGTGGAAAATATTTGGTCTTTGTGAAAGTTACAGACTCTACAATCTGTGGTGCGAATTATACAAAATTGATCACATCTGATGTACTGATGGCCGATCTCATTTCTTGCGACCCGAACAATCCAGGAAAGTACAAATACCCCCCAAATGACCCCTTTTTTGAAAGTAGACATTCCAAGGTATTTAGTAAGAGGCATGGTGAGCTTTTTGATGTTGTCATTTTTTCCCACAATTCTTTGCAAAATGAATTATTTTTTTATTTTTTATTTTTTTTCTACAAAATTGTCATTGTAATAGGTTATTTCTCTCACATGGCATGCGTTTACCACAAATGACACCCAAAAATAAATTCTGCTACTCCTCCTGATTATTACGATACCACATATGTGGGACTTTTCCACAGCCTGGCCACATAGAGAGGCCCAACATGCAGGGAGCACCATCACGTGTTCTAGGAGCATAAATTACACATCTAAATTGTTGACTACCTATTACACTTTTGAAGGCCCTGGAGCACCAGGACAATGACACGTGACACTGACGTGGCACTGATGACACTGACGTGGCACTGATGGACACGTGACACTGACGTGGCACTGATGACACATGGTACTAATACGGGGCACTGATGACACGTGACACTGATGACAGATGGCACTGAGAGATGGCACTCATACATGGCACTGATATCACATGGCACTAATATGTGGCACTGATGCGAGATGGCACTAATACTTGGCACTGATGACAGACGGCACTAATACGATGACACTGATGACAGATGGCACTGATACGTGGCATTGATGACAGGTGACACTGATAACAGATGGCACGTGACACTGACTACAGATGGCACTGGCGGATGGCACTAGGGATGGCACTAGGGATGGCACTGGGGATGGCACTGGCAGATGGCACTGGGGAGGTCATTGGGCACAGATGACATTGGGGACAGATTGCAGTGGTGGCAGTGGGCACAGATGGCATTTTATTTTTATTTTTAAAACACTTACGGCGCTGCAGCCGTTCATCTCCCCCTCCTCACACGCTGTCTCTGTGTGAGGAGGAGGAGCGGCGCTGAGAGATGATCTCATATGTTTACATATGAGATCATCTCTCATTGGCCAGGGCGATCGCGCTGTAAACGGCCGCTGTTATTGGCCGTTTACAGCAATCTGTGATTGGCCGTGTCCGAGGGACACGGCCAACACAGAATTTCCCTGCTGCGCGCTCGTGAGCGCGCACAGGGAACGAGGAAAGGGGAGGCCGTCATATGACGGCCTCCCGGGATTTGGCATCCGCGCTGTGGCCGTCATTCGGCTACGGCCGGATGCGAAGTGGTTAAACACGCCCCATCCCGCCGAGGTAGCGTGCAGAAGCGAATGCATACGTGAGTAGTGCCCGCATATGAAAGCGGTGTTCAAACCACACATGTGAGGTATCGCCGCAATCGGTAGAGCGAGAGCAATAATTCTATCCCTAGACCTCCTCTGTAACACAAAACATGCAACCTGTATAATTTTTTAAACGTCACCTATGGAGGTTTTAAAGGGTAAGAAGTTTGTCGCCATTCCACGAGCCAACACAATTTTGTAGCATGACATGTTTGGTATCAATTTACTTGGCGTAACATCATCTTTCACAATATAAAAAATTGGGCTAACTTTACTGTTGTCTTATTTTTTTATTAAAAAAAAGTATTTTTTCCCAAAAAGTGTGCTTGTAAGTCCGCTGCGCAAATACGGTGTGGCAGACCGTATTGCAACGACCGATATTTTATTCTCTAGGGTGTTAGAATAAAAAATATATATAATGTTTGGGGGTTCTAAGTAAAGGGAATGAGATGGGCAGGCAGTGAAAACAGGCATTGGAAGCTCCATTAGCATTGCTGGCTGTCATACCAACGGCCACCACAAGAGGGCGCCAGATTCCAGAAAGAAGCACAAGACTGCAGAGAAGGCCTCAAAGCCGCGGCCTCCATTACCGGCCGGCGCGGCACATCGCGATCACGCCGGGGGGGGGGTGCACACGGAGACAGGATACCCCCCAGCTGTGCCGCCCCGGGCGCCAGGTCACTAATTCTAGTCGCAAATGCGACCTGGCGACCGGGGTTTGTCGAGCCCTGTCTTATGTACGCTCTGTGATGTACTCTCACTTCAGACCCTAACAAGCCAGGAAAGTACAAATGCCCCCCAAATGACCCCCTTTTGGAAAGTAGACATTTCAAGGCATTTAGTAAGAGGCATGGTGAGTTATAGTTGTAATTTTTTCGTAATTTTTTTTTCCCATAATTCTTTGCAAAAATTACGATTTAATTTTTTTTTACAAAATTGCCATTGTAATAGCTTATTTCTCTAACATGGCATGCGCATACCACAAATGACACCCCAAAATACATTCTGCTACTCCTCCTGAGTATAACGATACCACATGTGTGGGACTTTTTCACTGCCTGGCCACATTATATATCTCATTTCTCAACCACTTATTACACTTTTGAAGGCACCAGGACAATGGAAACACCCACAAAATGACCCAATTTTGGAAAGCTAACACCAACGTATAATCTATCAGGCATAATAAGTCTTTTGAACGGTTAATTTTTTTCCATACGTTTTTGGAAAATGTGGAAAAAAAAAAGCAAAAACTTATTTTTTTTTTTTTTTTTTTTTTTTACACAAAGTTGTCTGTTTATAAGATATTTCCAGCACATAGCAAAAATTACACCACAAAATACATTCTGCTACTCCTCCTGAGTATGGCGATACCACATGTGTGATACTTCTACACAGCCTGGCCACATAAAAAGATCCAACATGCAAGGAACACCGTCAGGTGGTCCAAAGACACATAACATGCACATACCAAGAATTACACCCCAAAATACATTATGCTGAGCAAAGTGTAAACTAAAGACTACCTGTGGTTGTAGTAGCGCAGTTGTACACAGGAGGATAGCACTGGTTGGGGCAGCAGGCAGGGACTTGGTCAGCAACGGCGAACAAAATTGTTCAGGCAGGGATACTGTCCATATACAGTCCAGGGTCAGTGCAGGCAGAGATATTGTCAGAAGTGGCAAAAATATTGGTCCTGGTAGTAGGCAGGAACATGTGGTGTGGTCAGTGCGACAGACAGACATAATGGCAGTAAGTCCTACAGGCAGAAGTAGGGCCTCGTTCAGGACAGAATGGGGACAGGGGTAGAGGCTTCTCCCACCCAAATCTCTTTGAAGCCTCCGAGTCTCCAGACCCTAATCTAGGAATGAGAAAAAAACAAAAAAAAAAAGTAAAAAAAAAACAATTCTGGAGCCCCACACATATGAGAGACCCCTGTGTTGAATCCCACTAGTCCAGTAGCAGGGTACAAGATCAGTCTATGCCGCGTACACACGAAGGGACTATCCCGCGGGATTATCCGCTGGACCGAAGTCCAGCGGATAATCCCCTCGTGTGTAGGCGCCGGCGGACTTTTTTTGGCCAAAGTACGGCGGACTAAAGTTTCAGGTTTTGTTCTCAAATTATCCGCTGGACTTGGCAGTCCAGCGGATAATCCGGTCGTGTGTAGTATGGTCCGGCGTACCAAAAAGGACGCATGCTCAGTAGCTATTATGTCACGGACTCGCTCGGTCTGGTAAAACTAGCCTTCGTTTTGAAGCTCGCACAATCGTCACGCTGTTGAAATTTTTTTTTATTTTTTTTCTGACAGCGGGATTTGTATGGTATCGTACTTGAAGAATGATTTTGCCTTGCTGCTTGTATATTCACGCAGAGTACTCCCGAACGTTTTTTCTTCAGCATTCTTTAGTGAAGTTATATATTTATATATATATATATATATATATATATATATATATATATATATATATATATATATATATATATATATATATATATATATATATATATATATATATATATATATATATATATAGATATAGATATAGATATAGATATCCAAATCACCAAATGAAAAATATATCTATATTTCTCAATAAGCGCAAAAAAAAATATATATATCGATATCTATATATATATATATATATATATATATAAATATATATAGATATATAGATCTATACGTGTATAAAAAAAAATATATATATATATATATATATATATATATATATATATATATATATTATATATGTACATATATCTCTATATAGATATTTTTTATTATTTGTTGGTTATCAAAAGGATTAGTTATTACACATGATACAATTGTGGAGTCAGCAGAGCTTGCCCTTAATTCCGATCTTAAACCTCACCTTTCCAGCGACTGCACTTGCAGTTCCATTGAACTTGCACTTTACACTTGTATTGTCAAATGAATGTTTAGACATGTACCTGCCTACTCCTAAAGAAACTATGTTTTTGAATAACAAGCACGTATATCATTATTTGATGAAAATTAAATGACCATTTATTCTGGTTAAAACAAACAAGGCAAAACAAAATAGGAAGGCAACACTGGAGCCACTTGTAGATTTTGTGAAGACTTTTTGCCCCAACGGCAGACACCAAGTTTGTGAAGCCAAAAATTAAGCCTGGGCACATTTCATACAATATAGGGAGCACAAGAAGATTGACCAGGAATCAGACAGACCAGGAACAGCAGCAGATGACATCTATGTCCCCAAGCTGTGGCACTACAACAGCCTGTGTCTTCTGTGAGACCAGACTGAAGCCAGGCAATCACTTCCGACTCTTCGCACCACGCTTCCCTGCACTCTTCCCTGCAGTCTTCCCTGCACGCTTCCTTGGAGGCTGACTTGTGGTAGGAGGAGGAGGAGGAGGAGGAGGAGGAGGAGGAGGAGGAGGAGGAGGAGAAGGACGACGAGGAGGAGGAGGAGGAGAAGTTGGTGTCGGGCCTTCATGGGTCAGGCGGGTGGATTCTCGTAATTCACCCCTCAAACCCCCCCTAATTGCCTCAGAAATTAGGCCCTCACACAGGTGCCGTTGGCCCCTCTCCATTTCCAGCAACCTGCTGGACACGTAGCTGCCATAGCCCTCTTCTGGAAGGGGGGGTTTGTCGAGAATCGCACTCGCCTTCCGAATCAGTTCCAGTGATTCCTCCTCCACAATGGTCATCCTCCTGGGCCTTCTTGGGGGTAAGGGCAGGGGTCGAGGTAGACTTCTTAATTGGGTCTGGCTGTCACTCTGGCTCGTGCTGGGCCCAGCCACCTCCTGGCTCTCGCTGGGCATGTCCTCCTCCTCCTCCATACCACTTGTCCCGGCATCATCCTGGGTCAGCTCATCCTGTGTGCAAATAAAAACAAAAATCAAACACCTGTTTTGTGGTTTCTGGCCTACTCAATCATCCAATTGTAAACTTAGGAACGAGCATCTAAATTTTCCAAAAGATCCAAAAGGCTATCATTTGGACCCCTGCATTTTCCAAGCAGATCACCAATGTTGTCTAACGCTTTTTTTGCCACTACTGGATGTATGTATACACTATATATGTATCGATATGTTGCACCAACACTTTTTAGAAGTGTGCATAATTTTTGTCAGTTTTTTTCACAATTCTGAGTTCAGGGTGTTAATTGTTTCACATTTTAACGTTGACAGCATTAATATTCACACAATCACAATTTAGGCTACTAAATATATACCTGGCTCCAGCTGGGCGCATCAGCCTGCTCCAAGGTGGAGGGGTCTTCTCCTTCCGTGGAAGCCTCAGCTGGGGTGGAGGGAAGAGTGGAGGGAAGAGTGGAGGGAAGGGTGGAGGGAAGAGTCGACAGTGATTCCCTGGGTTCCATCTGGTCACCTATAAAAGTCAGTTGGTTGTAGTACCACAGCTTGGGTACATAAACATTCTCTGCTGCTGCTCCTGATCTGACTGATTCCTCAATCTTCTTGCGCTCCCGCTTGTACATGTGCCTTAAACTTGCAATTCTGGCTTCCACAAACTTGGTGTTTGCGTTGGGGACTTTAGTCTTCACAAAAGCCACAAGTGGCCCCAGTGTTGCCTTCCGGACATCCCTATTGCCATACAAAGGGTTCTTGAGCTGCCACAGGTTGGTATTTTTTCTGTACAGGGCAATGAATTCGGACATGAACTGCTGGTCCTTGAATGGATTCAACTGGGGTGATGACATGTTTGTTTCTGTTTTGTTAGTAATGGCAATACAAAAGACCAAAAACACAAATGTTACTTAAAACGCACAACCAGTTTTTCTTAACAAACATTACACAACACACCCACACACAGGCAGCAACACACACAGGCAGCAACCCCTACACACAGGCAGCAACCCCTACACACAGGCAGCAACACACAGGCAGCAACCCCTACACACAGGCAGCAACCCTACACACAGGCAGCAACCCCTACACACAGGCAGCAACACATCCACACAGGCAGCAACCCCTACACACAGGCAGCAACCCCTACACACAGGCAGCACCCCTACACACAGGCAGCAACACCCCCACACAGGCAGCAACCCCTACACACAGGCAGCAACCCCTACACACAGGCAGCAACCCCTACACACAGGCAGCAACCCCTACACACAGGCAGCAACACATCCACACAGGCAGCAACCCCTACACACAGGCAGCAACCCCTACACACAGGCAGCAACCCCTACACACAGGCAGCAACCCCTACACACAGGCAGCAACCCCTACACACAGGCAGCAACACCTCCACACAGGCAGCAACCCCTACACACAGGCAGCAACCCCTACACACAGGCAGCAACCCCTACACACAGGCAGCAACCCCTACACACATATCCTTAAAAAATGCTGGCCCAAAACCCAAAAAAAAACACAGTAATGCATCCTAGAAAACACTTACCTTCGTACAGAGCGCTCGCTACTTCCGTTCGGGAACACGTGGGCCCCTCAAACAGCCTTATATACACTGCGCACGCGTCGAAGTCCGCCTGCGTCCTCCGCGTCGCCCGCCCATGACGTTCCTCATGACGAGTATTCCCCGCCCCGCTTCCCCTCGTTGCATTGTTGGTGAATTAATTCATGAATATGGCGGACACATTCTCAGCCAGTAGCGCGGAGGAAAGCCAAGAAGCCAACACATCTGCATCCAGCAGCAGATATAAGGCCACCAATATGGCCTTTGAAGAGATGGTGGAGATGGTGGACATCCTCCAAAGGGAAGATTACGACGGGGAAAATGGCCCGTACCCTCGTCCCAACTTGCGCAAGGACAAGATTCTCACTACAATCGTCAGCACCCTGGAGCAGAAATTCGGCGTACGAAGGGGCAAGGATCAACTGCGCAAACGATGGTCCGACATCAAATCCAGGGAGCACGATCAATACAGGAGAATTCGAAAAGCCATCAAAAAAAGTAAGTCAAGCACGTGCGCTACTATGGTTATACTTGTTGATATGTCTAATCTTGCGCAGATGTAATTACCATTCGTCCGTGAAACTTGCGCAGATGTTATTACCATTCGTTCGTGAAACTTGCGCAGATGTTATTACCATTCGTACCTGAAACTTGCGCAGATGTAATTACCATTCGTCCGTGAAACTTGCGCAGATGTTATTACCATTCGTACCTGAAACTTGCGCAGATGTAATTACCATTCGTCCGTGAAACTTGCGCAGATGTTATTACCATTCGTACCTGAAACTTGCGCAGATGTAATTACCATTCGTCCGTGAAACTTGCGCAGATGTTATTACCATTCGTACCTGAAACTTGCGCAGATGTAATTACCATTCGTACCGTGAAACTTGCGCAGATGTTATTACCATTCGTCCGCAGATGTTATTACCATTCGTACGTGAAACTTGCGCAGATGTTATTACCATTCGTCCGTGAAACTTGCGCAGATGTTATTACCATTCGTCCGTGAAACTTGCGCAGATGTAATTACCATTCGTCCGTGAAACTTGCGCAGATGTTATTACCATTCGTACCTGAAACTTGCGCAGATGTAATTACCATTCGTCCGTGAAACTTGCGCAGATGTTATTACCATTCGTCCGTGAAACTTGCGCAGATGTTATTACCATTCGTACCTGAAACTTGCGCAGATGTAATTACCATTCGTCCGTGAAACTTGCGCAGATGTAATTACCATTCGTCCGTGAAACTTGCGCAGATGTTATTACCATTCGTTCGTGAAACTTGCGCAGATGTTATTACCATTCGTACCTGAAACTTGCGCATATTTGATGAAAGTTCCGTTTGTCTTCATAACGTTTATTGAGTTTACCTGGCTTTGGGTTGTTGGAGTTGTAAGGTTGTTTATTATTGTCACTATCTATACAATTACTGCTGTAGTAAGGGTTTTAGGGGTAACTTACACAGGGACTCCAGAGGCTGTTTGGGGGGGGGGGGGGATAAATATGTTAAGCAGGGTCTCATGCTCACAATTCCCAAAAAATGCTCATCATCTCTAAATACTGTAGGTGGTGACTTTTCAAAGAAGTACACTCACCTGTCCCTTGGATGGTGCAGCTACAATCTCTGATCTTGCAATCATGAAATTAATGTTTGCGGCTTCACTTCCCGGGTCACTATTGGGCATGCGCCAGTTGCGCAATGCAATAGGACTGGTCCGCGCAAGCTCGGGGACCCCTGTGTGTCCCAGCAGACAGCACGGTGGGACGGGATGTGGCGTATACTTCTGTGGGAGTCTAGGGCCGGATGTGTGTGCAAATACCTGCCTTACACAGGTATCTGCAACCCATCCCCCCTAAAACGTTCAAAATAAGACACCACAGGGGTGCAGGGATCCAATGAGCGGAAGTTCAAATTTAGGGTTGAACGGCGCTTTAAGTATTGGAGTTTCATTAGATAGACATTTCAATTCTGTCTTCAAGTAGGATCTTCTAACAAACTGCTAATAATTGGCAAGACTTTTAAACAATGTTTACTAATCCTATTTTGGCACTCAAATATCAGTGTGATTCAAAAGTGTACCTTTTTGTGTTCCATTACCATAGGGGGCAAAAGACTCAGACGTCAGTCCGAACCTACGAGGACCTCCCGGCCTCACCAGACTAATTGGGCAGTTAGCCCAAGCCCACGCGTGGATGTGGCGGAACAGGTCGTTGAAGTCGATCAAATCTGCACCCCACCAAGTGAGTGTCTCAGAACACAGATTGAGCTAATAAATTAAGGTCTGCATGTTTTTGACACTTTTTTTCTTGTGTTTTCTCTACCCAACTTTTAGGTGATGCTGATCTGTTTGTGGAACGACAAGCTGCGGAGCCATTTACCACTGACAGTGCCCACAGGCTTATTGGGCAGATCATGGCCTGGAATCTGCAGCTGGAAAACATGCAGAAGGAGATGGCCACCATGCAGCAGGGAATGAAGGACATGATTGATGTTTTGGGGAGAATCTAAAGACCCCTTTTACATTTCTTAACATCAATCATGTCCTTCATTCCCCTTTTGAAGCGCTGTTTAACTAATTTTAGAGGCCAAATTTTAAATATGCACACGGTATGTCAACATGTGCTATGTGCCATCAGGGGATCTCAATGGACGCATTTTGTGTTTGCAACCCCTAATGCTAGTAGGTGAGAGGGAAGGGGTTTCACACACAAAACACGTCCATTGATTCCCCATGATGGAACATAGCACATGTTGACATTACCCATTTTCCAGTTAAATTAGTGTGCATATTCAAAATTTGGCTTCTTCTGTTCATGGGTTACCTGTTGAACTTTGTAAGTTCTGGACTTTTACATTGTGTAAATAATTTCAAATGCTAAGCCAAAATTTTTAAAAAATTTTAAACATGTTTTTATGTTTGTTTTAAAAAATCAATCCCAAAAAAAAAAAAAAATATGTTGTGATAAAAACACCAAAAAAATGTCAAAAATATAACAAAAAAAAAAAAAAAAAAAATTAATTTTCCAAAAAAAAAAAAAAAAAAAAAAAAATAAAAAAAATACCAAAAAAAAAACCAAAAAAAAAAAAAAAAAAAAAAAAAAAAAAAAAAAAGTTTTGGATGTGCACTATAATAAAAAAAATAATGTTTGCACAAATTCAAAAATGTGTGGCTTCTTCTTTTTAAATACTACCAGTTTGACAAAAACATGTTGTGGTTCATTGACAAAGGGGCTTATTTACTAAACGCTAAACAAGTTTGCCACTATTAAGATGTGCACTAGGACAACATATAAAACAGGCCAAATTAAAAGCCAAACAATACGAAACGACCAATATTTCAAACATAAATAACTGTATTTATTCATTGTAAATGAAAAAGATGGTTTAAGGGTCTGCTGCCATTTCAATGGCCCCCCTACCATTAAAATACTGTAAATAAAGGTCCCGCACTTGCTGGGCTGATTGTGGTGCGGAACCAAGAGGGCGATTATCCAGCCCTGTCATGTTGCCTTCCACTCCGGCCTCAGGGCCAATTGGTAAGGAGTATGTTCCTGAATGTTTCCGTAAATAATTGTGCATGACACAGCATGCAAGAATAATAGTATTGAGTTTGTACTCTGCCAGATGTAGCGATGTAAGGAGCAATCTGAAACGGTTGGCCATAATACCAAAGGCATTTTCCACCACCCTTCTTGCTCTGGCCAACCGATAATTAAAAATCCTCCTCTCAGGGGTGAGGGATCGTTGGGGAAATGGCCTCATCAGATGGTCACCCAGACCGAACGCCTCGTCGGCAATGAAGACGAACGGGAGTCCCTCCACATTATCTTCATCTGGTGGCAGCTCCAGCCCACCAGTTTGGAGACGATGACCGAACTCCGTGTGGTTGAAGACTCCTCCGTCCGACATCCGGCCGTTTTTCCCCACATCCACATACAGAAATTCATAGTGTGCCGACACCACCGCCATCAACACGATACTATGGAACCCCTTATAATTCCAATAGTATGACCCCGAATGGGGTGGGGGCACAATTCGCACGTGTTTGCCGTCAATCGCCCCTCCGCAGTTGGGAAAGTCCCAACGGGCAGCAAACTGGGAAGCCACAGTCTGCCATTCCTGTGGCGTGGAGGGACACTGTGAAGTCAAACAGAAAGATACAATTGAAATTATAAACCAGCCAAAACACCAAACTAAATGCAACAAATTAAAAAACAATTTGGAAGAACATATGTATTTATTTTGTAAATCCTTGAAATAAAGCCAAAAGATTAAGGATAAAAGGGACAAATCTCTGATTGATGACCCCTCTGATGGACCAGAGAAGATAATAATGGGGATGTGGGTGGGGAGTAAATAATGGTAAGGTCACACAATACACATGCAATTAATTAAAGGTGTGTGTGGGGGGGTGGGGATAATTACAAGCTGACCAAAAACACATGATATTAATTATCAGGGGGTGTGGGGGGGGTGGGGATAATAACAAGCTGACCAAAAACACATGATATTAATTATCAGGGGGTGTGGGGGGGGTGGGGATAATTACAAGCTGACCAAAAACACATGATATTAATTATCAGGGGGGTGTGGGGGGGGTGGGGATAATTACAAGCTGACCAAAAACACATGATATTAATTATCAGGGGGTGTGGGGGGGGTGGGGATAATTACAAGCTGACCAAAAACACATGATATTAATTATCAGGGGGTGTGGGGGGGGTGGGGATAATTACAAGCTGACAAAAACACATGATATTAATTATCAGGGGGGGTGTGGGGGGGTGGGGATAATTACAAGCTGACCAAAAACACATGATATTAATTATCAGGGGGGTGGGGGGGGTGGGGATAATTACAAGCTGACCAAAAACACATGATATTAATTATCAGGGGGGGTGGGGGGGGGGGGTGGGGATAATTACAAGCTGACCAAAAACACATGATATTAATTATCAGGGGGTGTGGGGGGGGTGGGGATAATTACAAGCTGACCAAAAACACATGATATTAATTATCAGGGGGGTGTGGGGGGGGTGGGGATAATTACAAGCTGACCAAAAACACATGATATTAATTATCAGGGGGTGTGGGGGGGGGTGGGGATAATTACAAGCTGACCAAAAACACATGATATTAATTATCAGGGTGTGGGGGGGGGGTGGGGATAATTACAAGCTGACCAAAAACACATGATATTAATTATCAGGGGGGTGTGGGGGGGGTGGGGATAATTACAAGCTGACCAAAAACACATGCAATCAATTTAAAAATGAGGGTCAAGGGGGGTGAAAGGGGGGGTGAGTAAAGCTGTACAATGGAGCTGGTAATATACATTTTTAACCAAAGAAAGTGACTAGGCTAGGGGTGTTTAGGGGGCCAAGCTTCCATGCTGGGGAGGTTGGTGCAAGCAAATATGCATGTGACCCACTAAATAATACATTCTTAAAACTATTTCGATAAGTCAAACATAAAATACTAGACAAAAAAAAAAAATCCAAAAAAAAAAGGAATAGGCGACATTCATAGAATAGTCCTATCATGGTAATTAGCTAATGATGACATTGATGCACTACATTAACAAACATACAAGACATAGGTAATTTTAAAAGAGAAGACTTACCTTAATGTATTCCTCCTGCAGGACGTGGATAATGGCAGAACAGGTCTCTGGAATAATGAGCCCCAGAGCCTGGGGGGGGAGATGCCTGTCGTGAACTTGAGGTCCTGCAAGCTTCTCCCCGTCGCCAAGTAACGCAACGTGGCGACTAGCCTCTGCTCCGCACTGATGGCTTGCCGCATGCAGGTATTCTGCCTGCTAATATAAGGGGACAGCGAAGCCAACAGACGGTGAAAAATGGGGTCCGTCATCCGGAGATAATTCCTGAAATCATCAGGATTATTCTCACGGATCTCACGGAGCAAAGGCATATGCGAGAATTGGTCACGCTGGCGCAACCAATTCTTGGTCCATGAACTCCTCCTCACCCTGTTCATGGACCGGGCTCGTGCCAAGGTGCTAACCGCAACACCGAGCCCCTGCACAGCACGAACTCGTTCCCGAGTACGTCCACACTCCATGGCTTCAAAACGGTCGGCTGATCAAACAAACAACTTAACAGAACGCACTGAAGAACAGCAAGGCCTATGAAGAACGACCTGAAAAACAGGAACGAGCGGACCAGAACGGCCTGAGAACAGGTAGGAACTGATCCACACGCACTGAAAGCCAGATACAAACCTCACAAGCACAAACTGAACGGCAGAAGCGAACGAATTAAGCAGAAGTCTGAGAAGCGCGAATCGTCTCTAACCAAACGTCAACTAACACGCGATATACACGAGATTAGCTGACGGGGCCCAAAGGGTGTCGTTTGGGATCTCGAGCTTCCTTTTTCTAGTCCCGTCGTACGTGCGTACGTCATCGCGTGAACCGCCGGACTTTTTGCGTGATCGTGTGTGGTCAAGTCCGTTCGCTTTTTAGTCCGGCGTACCTAGCGGGAAAGTCCAGCGGATTGTTCGCTGGACTTAGGTCCGCCGGCAAAAGTCCGTACGTGTGTACGCGGCATCAATTGTAAAAACGAAATTGAGACTTTTTTTATACCAATGGTATGTCCGTCTTGTGGCAAGGTATGGTTCGAGCATTTGGTCATTGAAGTCGACTGTCCCCATGAACAAATTATATTCATAGATGCATTTTGGTTTTTGTATGGGGCCATTCCTTCTGGGGATTTCCACGTAGGTGTTATTGTGGATTGAAGACTACATGTAGACATCCCTTCTGTCCCTCCACTTCACTGCCAAAATCTCCTTGTTTCGCAGACTTGCCGTTTCTCCTTTTCTCAACTTCTTATTGACAAGACTGAGGAAAACCCTTCCGGTTCTTTTTTACGGTGCCACATGTGTCTTCGTCTGGTGAAGTTTATAGAACAGGGGCAGAGATGTGTAGAAGTTGTCTACGTATAAATGGTATCCTTTCTCCAGTAGGGGGTATATGAGGTCCCAAACAATTTTCCCACTTGATCCCAAGTAGTCTGGACAATTACAGGGTTGCAGCTGGGTGTCCTTCCCTTCGTACCCTTTGAAGGCATACATGTACCCTGTAACTCGGTCACATAATTTGTATACCTTCATCCCATAGTGGGCCCTTTTGCTGGGAATAAATTGTTTGATTTTAAGCCTGCCACTAAATTTAACAAGAAACTCATCCACACATATGTGTTGGTCCGGGGTAAACAGCTGGGGGAATACTTCAGAAAAATAATTTAGAAGAAGTGGCTGAATTTTGAAAAGCCTGTCATAATTTGGGTCATTTCAGGGAGGGCACTGGGTATTATCATTGAAATGAAGGAACCTCATTATCATTTGGTATCTGGTTCTGGGCATTACCTTGGAGAAGATTGGCATGTGGTGTTTTTTTTGGCGAGTCCCATACAAAATGTGAGGCCTAAAAAAACCTTCAACTCCACCGTTAGGTCTCTCCACTCATAGGGACGGGCATAATAGGAAGTTGGATTATTTAAAATAAATTGCTGTGCATAAAGGTTGCACTGGGCCACAATTGTTGATAGCATGTCCTCTGTAAAAATTAAATCAAAAAAATTGATTGGGGAAAAATTCACTGCCCAGCCAGGAGTCCAGGTGGACACGGAGAAAGGGGGAATGTTGGCCTCTCCTGAATTAGGAGGAAGCCACGAGGGGTTCTGAAGGGCATAGGGAAGACTGGCATGGGTCCTTGGCTTTTCTTGCTGAGGTACTGTGGTGCTGGTGGATGCCCCAGCGGTGCTGGTCCATGCTGGTGCTGGTCCGCAAAGGTCTATTCGCCTTTGCATGAGGTTGTTGAGAAAGATAGTGGCTTCATTCAAAGCTGGTCCCTATGCTCAGTTTCATTCGAGACTGCTGCAAAACAGTATCCTATCTGCTTGGAACAAGATGGTTCAAGCTCTAAATTTTCCAATGCCTCTGTCTCCAAAGGTGTGCCAGAGCCTCAGTTGGTGGTGGATAACCAAAAATCTGCAGAAAGGGAAATCCTTCATACCAGTTACCTGAAAGGTGGTAACAACAGATACCAGCCTTTTGGGTTGGGGGGGGGAGCAGTCCTGGAAGAGGCGACTGTCCAAGGGAAATGGTCCAGAACCAAAATGACCTTGCCTATTAACTAGGGTTGTCCCGATACCGATACTAGTATCGGTATCGGGACCGATACCGAGCATTTGTGCGAGTACTTGTACTCGCACAAATGCGCCCGATGCTTAGCCCCGATACCTTGTCAGCGGCAGCGGGCGGCGGTGCGGAGGGCGGAGTCAGCGGGCGGCGGTGCGGAGGGCGGAGTCAGCGGGCGGAGCGGAGAGCAGATCAGTACACTACGGAGAGCCGAGCGGAGAGTGAGTACTCCGTGTCTCCGTGTTTCTGTGCAACTAGATAGGCGACCGGAGCCGTCACATTCAGTAATGCAAGTGACGCTCCATGTTGCCGTTAAACCACGTGGCGTGTATTATCCCGACGCCCATCTTGGTACACCCTGCACTCACTCGGCCTCAATAAAGCAGCAGCGGACATCTTGTTACACCCAGCCCTAACTATATGGGCTGGGTGTAACAAGATGTCCGCTGCTGCTTTATTGAGGCTGAGTGCTAGGTGTACCAAGATGGGCTTTTTCAGAGCAAAACTAAATCCTAAATCCACTGCCAGCCAGCCATAAATAAGTGCCCATGCAGCCAGCCATCAATGTGTGCCCCCCATCAATGTGTGCCCCCCATCAATGCGTGCCCCCCATCAGTGCGTGCCCCCCCATCACATGACATTAAAAAAAAGTATCGGTAATCGGTATCGGCGAGTACTTGAAAAAAAGTATCGGTACTTGTACTCGGTCTTAAAAAAGTGGCATCGGGACAACCCTACTATTAACAGTCTAGAGATTCGGGCAGTTAGCTTGGCCCTGAGGGCCTGGACATTCAGGTTGCGGAAATGTCCTGTCGGAATCCAATCCATAGCAGTGGCCTATATCAATCACCAAGGGGGCACCAGAAGTCATGCAGCCCAAGGAGAGGTGAACCATATCCTAGCCTGGGCAGAAAAGCATGTGCCGTGCATATCTGCAATTTTCATTCCAGGGATAGAGAATTTGTTTTCACTAATTTATGCATTCCCTTCCTATTCCACTGCTACCACGACTTATTCGCAGGATCAATCAGGAAAAAAAGTTGGTAATTCTTATGGCCCAGAAGATCTTGGTATGCAGAGATCGCAAGGAGGGCAGTAGGGGACCCATGGACCCTACCACCATGTCCAGACCTCCTCTCACAGGGAACAGTATTCCATCCTTCCTTACAAATGCTAAATTTAACGGTTTGGCTATTGAAACCCACATTCTGAAGTATCGTGGGCTTTCAGGGTCAGTGATATCTACCTTGATTGATGCAAGGAAGTCGGCTTCCAGAGTCATTATAGAGTCTGGAAGGCTTATGTTTCCTGGTGTGAATCCAGGGGTTGGCATCCTAGAAAATATGTCATAGTTAGAATCCTTGCCTTTTCTGCAAGTAGGGTTAGAGATGAAGCTGGCCTTGAGTACCATCAAAGGCCAGGTCTCGGCCTTATCGATATTGTTCCAACGACCACTTGCTTCGCTTTCCCTGGTCTGTAGTTTTATACAAGGGGTAACGTGGCTTAATCCGCCGGTTAAGTCACCCTTGAAACCTTGGGACTTGACTTTAGTTCTGTCAGTATTACAAAAACAGCCCTTTGAGCCGATGCGACATACTCCCTTGATCCTTTTGACAAGGAAGTAAATTTTTCTGCTTGCCATTTCTTCTGCAAGAAGGGTATCAGGAGTTGGCTCCTCTTTCTTGTAAAGAGATGTATTTAAAACAACAGTAACATTAAAACAACAGTAACAAGGAAAAATTGTTAAGTGCTGAGATTTTTTCATTCTTATTGTTCTACTTCGGGTGGTGATGTGTGGTGTGGTAAACCCGTGTCTCAAACGCCTATTTAATCGCGCCCTAACACAAGTGTCTTTTATTTAAGACTGTCACTTTAAAAATAAGTCTACTTCTCTTGGTTTGTCAGCCAAATGTCTCTAACTGCTTGCCGGCAGTATAACAAACATATACGGTGGCAAAGGTGCTCTCCTGTGCCAGATCACGTACTAGGTACATGATCTGGCACTTCCATGTAGGGGGAATGTGCCGCTGCTGACAACCCGGCTGTGCTGTGATTAAACACGGCAGATGTAGATCAGTGGGTACCCGGTAATGGATTACTGCCGGCACCCGCTGATTGTTGGGAATTCACACGAGATAGAGTCCTGCCTATGTAAACAAAGCAGAGCCCTGTCCTGTCAGTGGGGGAAGTAATGGATTTTCTTTACCTGCAAAGCAGGGAATCAAATACATCACCTTCCTAGTAAAAGCACCACACATAGTACACCAAAACACTGGCTAGGCACACATTTAACCCTTTGCTCACCCTAGTGTTTAACCCCTTCAGTGTCATTAGTAAAGTGATAGTGCATATTTTTTAGCACTGATTACTGTATTAGCGTCACTGGTTCCCAAAATGTGTCAAAAGTGTCAGTGTCCGAATGCACTCCGCAAGATCACAGTCCCGCTAAAAGTCACTGATTGCTGCAATTACTAGTAAAAAAATAAATAATTATATAAAAAATTTTATTTTTATATATATATATATATATATAATATATAATATACACACACACACACACACACACACACACACAATATTTTGTAGAGGCTATAACTTTTGTGCAAACCAATCAATATACACTTATTGGGATTTTTTACCAAACATATGTAGCAGAATACATATTAGACTAAATTTACGAAGAATGTGATTTACATTTTTTTTTTATTGGATAGGTTTTGAAGCAGAATTTTTTTTTAAATTGTCGGTATTTTTTTTGTTTACAGCGCAAAAAATAAAATGCAGAGGGAGGTAATCAAATGGCAAGAAAAGAAAGCTCTATCTGTGGAAAAAAAAAAAGGACATACATTTTGTTTGTGTACAACGTCGCAAGACCATGCTATCGTCAGTTAAAATAATGCAGTGCCGTATCGCAACAAAAAAATGGCCTGGTCATGGGGGGGGGGGTAAATATTCTGGAGGTCAAATGGTTAACATCAATGATATACTTGAAGTACAAAATTTTGCCTTCTGTAATACAGTGGAGTGTTGCTATAACATCCATAATACAGAACAATACACGTCACTTATACAAAGTAGTGTACAGAAACCCAGCACTAAACTCCACAAACAAGCCAACTTCAAATGACACTTACAAGGAAATTCGCTTGTTTAAATGGCAAAGGTTTGCCAGTTGTCTCCGTTTGTGGTGCCGCTCCTTCAGCTGCTACAGCTTTGCTGTCCCCCATTCCGGTACAACAGCATTCATTCACCGGCCACAACAACACAAGCAAGGCTCTTCCTGGACGCCAATGAGCCTGCCTATTCACAGCCGCCAATCACAGCTTACCTCTCAGCGCGGCTCTCGTGCGTGTTACAAAGGCCATCGGCGATTGGCTTATTGCGGCTTTGCATGGTTAGGAAGAGGCAGGCATTGCCTCAGCGAGGAAAGTGAATTACTAGAGTGGCCGTGCCTGGGAAGACAAGCTAGAGCTTCTCAAATTCTCCCTTTGCTTTTTTTTCTCCTCAGCAAACTTTCCCACCTTTGTAGGATAAATTAAAAAAAAAAAAAAAAAAAAGGTTAAACAACAATCTGCTAGTGATACCAGAATTGCCATAATGTAACCCTTTCTCTTCTGGGGCTTTTTGTGTACTTTTTACACATGTTAAAATCGAATTTTTATTTTTTGTAGCAATTACCTTATGGACCAGGCCTATTTTTCAAACTTGTCGTTTACAAGTTGAAATATTTTTTTTTTGCTAGAAAATTACTTAGAACCTCCATACTTAATAATATTTTATATATATATATATATATATATATATATATATATATATATATATATATATATATATATATATATATATATAATATTATTATTAGCGATTTATAATAATATATACATATATACAGCACCAACAGTTTACACAGCGCTTTACAATGTAGAGGGGGGGGGGGGGGGGCAGCACAATTACAGTACAATACAGAAGGGATAGGAGGGCCCTGCTCATAGAGCTTACATTCTAAAGGGAAGGGGTGGTGGTACAAAAGGTAATAGATGCAGGGAATGATTTTATGGGGTTGGGATAGGCTTCCCTTTGTAATATATATATATATATATATATATATATATATATATATATATATATATATATATATATATATATATATATATATATATATATATATATATATATATATATATATATATATGCTGTTGCAATACTTTATGTCAAAAAAAAAATACCCTTTTTTGAATTAAAAAATAAGAAAACAGTAAAGTTAGCCAAATTTTTTTTATATTGAAAAAAATAAGGTTACGCAGAGTAAATGGTGATGTCACTCTTCAAAATTGCACCCATTTGTGGAATGGAGACAAACTTTGACCCTTAAAAATCTCAATAGGCAACATTTAAAAATTTCTACAGGTTACCAATTTAGAGTTACAGAGTAGCTCTTTTGCTATAATTATTGCTCTCGCTCTAACGATCATGGCGATACCTCACATGTGTGGTTTGAACACCGTTTACATATGCATATGCGACTTACGGATGCGTTCGCTTCTGCGCGCGAGCACAGAGGGACGGGGCACTTAATTTTTTATTTATTTAACTTTTTTTTTTTTACACTGTCCCTTTAAAAAAAAAATGTTTGGATAACTTTTATTCCTATTACAAGGAATGTAAATATTCCTTGTAATAGAAAAAAAAAGCATGACAGGACCTCTTTAATGTGAGATCTGGGGTCAAAAAGACTTATATTTACACTTAAATGCAATAAAAAATTAAATAAAAATAAATGTTTTTTTTTCAATTAAAAAAAATCCATTTAAGGGTGTTAGGAGTGTAAGTGACGTTTGAGGTCGCTTCCGTCATCCAACGTCATTGAGTTGAGTGGGGGCCATCTTTCCCTCACTCGACACAGTGCCTCAGAGGGGAAAGCATCAGATCGTCTCTGATGCTACTGATGGCTCTGGTAATCGGTCGAGGCGACCGGAACGCAGTGTGGGCACCTCTCCCACCGCCGATAACAGTGATCTCGCAGCGAATCCACCGCGGAAAGCACTGCTCCGTGGTGGCACTCGAGAAGAGGCGGAGCCAGGAGCGCCGTGGAGGGACCCATGAAGAGGAGGATCAGGGCCACTCTGCAAACAGAGGAGGTAAGTATGACGTGTTTGTTATTTAAAAAAAAAACAAAAAAAAAAAAAACTAACCGTTGCAACCTCTTTAATTTTTTTTTTTAACAAGAATTTTATTTATTTTGAACAAAACAAACAAAGAAAACAATCTATACAGTGGTACATCTTCATTAGCATATAGAAAGATGGATACATTACAATGGGTGGCTCTTTTTCATGTTTCACAGTAACTTCAACTTACATCAGGGTCATGCTACTCGTGCATATCTAGTTTACCATTGGCCGTCAGGGGTCGGCTCTATGAGGCCTATACCGTAAATAGCATGAGTGGGATATGGTGTTATTTATATATAATAATATTTATACTGTAGGATAGATTAGAGGGGGAGTAGAGACTCCCTCCCTGGCTGTGTTGTTGACGTAGTTGATTACATTACAGTTGTACAGGAGATACACTCGTTAGTCTAGACTTAGATTCCTTTTTTCCACCCAGGCCCCCCATATTTTTTAAAATTTTTGGGGACAGTTACGTCCCGCATACGTGAGTTTATACATAGGGAGGGCCGCATCAACCAAGGATCTCCATTGTTGAACCGTAGGTGGAGAGGGGTCCTTCCATTTCAGAAGTATCGCTTTCCTGGCATAGAATGCCAAATAAAATACAAACAATTTCCGCGATTGCTTTGCTGCAAGAGTGTCAACTATACCCAAAAGTAGGGGGATTGGATCCTTTGGAACATGTAGCTTGCCAATTCTATTGATGTCTCTCAGGACCTCTTCCCAGAAAGACTGAATAAAACGGCAGGACCACGTCACATGTAGAAAGGTGCCTATCTCAGTGGTGCACTTGGGACATAGTGAGCTATGGGATGGGTATATCTTGGCCAGTCTTTCCGGGGTGTAGTATACCCGGTGAATGAATTTGAGTTGGATGAACCTGTCCCTAGCCGAGACCACGAGAGGAAGGCATTGCTGAATCCCCTCCTCCCAGTCGTCATCCGCCAGGGACGGCACATCCGCCTGCCATTTGTTAAAGTGGAAGTAAAGTCAAAAAATGAACTTTTACCTACAGGTAAGCCTATAATAAGGCTTACCTGTAGGTAAAAAAAATATCTACTAAACCTGTACGGTTTAGGAGATATTCCCCGTGCAATGCGCCGCTGACTGCAGCGGCGCATGCGCACGGGGGATTCTCGGCTGAAGGGCCGGCAGAATCCGAACCCTGCGGGAAGAAGTCTCCCCTGCGCATGCGCGGGAGTGACGACATCGCGGCTCCAGCCACTCACAGCGCTGGAGCCGCGATACCCGGAAGACACGCCGAGGCAACATGTCAGCGACCTCGGCGTGGACCAGGTGAGTTACCGACGCTTCGTTCAAAGGTAAGTATTTCATAATGAGCTAGTATGCGGTGTATACTAGCTCATTATGCCTTTTCCTTTACAGGCTTTACTACCGCTTTAAACAGTTGGGTAACCTTGGAGGTGTCTAGCCCAGCCAATTCGTGGTAGAGTGTGGATAGTGTTTTCCTGTCCTCCCCTCTTAGCAGTACCTTTTCAATCCTATTTTCCTCAATGACAGTTGGTTGTTGGAATTGTGACCGGTAGGCATGGCGGAGTTGCAGGTACCGAAAAAACATGTGGTTGGGCATGTCTTTGTTTCTCTTTAGGGCGTCAAATGTGCAAATCCCCGTCTGTGTGGTAATGTCTGCCAGTGTCGTGATGTCAAACCTGGTCCATAGCTGTGGGTCCGGGATGGATCTGAAGTGTGGGAGTCTGGGATTGTCCCATAGGGGGGTGTGTGGGGACCAGCTATTTTGTTGCCCAACCTTTGTTCTGACCGTTTCCCATATCCGAAGTGTGGTGCGCATTGGTTTGGTGAATGGTGATAGAGGGGTTAGCCCTAGGTCCCCGGTGAATCAGTTGCCTGAGTTCCAATTGGGAGCCTAGCCTAGCTGCCTCCGCCGCAGCCGCAGGGTTCGCAATCTCTTTGGCCAGCCACCACTTAACCGTCACTAGCACCGCCGCCCAATAGTATTTTATAAAACAGGGCATAGCCAGCCCTCCCAGGGATAGAGGTAATTGCAGCGTGGTCTTAGCTATCCTCGGGGTGCCACCATTCCAAATGAATGAGGTAAGTAGACTATCTAGTTTGCTAAAGAATGAGTGGGGGATTGGGATAGGGGTCTGTCTAAAAAGGTAGACAAAAACTTAGGGAGTACCGCCATCTTTATCAGGTTGACCCTTCCGACTGGCGTGAGGGGTAGGGACTTCCATCCTGCACACCTGTGGGTCAGTTGGGTCATTACCGGGGTAAGGTTGAGGGGGGTAAATTGGTTGATGTCTTTGTGAATAGTCACCCCCAGATATTTAAACCGGGAGACCCCCTGGAGGGGAGTGTCCATGGGTAGGCTATCTACAGCTGGGTGCAGAGCGAACAAGACTGACTTACCCCAATTAACTCGTATGCCTGAATAGGAGCCAAATACTTCAATGAGACGGAGAGCTTCCCCCAGTGAGTGTGTGGTGTCTCTAAGATATAGAAGAGTGTCATCAGCATATAATGAGACTTTTTCTATTGTCGAGCCGATGGAGATACCCCTTACGTCGGATGAGGACCTTAGTAGCATTGCCATGGGCTCGATTGCTAGGGCAAAGAGGGCTGGGGACAGCGGGCACCCCTGCCTGGTACCCCTGTGTAAATTAAACGTGGGTGACAGGACCAGTCCAGTGCGCACCCGTGCCCTAGGTGCCTCGTATAGAGTCTG
Organism: Lithobates sylvaticus; assembly: GCA_028564925.1. Classification (NCBI taxonomy): domain Eukaryota; kingdom Metazoa; phylum Chordata; class Amphibia; order Anura; family Ranidae; genus Lithobates; species Lithobates sylvaticus. Next base: position 285,866,341 of record CM053030.1, read on the forward strand.
CACCCAAGAGATAAACCTAGGGCCGAAACCGAACCGACGCAGGACCCCCCACAGATAAGTCCATTCCACGGAATCAAATGCTTTTTCTGCGTCCAGGGAGGCCACTGCGTCGGCTCGGTCCAGGCAGTCCCCTGACCCCAGCACAGTGTACAGCCGCCGGAGGTTGATGTCGGTCCCTTTGCCCGGCATAAACCCTGTTTGGTCTTCGTGTACTACTGATTGTATGACCGTATTTAAGCGTTTAGCCAAAATTTTGGTGAGGACCTTGGCGTCCGCATTAAGTAGGGAGATAGGCCTATAAGAGGCGCACAGTTCGGGATCTTTGCCTGGCTTGGGTATGACTACAATTACTGCGTCAGCCATAGAGGGGGGTAGCTTCCGCTCTTTAAGGGATTTTAGCAAAACTTTGTGCATTTTAGGCGACAGCTGGTCACTATACTGTTTGTAAAACTCCAGGGGGATACCGTCCACCCCCGGAGTCTTCCCCACTTGCATCTCTCCTATAGCCTGTTGAACTTCTTCCAAAGTCACCATGCTGTCAAGTTGTTCCCGGGCGCTGTCAGTAAGGACGGGAAAGTCAAGACTATCTAGGAAGGAGTCCAGCTCCTCGGGTAGGTAGTCAGCTCTTGAGGAGTATAGTTCGCGGTAGTAAGTCACAAATCGGGTGTTAATGGCCGTAGGATCCGTAGTCACTGTCCCGTCAGTCTCCCTTATCCGTGCAATAGATGTAACTGGTTGTTGCTCCTTGGCCAACCAGGCCAGAAGCCTCCCGTTTTTTTCCCCCTGCTCGAAGATACGTTGGGTCTGTGCTAACTGACTCTTTTTCGCCTTGTTAACTCTGAGGAGCATTACCTCTCTATAGGCAGATTGCATATCCACATAAGTAACTGGATTGCGGGTGTTAACATATCTATTCTCCAGATCGCGGGCCCTAGATTCGGCTTCGTCTATAGCGGTAGCAGCGTTCCTACGTGCTTGAGAGATAGACGTCTGGTAACATCCTCTAGTGAATGCCTTAAAGGCGTCCCAAGTAGTATTTAGGGGGGCCGTACCCGCGTTCGTGCGCCAGAACTCTGCCGTGTGTTGTGGGATTTCCGTCTCAATGTGTGGGTCAGCTATCCAGTATCTCGACAACCTCCACAGTCTGTCTGAGGGGGGAGTTTGGGTTTTAAAACTGCACATAACAGGCGCATGATCCGATATACCCCTGGGTAATATTTCTATAGTCTGCACCCTAGACAGTAGGCCTCCGCTGACATAGATTAGGTCTATATGCGACATAGCTCTGTAGGATGTGGAGTGGCAAGTATACACTTTGTCGTTCGGATATCTCCACCTCCACACATCGGTCAGCCCATATAAGACTGCCCACTGCGCTAGAGGGGAGTCTGTACCTGTCCCCTGGGAAAGTCTATCTTTAGATGGGTCTGGGACCATATTAAAATCCCCCGCTATGATAACATTGTCCGTGGAGTATGCCGACAGAAGGGGAGTTAGATGTCTCAGGATGGCCACTGTGGCCGGTGGTGGAATATATATACCCAGAATCACCATATCAACAGTGTCAATAATCGCATGTAGCAGCACATAACAGCCCTCCGGGTCTATTTTTACCTCTAATAATTCATATGTGAGAGATTTGTGTATCAACACGCTCACCCCCCTGGCGTAGCAAGAGTGCATTGCATGATAGGAATACCCAACCCATGGCTTCTTTAAACCCAGCGCCTTGCCACCTACCAGGTGGGTCTCCTGCAGTATGCAGACTTGAGGCGAGTGCTTTTTTTTTTTTATATAGGCATGTACTAAAGAGCGTTTGATCTTGTCGTTGAGTCCCCGGACGTTCCAGGACATTATCTTAACCTGTGTCATACCATGTAGTTAGTCACAGGGACGTCAGGGGAGCCAAGCACCTAAGAAGAAACACCAGACCCGGGGGTGAGGTCCAGTAGTTCTGGACCATGTTTAGTTTCATTCTGCAAGAAAAAGTCACATAAACACATTCAGGATTAACAGATTGAACCATCCATAGATACCACTGTATACAACCCTCGAAAGTGAGGGGATAAAAAAAAAATAAACCAAAAAAAAAGAAAAGTGTACAGCATAAAAACGTTTGCTGCAGGAACCCTCCTTCCCTCCCACCCCCCACCCTGCACAGCCAGTGGGTAACTCGGAGTGCCCATTCCCATAACCAATTACTTCACGCTAGGATTATCTCCTTTGGGGGCCTGGAGAAAATACTAGCAGTCTAGGGACGCTGCTGCTGTGTAGTACAGTCACTTCCCGCCCAGTGCAGCCGCTCCCCACCAGAGCATTATGTTACAGGGTGAGAGAGACCAGCCGGTTAATAGATTTAACTCAAGTAGACTCAAAGTTCTCTTGGTATGACCAAGGGTACAAACTTAAGGAAAGGGTAACAAGTCGGTTTCAAACAATAGTAATACTGGTTGTGGACCAACATCAACACATGTCTCCTCCATTCATCTTAGGTAGAGGGGGCACAGAAGGTGCCTGTCCCCTCAGGGATTCAGCCAGAATGTGCGAGTGCAGGTGACCTCCTCCCCCTGTGCGGATAGTTAAGTTCTCCGTGGCCCCAAGAGAGGCCATAGTCAAATGTACCGTAGCAAGAGGGGGGGGGGGGTCTACCCTCCTCAGTCCACAAGGGTATACTGGGATGCTCCTACTCCCTGGTCCAGTCAGAAAGTCTCCCGTTAATCTGCTTCGGTTCTAATCGATATTCCTGTGTGGCTGCAAACGGGATATATCTCACCCCCTGCCCCCCATCACAAATCAAGGTGGTAAGGATGCGGGTGCAGACCCGAGTTTCAGGGCCCAGTCTTCCCCCCATGAGGCGGCAACAGGACGACAACTTTAAAAAGGCAGGTGGGGGGGGGGATCAGCAGCTTGGAGCACACGGGGGACCAGGGGGGGCATGAAGAGGGTGGCCAAAGCAGGGCTATGGAGGGGTGAACGAGACATGTGGAGGGTCAAATAACATTGATGTAAGGAGAGACACCAGTGTGTCACGGTACTTTACCGATCCCTGGGTAGAGTGTCGAGCCAGTGGGAGGCATCATCCGGCGAGGTGAAGTAGCGGGTAGTTTCTCCGTCCACCACCCGGAGTCTGGCGGGAAATAACATACTGTATTTTAACCCTTTGTTGCGGAGCTGTGCCTTGACGCCGTCAAAGGTCCTCCGGAGCCTCTGGGTATCCAGGTAGTAGTCGGGGAACATCATGATTTTGGTGTTCTCAAAACGCAATTCTGCCACTTTCCTTGCTTCTCTGAGTACCAGATCCCTGTCTCTGAAATTTAGCAGACGGAAAATAAAAGTACGGGGGGGGGGGCTCCAGGCTGTCCACGTACTGGCGGCATTCTGTGCGCTTGTTCTATCGCGAAGTGTGGGGAAAAAGCGGCCCCAGGGAGAAGGTTCCTGAGCAGTTGTTCGGCAAATACCACCGCGTCTTGTCCCTCAGCCCCTTCGGGTAATCCGACCATCCTGAGATTGTTTCTCCTACTCCTGTTTTCGCTGTCTTCTGCACGCGATTCCAGGGCTTTCACACGGACCTGCAGTGTATGAAGTGTGGCCCGGTGGTCCCTCATGCAGTCCTCCGAGTCTCCCACTCTCCGCTCCGCTTCACTGAGCCTGTCACAGATTTTATCCATGTCCCTCCTTAGTAGCCCAAAGTCCGTCTGCAGCACATCTATTTTTTCCGTTAGGGCTGTTTTGCAGCCCGATATGGCTTGCATTAGGGCCTGGAAGCGATCCTCTTCCATCACCGCTGGGTCTGTTGGCGGGGTTTGAGTCGCCATGTGTGCGCCGGTGTTGCGGCCTTGCTTCTGCGGCGCCGGGGAGGCCTTGGAGTTAGCCGTGCTCTTTCGTCCCGGCCCAGATTTCCCTTTTTTCATACCCGGCCGTCACCCAGGGTCTGTGACTGACCTGTGTGTATGCTTCTTGTCGTTTTTTTTTTGTCTTTTATCCGGATTAAGGTCTCAGGCGGGAGCGGAGCTCTTAATGCACGCGTCTGTTCAGGCCGCCAGCTTGACCACGCCCCCAACCTCTTTAATTTTAGTGTGAAAGAACACAATATAATACCCAATTGTTTGGTGGAATATAAAAAATGGGTTTGCATTGAGTAAAGGAACCAGAGTACCTGGTAATGGGGAAAGAGGAGGAACAGAGTCCAAGGTGATGTAGGGAGACCAGGATGTGAGATCATGGAAGCCTAGCCAACCTAGGGAGGCCATATATGTAGGCGCTAGGGATGGGCCTGGTGTTCGATTCAAACCCATGTTCGAATCGAACATCGGCCGTTCGTCCGCTCGTTGAGTTCAGAACTCTGAGGGCCGTTCGCATCAAATTCGTGTGATGTGAACGGTCCACAATGCACTGCGCCAGTCGCAGTGCATTGCTGGCTGATGATTGGCCAAGCATGCACTGTGACCCCGCATGCTTGGCCAATCATAGAGCCAGCAGCGAGGAGAGCAATAATTGGCCACAGGCAGGATGACTGTGGCCAATTATAGCTCAGGGGGTTTCGCACACACCCCACACTATATAAGGCCGCCGCACCGGCGGCCTTGTGTAGTGTGTTCCGGCGTTGAGGGAAAGAGGATTGATAGGCAGGGACAGTCTAAACTATTTTTCTATCATTTCTGTGTGGGGAAAGTGTAGGGAAAGAGGAATAATAGGCAGGGATAGTGTGTTCTTCGCAGGCATTTGCATGTGGGGAAAGTGCTGTTCTCTACCAATACAGCCATCTGCAGGAGTTAGTGTGTGTGCTGTGTGAGTCTAGCACAGCACAGTATACAACCTGCACCTGTATCTGCCCTTCTGCCCTGGTGTCATGTAATCCAGCCATCTGCAGGAGTTAGTAATTGTGTTGTGTGAGTGCAGCACAGTATACAACCTGAACCTGTATCTGCCCTTCTGCCCTGGTGTCATCTAATCCAGCCATCTGCAGGAGTTAGTAATTGTGTTGTGTGAGTGCAGCACAGTATACAACCTGAACCTGTATCTGCCCTTCTGCCCTGGTGTCATCTAATCCAGCCATCTGCAGGAGTTAGTAATTGTGTTGTGTGAGTGCAGCACAGTATACAACCTGAACCTGTATCTGCCCTTCTGCCCTGTTGTCATCTAATTCAGCCATTTGCAGGAGTTAGTAATTGTGTTATTATGTATCATTAAAATGACTGCTCCAGAAAAAACGTCCGTTTTTAAAACTTCTTTTTGCATTTATACATGTCCCCTGGGGCAGGACCCGGGTCCCCAAACCTTTTTTATGACAATAACATGCATATTGGCCGTTATAATTAGCACTTTAGCTTTCGAACGTTCGCGTCCATTGTAACTAATAGGGTTCTAACGTTCGTGCGAACTTTCGGTCCACCCGGGGGTGTTCGGCTCATCCCTAGTAGGCGCCAACACCAGACAACCCCCCAACACCACGTGCGCGTACACAATGGAGTGCGCATGCACTAATATATGAATCAGCCATGGAAACACGTAGTTAGCTCTAAGTTGATATACTTTTTTTCTTTTTTTGTTTTACAAACGATAATAAATGTAATCTTCAATAACAAATATCTCTGGGAAATATAACCTCTGAACTTAATAAGGTAATTCTACAATATGAAGGTCAATATCGCTCAAATGCTTTAAATTAAAATGATAAGTGAACATATAGATTTATAACAATTGGCGGTGGTGCTAGATTAACTATTATAGGAATGGGTAGATGAGATTTTAGTTAGGTTGTGTACCAATAAGACCACTTTTCCTCATAGATGTGGATTGTGTTGTGTAGTGTGTGATAGATCCACTCTGAGATTCTGAGCATTTCCATTCTGGCTAGTACTTGAGGCCATGGTAGGTTATTGGATCTCCAATTATATGCGATCATCCATTGGATGGAGCTACACAGTGAATGGAAGAGTTTCACTCATGCAAGGTATTGGAATGTTAGGTATGTTAGCATATAGTAGACATATCTGGGGGGTGGGAGTAATCTTTTGTTTAGAAGAGTTTTCAACCCTTTTGACGGCTGTGCGCCAAGTATCACCAAGGTGTTTACAGCTCCAGAATGTGTGTAGGATTGTGCCAGGTTCTGGACAGCCCCTAAAGCAGTTTGGAGAAACTGAGGGATAAAAGGTATGCAATTTGGAGGGGGTTAGGTACCATCTGCAGCAATTTTTTGTAGGGGTTTCTCTGAATGAAATGTCTTTATTGCTTGTACTTAGGTTCTCTGACAGTGCGCCATGTGTCAGTTGTAAAAGAGCAGTCTGGATCCGATTCCCAATGGAGTATTGGTCCAGATTTGTCTGGTATGTCATAATTATTGAGGTAGCTATATAATCTAGATATGAGACCTCTCTCCCTAGTTGAGAAAATACATATACTCTCAAAGAATTATTGGGGGGGGGGGGGGGGATGGATGGAGAGTGAATAGTATTTAGCAAAAAAAGGCTTTAATTTGAAGGTAACGTTTTAGCTCAGAGGAGGGGAGATCATGTCTGGATTGTAAAATAGAGAATGGAGTAAATTCTCCCTTAGACAGTAAAGATTTCAGAGTGATTAAATTGTGATTGGTCCAATGGGAAAAAGAATCAATGTTGTTATAGGCCAATATGAATCTGGGATCACCTAAGAAAGTGGTTAGAGGGGAAGTTATTGAGGATAAATTGTAGATTTTGTTGGATTTGAGCCACTATTGTGTGCTACTATTGTGTTAAGTTTAATAAGTTTGTTATAAGAGATGGAATTAGACCAGAGTATACCCTGTAAGTATAGTGGGGAAATAGAGTAGGATTCAAATTTTTTCCAAGGGGTTTCCTGGGTAGGTGTGAACCATTGGGATAGTTGCACTAGCCTTGCGGAGAGAAAATAAAGCCAAATGTTTGGGAGGCCCATTCCACCCAAAGGTTGAGACCTATGCACGAGGGCATAACTGCATCTGGGTTTCTTCTCAGCCCAAATACATTTGTTGAGTTCCCTTTGAAGGGAAGCTAGTTTTGTTTTTGAGCTATTGATAGGGAGAGCACGGAAATAATATAGAAGTTTAGGAAGGATGGTCATTTTTATGGCACATATTCTACCCAGGAAAGAGATGTGGAAAGTTGACCACGTTTTTGAGAAGGGAAGTGATATGGGAGAATAAGGGGAGGTAATTGGATTTATATAAGAGTTTATGGGAAGATGTGACCGTGATGCCTAGATATTTAAATGAGTGAGGGCACCATATAAATGGGAAGTTTTTGGAAAGGTGGTCTCGTGTTTGTTGAGAGTAATTAATCGATAAGGCGGAACATTTATTCAGGTTGATTTTAAAGCCAGAAATGTCGTGGAAAATACTAAGTTCATTGAGGAGGGATGGGATAGAAATGAGAGGTTCTGTAAGAAATATGAGTGCATCATCCGCGTAGAGTCTAATTTTAAACTCTCCATCACATTTGGAGTAACCCTGTCTAGTTCCTCTGCTAAGGGGGGAAGAAATCAGAATTATACCCAGGAAGTCTAATTCTAGTCTGGGGAGAATGATATAATGCATTAAAGCCTCGTAGGAAATTAGTGGTGATGCCAAATTTAGGTAGAATGTGAATGAGATAGGACCAGCTGACGCTGTCGAAG